>KB722744.1:310518-340823 GCA_000349905.1 Volvariella volvacea V23 | reverse complement strand
AAGAGGATCTACAATTAATTCACCAGTTTGTGAATCCCATATTCGGATTGTATTATCATAAGATCCTGATGCAATTTGTTTTCCATCTGGTGAATATGTTATTAATGTAATTGAATTATAATGTCCTTCAAGAGGACCTGCAATCAATTCACCAGTTTGGGGATTCCATATTCTTATTGTATTGTCATCAGACCCTGATGCAATTTGCTTTCCATCTGGTAAATATACTACTGAAGTAACTGCCTTTGTGTGACCTTCTAGTTTTTGAATATTACTAGGCCATACCATCCATTTTTCTATATTTCCTAGTTTCCAATTTTTTGGCACTACTTGTGCAATCTTACTGCTAGATGGAGTAAATGCCAAGGCTGAAATATAGATATGTGGAACACTCCATGTAATTGGTTCATAGAACACTTGCAGAAATGTTTTCCATTCACTGATAATGTTTTCTAATTCATTTGATATCTATAGTGTGTTTTACTTAGTTCTGATTTATGCTTCAATTTAATGAACCATACCTTTGTGCCAAGCAGACCAATAAACCATTCTATATATATTCCAACTCTTTGCTCCATTGATAGTATTTCTATGCAATATATAAATGACAATTTCAGCATATTGAGCACTTTTTCATTTTCTGAATCAACTAATTCTGTTTGATGCAACAATGATATCAAGTGCTGGCCCCAAAAGCAGCAACTATACCACAAAGGCCTATCTATGGGTTTTAGTACACTAGAGTACTGGCTTCTCAATGCATTATTACTTATGTATGATGATGGAAATTCATACATATTGAATTTCAAGCCTTTCATATAATCTATACACTTTTCATACATTAATTTGTGCATGCTGCCAGCATCTATATAGTATTCTTGTGCTTGATCTTTATTTCTCAGAAACTCCACAATACTTTCATGGCTGATTTGATATCCTATTTCATTATTTCCACTTAATAACACTTTAACCTTGTTTAATATTTCATCTAGTTCATCAACATCCTCACATGAACTATATGCTTCCAATAATTCAACTGTTAGAGGCATTGCTCCAACCAATATAGTACCCATTACTTGTTTAAAAACCAACTTTTGATTATCTTCTGATATATTGTGCTTCAATATTTCATAGTAAAGATCATAAATTGCACCAGCTTTTAGCCCTGAATTTTGTAGCTTTTGCAATTGTATTTTGGATGAGTCACTTTTTATAAATTTCATTGCTGTTGTTGCCCATATGAATAATCCTGATGCTTTCTCTGCAAGCTCTTCTATAGTCCCTTTTTTGAGCCACTTGTCTGAACCTTTTATTTCACTAAATTCCTTAGTGAAGTATAACTTAATGTCCTTTTTTCTGTCAAGAGATACATTGGAACCACTTGAAAGCATTAAGTATTGACATATATTCTTGAGTTTCTCTTCAATATGATTCTCATTTCTTGCTGTTATAAACAGCTTCCATTGAGGTGGCCATTTCTTTAAAGTGTCAAATAATTGCTGTTGAAATGCAAAACCTGATGAAGTTGCTTCATCCAATGCATCAATAACTACTGCAACTTGCTTGTTGCTAAATCCATTTTGAGCAATCAATTTCTCAAACTGCTCTGATATGGTTGCTATATCACTACTGGCAATATGTTTAATAGCATTTCTGTAATCTGCATTCTTCTCTGCAAGCTGATATGCCACAGTTCTCCATAATCCATTAGGATTCTCAGAATCAGCTTGGCCTCTTCTGAAAACAAAAATAGCACTAGCAAATCTAGAATCTGCTTTGATGTGTGCATAAACAGATTGGGCAATAGTAGACTTTCCAGCCCCAGGAGCACCTGTTAACCAAAATATGTTTTTGAAATCAGGGCTATAAAGCCAGGTATCTATGACCTGTAAAACTGCTACAGAAGTATTTTCTAAGCACTGTTGGTGAGGAGTATTGTTTTGTCTGACTGGCTGTAAAATTGAATAAAAGTGAGTCATTACAATAGCATAACCTAGAAATTAGATTTAGCCAAAATGTTCTATACAAAAATAGAGAAATCACCTGAATCAGTAATTGTTTCTTTGATATACATTGTATCTGACTTGATATCTTGAGTTTCTATCAATACCTTCTCAGTGTCTTTCTTGATTTCTACAGCCTTTTCTTGCATTTCTGTGACATGCTCCTTCACCTCAACAACCCCAGTACCAACATCTCTTATTTCCTCTTGAATTTCTGATACTTTTCCTCCAACCTCTCCAATGTTGCCTTTCATTTTACCAACACTTTCTCCCATCTCTACGGTCTTTTTGCTGATTTCTGTCACTCCTAACTGAACCCTCTCAACATCTTCTTTAATTTTATCAACCAAAAGAGCCTATAAATTTGGTCTTAAAACATGTGAAATTGATAAAGAGATTTACCTACCACATAATCATCATATGCCTGCTTGAATTGGGTCTGAAGTCCTTCAATATCACCTTGGTCCTTCTCAGCATCTAAGAACCTCTCGAAAAAGCCTCTCATTGACTTTTCTTGACACTGGGTGCAAATATGCTTAAGAGTTCTAATCCATATAGTCAGATTATGATTCCAGCAGCTGCAACAAGACGAGAAGCTTACTCAATTAACTTCATAAAGGCCTCTTGCCTATCCTCTGAGACGTTAGGCTTATTCAACTTGGGAATAAGCTCGTTAAGAATCCTGTTTCTAGTCTCGCGGGCAAGGGTAGCATATCCCGATTGATTATCCCTTGTTTGCTAGAAAGAATGATCAGAACAACATGCATATTCGAATTAACGTGAGAAATGAACATACAGATATCGTAGTCATCAAGGTCTCTGCAATTCCCAGACAGATGCCGACGAATGGCGGTGCGCCCAACGATGCGAGAGTGTTAGCGACGTCGATGGCTATACCAGCGCCAGCGAGAGCGCGGTCGATGATAGCGGATGACTCCTCTAACTCAGGAGCGACTGCTTGACCCGTGGTCATGTGCAAGGGCACCATCGCCATGCGGCTGGGGTACAAGACCATAATGGACAGCCCAGGATAGGGTTTGACGACTCTTCCTTTCCCCTGGTCGTCCTTCTTGCGCGTGTTGGTGAACAGCTTAGAAAGAGACATGTTGTATTCGATTTGCTTCGGTGGTGTAGCAATGTGCGGCAGCGAACGATATCGACGAGCGATGGTGGTGGTTGCAAGCAGAGTTGAGCGAACACGTTTGTGCCTCGTTGTGCCCGCAGGCCCACGAGGCAGTGGCACATGTGACTGTAGACGCCCATCCTCACAGGCCCCACCCGCGGAACATAGCCACCATAGAATCGGCCTGCCGACGCTCACTCAAATTGTTGTCAGGATGGACTACCGATGTCTGTGAAGGGCTGCATCACTTTTGATGTTTTCGTGTCTATTTTGTTCCACTTCTAGCTCGTCGCTCAAGGACAGTCCAAATGCGTGAAACACGGAATGAAGAGACACGAAAAAATACATCCAATGCGGCGTAACCAATGGACTCGAAGTATCTATGGGACATTCCACCCTCGAAACGGGGACAACTACTACAAGTGAAAGCGGGGTGGTGCAAAGGCCGACGTTCAAGAAGTGCTATCCGCGCACCAAGCAAGACCAAGAGACAGATGGGAAGGAACAACGATGATCACCTGCGAGTAACTGGAAAGTTACCCAAATCGTGGAAATATTGTAGGCGAGACAAAACTGTTGTTCAAATCGTAATAGCAACTCGCTATCGCACTAGCTGAAGGGTCCTGGTCTTCTAATGATGGCGAATGCCTTGATTGTTCCAGTCGGTCGTTTGAAATGGCACAAAGTCGTAGAACTGACCTCAATAGACACCACGGACGCTGAATAGAAGGGGATGAGTGGAAGCAGGACGAGCAACTGGGTCTGCGTGGCAGCCTGCCTCGACTTATCTTTGTTGTACCCTAATCGCGGGCACAGCTTGACCACAGCACGAATGCATGCACGCTAGTTCGTACCAGACACCCTTCACTTGCTATGCTTCGCATGAACTCACTATTAAACGGCCTGACTCTGACAACGATCATCTTGAAAGCAAGACAGGCCGAAGAATCGGAGTGGCACTTCTTTACCCTTGTCTGCGTTGCTCTAGATAACACGAGTGCCTTTGAAGTGTACACCATGGCTAACTGTGTAAATGGCAGTGCCTTCCCGCCTGCGTGACCACGCTTACCGATAGTATCGACCAGCCAAATCTTGGTCCTTACCGTTTCGATATATGGCACAAGGATCTGCAAATCTACCTAAATATACCCTCATCGCATACATCGATGTGAGTCCTCGAGCCTCCTCCTTTGTTCTACCAACTTATATGGATCAGACATTATGCAGTCAAGCGATCGAATAAGCGGCACTCTAATAAAAGAACTGAAGCTGCTTGAGGAACTGCGGGATGATGGAAATCGGCATTGCACAGATGGTGTCTAACGCTTTGGTATGATGACGCGTATCCAAGCACTCTTTGAATATGTGGCACGAGTTACGGTACGGAGATCGCGCTAGGATCGGACAGTTTCGACAACGAGAGCTGGACTCGGAATGGTTGAATTGGGTCACCTACGGTTCTGGTGTGCGTGTTGTGCGTTCTTTCATTCGAAGAGCTCCCCTGGCTCGTTATATCCATTCAGCCACCATTTCCCACATCTTCTCCCCCAGACTTGGCGTTGACAATATTCGAACGAACAAAGCAGCTGCCAGTAAAACGTGGGGTGACCACTGCGCGACTAGGAACGCACGCAACACCCAAGTTTCTGCCTCTTTGTGAGCGGATAGCCCCCTGCGTGTCCCATGCTCAGAGGGCATCCGTTCAGCAGCTTTGTCGAGAGGAAAGTAGGTGCTATGTGAGGTACGCGTATTGGTGCCTTGAGTCTTGCTCGCGCTGATTGAAGAATCGTTTTGGGAACAATCAGCTGTCGTACTCGAATGACATCTTAGAGATGTCATCTAGTACACGGGTATGTACACGGTGCATTATTTTGTCTTTGGTCGCTTCATAATTCCTTTACAGGTGCACAGTCCTCGCGCACCTTGTTCTGAACTCAGTTGAAGGGGGAGGGAAACTGAGCGTGTCTCAAGCAACCAACACCCTATCTGGTGTCCACCACTGCGAGTTCCCTTCATTCGTCATGCTCGATATCTTAACTTACCTGCCTGTCAATAATGCATGATGGAATATACCTTTATCTCATCAACGCATCCACATCATTTTTTTCAGGTACACATTCCTAATGTAATTATTGGTTTGGCACCGCGGGTCTAGCGTCAACCACAATATATGATAATCTCGACTTGAGCAAGGGCATCAACGAACTACTAGTGCTCGAAAAACAATTAGCTCGTAAAATAATATTCCCTCCCCCGTTCTTTGGTCGCACGCAGAGGTTTGGTCACACAAGATCACAACCGACGGTCAGCCGATCTTACGTTGATACCTGATTAGTGTTGTGGGCTATGCAACTTCATAGCCATGCCGAGGGGCTGGATCTTGAGGGCTGCATGTGCAATTGAGTGCCTGTTGCGACGAGTTTCCGGTTCTTCAAATCCCAGACCTGATGATAGGAAATTGCGAGTTTATTACTCTATTGTAATACGTGACCGATATAGAACGAATAAGCTCACCTCGCATTTGGAGGAAAGGGATTCAGAGGAGGTGCTGGTGCTAACAAGACGAAGTCGCGTGCCCCTATAAGTCACATGATTAGAATAGTAAAACCCAGAACACAGAGGACCTACAAAGGTGCCGGAGAGTGGAAGAGAACGTTTATAGACTGTGAGAGGCCGGGTTGGCCAAACTTCCCGTGACCCTCGGAGGCACTGAGTACACCTGCTGCGACGGCTGTGCATCTATGAAGCAAAGTTCATTACAAGAGAGTATGCGGAGGTATTTAAACCGCATACTCGTCTAAGAGATAGAAAATACATCCTTCCGCCACCGCTCCAGTGCGAGCATTAAGCATCTCTACGAGGAAGGAAAATGCTTTAATGTCGGTTCCTAAACCTGAAAGCGAAATACATACCATGCGTAGCATCAATCTCAACAACCACCTTGGCTTCCAACGGCTTCTCGGTTCCGAACATCCTCTCCTCTTCCTTGATGCCTCTTCCCGCTGTTACCAAATCCATTCTCACTTCCACGAGTTCAGCCACGCCCAGCTCATATCTGCTCAACCAAACTTCTTTCACCTCCATCCTTGGACCTATACCATACCCCCAACCGCCTTTGCGAATATGGGCATGGGACAAATTGAACCACTTCACAGGTATTTCTTTGATAACGCGTGGAGCATTACCGCCGATTCTGGAGATGATCTCATCGGGATATGGCGTGAGATGTGTGCGAAGGACAATGTTGCGGAACTTTTGCAAATCGGCGGTTTTGCGAATGGGCTTTGTTTTAGGTAGAGATCCTGAAGCGTTGAGGGGTGAATTTGGCATTGTCACGTCGCGATGTGGTTGAATGTTGTTTGAACCCGCGGGTGTAGTTTTGTCTTGGTCTTTGCTTTCGCCCATAGTCACTTTGCTGGTGCTAGAGAGATGTTGGATTGAGGGTACCGAGGAGAAACAGAACAGACCACCTCCCATCAAGTTCATAACGTAGGTCATGTGTGAATGTGGCTACGCCGGAGTTGGACGGTGATGGGTCTCAGTGTGCGGTCTCGGCGCTGTTCAAATTATCTCTTGATCTTCATGGTGCTACCGAACGTCCAAGGCGAAATCAGTCAAGTAGGAGTTGGTATAGATTTATTGAACTTACCAACATGGAGTCTACCGGTGGGTTGCATGGCGGGTTAGGGATGTAACCAGGATCGAGGAAGTCGGGTTGTATGCGCCGCAGCGATTCGACAATCCAGATCTATCGAGGGTTCCAGGCCTATCGAGGGTTCGGAGGATATTCCTTTCACGAGCGACGACACGGGCTCACCTTGTACTTGGAGAACGCGGATGCACGTGAGACTGGATGCGTGGCTGCTAAGTTGAACAGATAAATGTCCCTGTCATTTGTGCACTCACCCCCAGAGGTGTTAAGGCTTAAACAGTGGTGATGACTATTCGAGATTAGCAAGTAGTCTGGCGATCGTTACGAGTGTCCCAATAGGTGAGCTATACCCCGAGCCCGTTGAGACAAAGCATTGAAAAAGAATGCTCTATCAATTTCGCACCTTATTTGAAGCATCGGTAATTCCACATTTTTGTATCCTCGGTAAGTATCTCCTTCCTTGTTCGCAAGTTGTTGGCTCAACTCAAACAGCCTATGAGTGACACCCAAGGGCCAGACACACCTCGATGGTAGTCACCTGCCAGGGGTTGTCTGGCCGCTGCAGCCCCTTGCGGTGGTGGAAAACCGATGTGCTGCATCGGGCTAGTCAGTTCCACACCGTCCTGTACACCGACAACGACAGCAACCGGATCCGCGGAGACCACACCGACGACGGTTCGGCGGCCCGCCTCCACAATTGTTTATCCTTGTTGTACAGCAACCCTAATCCCATCACACAACTCGACCACAACTTGAATCAGTGCTCATTCGTCGACCGCGAGTCAATCACTGGCCATGCTCCGTATATGCGACATGATTGATCACAGCTTCAAGCGCACAGAAGCGCTCCATCTTGAACAGATTCTCGAACTCTGATATCTCAACGCTCTACTACCGAAGGTCGTGATAGCTTCAATTTCTTGGCAGAGAGCGATGCTTCTTTGATGGTGCGTCACCTGGTGCGGACTATTATGCGTCTGTCAACTCCCTATGCCCCACTAAGCCTGAACGGTTGACCCAGATGGAGACAAAACGTCTCGCGTACGTGGGGTCCTGACAGCGGGGCAAGCCACATCCCCGATCACGTTCGAAAGAATGGGTATCATGGAGGTCTCCGCAGCCTGATAACGCGTCAAAGTATCCCCACCCCCGCACATTTGCCTCAAAAGTGTAATATATGGGAATTAGATTTGGCTATGGCCGCCTCGCCGTGACGCACGGAATGCAGGTCAACCCCCATCCATCGTCCCAATATCAGCCAATATCTAACGGACGAGGTTCGATTTACCTCTTTAATTCGATTAGGTTGGTAATAAGCTATCCCGAAGGTGCAAATGCGCGCGTGTCACCAGCTCCCATTCAAAACTCTACCTCTCCAATTTCTCCCATTGGCGGAAGCTCCCAGATCGCTTCTGGCTTCTGAGAATCCTCGGAACAACGTGACCCTTGGTGTTCAATGTCCAAGGAAACTTAGCATTCAGTCCACTGCAAACGCCACCCATGCCTCTCGTTCTCCCTGTTGTGGTACGCCCTTGCCAAGACGACTTTGCCTGCGTTTGATCCCTCGATTATGGGAGTCGTGACCTCAAGAGCCCATATCGTACGGGGCAATTTTGGAGAAAAATCAAATCTGAAAAAGGATGATCCAGCTCGCAAATGAGGCGAGTAAGGTATTTAAACGAATTTCTGGGATGGTCTGCACTTTGTCGTACCCCCAGGCCTACCTGTTGTCCGTCCCACCTAGGTCTGCCTTGGATACCCACCTTTGTGCTCTCCCTGCGACACCAGTACGACCTTGACGAGGTATCATGACGACTCAAGAAGAAGAAAAGAAACTCCCTGCTCAAGGGAAGACCGACGATACAGTTACGAAGTTAGCTTCACAAGACAAGACGCCATGGTACAAAAAACCTAATCTGCGATACCTTTATTTCATGATTTGGCCGACATGTATTGGAGTCGAAATGACTAGTGGGTGCGTCGAGTCCCTTCATGACTAGTGATACAGCCTTATAACTTGGGTTTCAGATTCGATTCTTCGATGATGAACGGTCTACAAGCCGTAGACTCATGGGATACCTGTACGGTTTGCATACCCTGCATGTAGTCAACCGCTAAGCAACCAAATAGTCTTCAACTCTCCTCGTTCTACCCTGTTGGGTTTAATGTCCGCGATGTACTCCCTCGGGGCTATTCTCGCATTGCCATTCGTACCCTGGGTCACTGATTCGCTGGGTCGCCGATGGGCCATCGTGTTTGGAAGTATACTTATGATCATTGGTGCAATCATTCAAGGCCTAGCACGAAACTGTGAGCTATTTTTATGGCTATATTATTAGCATCTAACTCGATCACGTAGTTGCCATGTTCATCATTGCGCGATTCATCCTTGGATGGGGTATTCCCTTTGCCATCGTCGCTGCATCATCGCTGATCGGAGGTTCGTAATGAGTCTCGTCGGTGCACAGTAGACCTCAGCCTACATCTTTACAGAGTTATCCCACCCTAAGGAACGTGCGATCCTGGGATCGCTCTTTAACGCCTGCTACTTCATTGGTAAGCCATAGGCGCTCTAAGGATTAATCATTGTACTAAGATAACGACTACCCCCTTTAGGCTCCATTACTGCCGCCGCCGTGACGTTCGGTACCTTTTCAATGCCCAACAACTGGGGATGGCGAATCCCCTCCTTCCTCCAAATGGCTCCTAGTACTCTCCAAATTCTCTTCATCTTCTTCCTTCCCGAGTCTCCCAGATGGCTCGTCTCGAAGGGCCGAGGAGAAGAAGCCTTGGCGATCCTGACCAAATACCATGCTGAGGGTGATGCCAACTCGGAGTTCGTAAAAGCGGAATATGTTCAGATTGAGCAAACGCTTCAGCTGGAGAAGGAAACTGCCAAGGTCGGCTGGAGGGAGCTTATCGCTAGCCCTGGTATGAGGAGACGTATCTTAGTTGCGTCATTCTTGGGACTGTTCACACAATGGAGTGGCAATGGGCTGCTATCGTAAGTCATTCATCTAGAAAAGCCGAGATAGATTGAGCTCATCTATTGATTAGGTATTTCCTGGCTCGTATCCTTGAGAACGTTGGTATTACGGATAACAGAACCAAGAATATCGTCAACTTGGCAAACTCTTGCTGGGGTTTCCTGAATGCTACTGTCCTTGCCTTGACTGTCGCTCGTTTCAAGAGAAGGACGATGTATTTGGTAAGTGCGCTGCCCCCTTTTTCCATCACACCGGTGCTAATTTTAGTTGACCTTTTAGACTTGCACGATTTCACTTCTCGTCATTTTCACGGCATGGACTATTGCTAGTGCTCAATACGCAATGACCGAAAGTCAGGCTTCCTCAAAGGCCGTTATTGCGTACGTCGATCAATCCCGTAATCCAGAAATGCTGACGCTGACTTGATTCGCAGTCTCATCTTCTTGTACAGCCCTGCTTACAATATCGGATTTAACGCCCTCACGTACAGTAAGCGCTCGCTCAAACATCTACCCATCCGATAGTCATTAATCCCCGGCTAGCTTTCCTGGTCGAACTCTTCCCGTTCCACGTCCGCGCAAAGGGTATCACCGTCTTCCAATGGTTCGGCCGAATGGCTGGTTTCTTCAACCAATTCGTGAACCCCATTGGTATCAACAATTCGGGGTGGAGATATTATATCAGGTACGTTGTCGCTGATTGTGATCCATCAATCCGGAGGCAGTATGTCTGACATTTCGTCGTGATCGTTTCATTTTTTTACTGCGGTTAGTTATGTCGTGTTCTTGGCTTTCGAGGTTGTCTTTGTGTATTTCCTCTTCCCCGAGACTGCTCACAGGACATTGGAAGAATTGGCCTTCTGTAAGTCCTAGTCCTTTTGTTTTAATACCGCACCACCTCACTCTCCGTCCCTTCTTTCTTTTAATAGTGTACGAGAGTGATCATCTCCAAGAAGTCAAGAAACGTGTTGATAACGAAATCCAACAAGAAGGACGAGAGGAGAATGATTCGATTCAGAAGGAGGAGGCACCCAAGCATACGGAACGTGTATGATTTTTCGCAATAGTAATGTGTACGATTTTTATGTGTAGGCTACGATTAACGTCTTGCAATTTACTAAACGACCCCATCGCCGTCTAACCCTCAAGAAGATGATTTCGCATGACGTCACTAGATGTGCCTCTGCTTTACCTCCGTCTGTCGAGGCTCCGTCCGAGGGCTCTTTCGCTCGCCGTTCTCTATGCCCGCACACGCCCTCTAAAATTCTATCCGCATCTGCCTGATACATATTTCTGGATGTCCCGCTAAAATTTCCAACGGCCCCATCTCAGGATAGGAAAGAAACGCGGTGAGCGTTCAAGTTTTTTCTGACATACCTGCTCCGGGGTTTCTCCGTAATGAATTGGGTTTGGTTACTAACCCGCAACTCGTGGTTTATGCCCCCCAAGGCGACCCACCTGGAGATGTTTGCCAAGAGAATGGTGTAATGGCGAGGTGAGCTCCTTTGGGAATTAGTGGGAGATAAAAATAGCTCGTTTTCTTGGTGGGTTGGCGGGCCCGGGAGGGTTATTGCACCTTTGGAAGCGAGTTCCGCCTTCTGTCCGCTCGGTTGGGGTGAAGGGGAACCTGAAGGACTTCGCGTGCTCGAGTACGAATAACCGCTAGGCAGATGCTATAGGGAATTTTGACGCTGTGGCTTGCATGAGATATATGGGTATAATTTCCGAAATTCATGGACTAGACTATCTTCACTTAAGTTGGCTATCCTTGCAGGTGCTACAAATACCTAGGTGGATTCTCCAGGACTCTCGCTCACCTAGATCTGTAGAAGGGGAAGGTAGAGCGGGGTACTCTAGCTTTTGACTTCGGCGCCCATTATCTCACGTACGCCCTCTGCCCGCTCTCTCCTACACTCGAAAGAGAAGTTTGATGGCATAACTTACAGTACCCGCAGTGCCTCTTCTCCGAAAATAATTTCGGAGGATTGAGTAATGCGCTAGCATGGGCCCGGAACCCATCAATTCTGATACCCCAGTCTTTCCTCCATTTTCTCCCTCCTGACCCATCAGTGTGCCAGCTTCTTTTGGCGTCGGCATTTGGACAGGGTTGGCTATGGGGATAGAGGCTGAGGTGAGGGGGCCCGGGGGATTGTTGTCAATGTTGATAACGCAGTATGTCCACGGCTTCTTTCGTGTCTTCTGTTCTTCCTATTTTTGCCGTGGAGGAATATAAGGGAGCAGATGGTGTGGGGTGAATATTCGGCTACCCCGCCTTCTCTTCATTAAGCCCTGCAGTAGGTTTGAAGGGCTATCGCCTTCTCCCTCGAGGGTTATTCATTGTCGCTGTCTCATTCCACGTTGATTCACTGTCTTTTTGAACGACCGACGACGAACACTGCGACATGGATAAGAACAAGCTTGCGGCGGTTGACCTCTCGGACCCTGTTGTAACACGGCATGTTCAGCAGGACAAGACACCATGGTACAAGAAGCCGAACCTCAGATACCTGTACTTTATTCTATTCCCAACATGTATCGGAGTCGAGATGACCAGTGGGTGAGTATGATCGTCGGCTTGTCCAACATGCCAATTGCCAACGTTGCCTCAGTTTTGACTCCTCGATGATGAACGGCCTGCAAGCCGTTAATTCATGGCAAACTTGCAAGTCTTCCCGCCAGTCACTCTCTCGCTTAGATGCTGACGACCGCCGTGTGTAGTCTATCACCACCCAGAATCCTCACTGCTGGGCCTGATGTCCGCCATATATTCTCTCGGCGCAATCGTTGCATTACCGCTGGTCCCCATTGTGACGGACGTGCTGGGTAGAAGACGAGCGATTTGGTTTGGAAGTATTCTTATGGTCATTGGGGCGGTCATTCAAACCGCTTCACAGAACTGTAAGTGGCACCTCTGGTGGGGTTCTTGATGGCCGTGTTGATTCGGTTGGTGCTGGCCAGTTGCGATGTTTGTAATGTCGCGGTTTATCCTTGGATTGGGTATTCCGTTTGCGATTGTCGCAGCTTCTTCCTTGATTGGCGGTGAGTTGTGGTGCATGAAGCAGTTCATGAGTTACTGACGACAATGTTGCAGAACTGTCCCATCCGAAGGAGCGGGCAATCTTAGGCTCCTTGTTCAATTCTTGTTACTTCATTGGTAAGTCCTCGATCTAGTTCGACGCTATATGTCCCCACTTAAGTTATCACGTTAGGTGCTATCGTTGCTGCCGGAGTTACATTGGGTACCTTTGGACTAGACAGCAACTGGGGCTGGCGTATTCCTTCCGTTCTTCAAATCACCCCAAGCAGCCTGCAACTTGTTTTCCTCTTCTTCCTGCCTGAGTCACCTCGTTGGCTCATTTCGAAAGGACGAGGAGAGGAGGCATACAAAATTCTGGCGACGTACCATGCTGAAGGAGATATGGACTCTGAATTCGTCAAGGCAGAATATGTGCAGATTGAGAAGACTCTGGAAATTGAGAAGGAGACGACTAATGTTGGTTGGAGGGAGTTGATCGCTACTTCCGGGATGAGGAAACGCTTGTTGATTGGCTCGTTCCTTGGACTAGTGACGCAGTGGAGTGGAAATGGCTTGACCTCGTAAGTGTTCCTCTATATCATGTGGGCCATCTTTATTCATGAAACGCAGATACTTTCTTGCACCTATCCTCGAGAATATTGGTGTACATGACAACCGAACAAAGAACATCATCAATCTTGGCAATACCTGCTGGGGTTTCTTCAACGCGACTATCCTTGCTTTGACTGTCTCACGCTTCAAGAGACGCACGATGTATCTTGTGCGTTTTGTCCTTTCCTGGGGACTGCGTTGCACTGACTTTATGGCAGGCATGTACCATATCTCTTTTGCTCGTATTCACAGCCTGGACTATTGCGAGCGCACAATATGCTATGACTCAGAGTCAAGCATCCTCTAGAGCGGTTATTGCGTAAGGATGAACTACCACGACTACCCGCTTTTACTAAGTCCCGCGCAGATTCATTTTCCTGTACAGCCCCTGCTACAATATGGCGTACAATGCCTTGACGTACAGTAAGTCCTGAGCTGCGACTACTTTGCGGATCCTAATTGATTGCGCTCAGCATTTTTGGTGGAGATTTTCCCATTCCACGTCCGTGCAAAAGGAATCACTGTGTTCCAATGGTTCAGCAGAATGGCGGGCTTTTTCAACCAATTCGTCAACCCAATCGGAATTAAGAATGCCGGTACGTTTTCTGCCCCCACGTGTCATGAGCTATACAATTCATACTTGTCGTGTATAGGATGGAAATATTATATCAGCTATTGCGTCTTCCTCGCCTTTGAAGTTGTATTTGTATACTTTTTGTTCCCAGAGACCGCGAACAGAACCTTGGAAGAATTGGCATTCCGTAAGTGGCAGCAAACCATACAAGCCCCACAGATTGATCCTAACCACCATTCACCGCACTGCTCGCAGTGTACGAAGGCGAACAGCTAAAGGAGCAACGCAAGCGAGTTGAGGAAGAAATTCAGCTTGATGAAGTAGAGCAAAAGCTGAAGGATCAGCCTGTGCATGTTGAGCGGGCCAGTTAGTGTGCTACACGTTATGCATTATTAGCCAGACATGTAGTGTTGTATGATATAAACTTGATTTTTGACTCTGCATCAACGGCTGGGCGCGGAAAGCACGGCCCGTCATGTCACGAAGCGTTACAGCCTCACGTTTGCTTACGTAACGTTTCCGTTCACCTTTCCCCAACCCAGCTGACCGTCACGCTGTACGACAATGGATCTCGACTCAGCTCCAGGAGGCCAATCCATCGTTTCCAGAGACAAGGTCAGCTCCTGCTCCATGCCATTTCCCTGCAGCACTGACAGACAACCACCAGACAGCTCCCTTCTTGATCAGGACGTTCATAAAAATTGGTAGCTTCCACCGCTTGACTCTATTTGAAGACGGAAGTTTGCCAACGACGGACGAGCAACAAATCTTCACATGGTGAGCTCCAACGCTTTGATTCTCTAACCGCTATTCTTATCTCCGTAGGAGAGACGCAACTCTGAGAGAGGTGCTCACCACCATCCGAAATACCGCGCCAAGTGTACCTGAATACCGCCACCCGCTCGCCCGTTTTTCGTTCCGAGTTGTATATGCCGATCCTACCAATCGAGGAAGATTTGCTTCAAAGGACTTGGGGATGATCTATTCTCGCGACATCCTTGGTGAACCAGGCTCCCTCGGCACCACCGCGCCACGTCTGACGGAAGATGCTGACGGCGAAAACCGTGAACTTACCCAACGCGAGCGCGAGGAACGTACTCTCAACGAACTCCGATTCGTTCCTGGAGATTACCTCTTGGTGGCAGTCCTTTTGCCCAAGAACGTGTCAGCTCCTACCGAATTGTCTGTCAAAGGCTCTGCAGCCGCAGCCAATGGTTGGAAAGGACCTGGACAGGGAAGGACTGACAGCGGATGGGGAGGAGCTATTGGTCCGGGGAGTGGAAGGGGAGGTGGTCATTGGCGGGGTGAATCCAACACCCCTTCTGGTCCTCGTGGGCGGGGAGCTGGGCGCGGCGGAGGGGACAGGGATCGCGACCGCGACCGCGTCGGTGATAGGTTCGACAGACGACTACCCCCACCAAGAAGGAGTGCTTCGCCTCCTACACGTGGTAGTGGGTGGGGGCACCGCGGAGGTCGGGGTGGCAGGGTTCGAAGGTCGCACTCTAGGTCTCGGTCTCGTAGCCGTTCGAGATCTCGTTCACCCCCACGAAGGAGAAGATATGACTGATCCTGTGTGGGGTTTAACTGTGAACGCTCATTTGTTCGCATGTTGACTTTCCGCTCCACTATAGGGTCTGCCCCCACAATCTTCACAGCCTGCTTGACGCCGTGATTGAGTTTGTTCCTTCAGTGCTTGCTGTCAGACGGGTCAACGTCTCTATTCTTGTCATCTGTGATTCCTGCCGTAAGTAGATACAAATACATATGACCCTTTGTATCCATGAACCGCAAGTGAATTGGTGGCTTCACAAAGTTCATCAAGGCGTAATTCTCTCAGGGTTATCGGGTTGAGTAGCGTGTACACACCTTGATTAATTGACTCAAAGTGACAACTCCAAGCCCCTTATGGTCAGGAGGATATCTTCAAGGCCCCTCAAATATGCCGGCGATATTGCGCTCCGTTATGAACAATTAAACTAGGATTATAAATGGCGCGCGACTAGGTCTATGCATAATATCAACGGCATCACCGTCCTTCTGTGGTTGCCATAACTTAAGATTCATGGAGCATAACTACGCAGGACGTCGGTACGGGTTGCAACACGAGCTCCATTGGTTAAGCTTAAAGTAAGTAGTGATTACAGGAATAACGAACTCTGCAAGTAAGCGGTACATCTTGTTTTGCGTGAAAGTCTATCCGATAATGACAGGGTATCTCTATATCATGAAGAAGCGAAGTGGGTATCCCGGTGGACGTGAAGGCGGTGGGAAAAGAAGCTGCTTGCGTGTATATACATGACATTGATGACAAGGTAATTGAAACAACTGAGAAATGGGACAGTAGGCCTTAGTTGGCCGTGCGGTCGCTACATCGGTAAGGCTCATGAGTGATGGGTCGTCTGACAACGACACGGCGCGTCCTCTTAACCTCTGCAACTCGCGAACCGAAGTAACGCTCCGTTTGGAAGCTCCAACTGGGGGCAAGGTCAACAGGAGGCAGATGATACACCAGCTAGGTCACTTACTCGATGTTCCCCCTCACCCAGTGACCAATGGACGCAATATATTGTTCAATGGCAGCGTCAACGTCCACTCCGTATGAAGGTAGCTTGGCTTGTGACGAAAGGA
This sequence comes from Volvariella volvacea V23, assembly GCA_000349905.1. Classification (NCBI taxonomy): domain Eukaryota; kingdom Fungi; phylum Basidiomycota; class Agaricomycetes; order Agaricales; family Pluteaceae; genus Volvariella; species Volvariella volvacea. The sequence continues at coordinate 324,229 of KB722744.1, read as the reverse complement.
ATATGCGTATCAGTTTCTTAAAATGTCGACCGACGTGGTCCGAAGCGCCTTGCAGATCGAGGCCCTTCTCCTTCATCAACACAGTCACGATGTTGTTCCCACTGTGTCCCTTCGCTTGTTCTATGTTATAAGAGTACACGTCCTATCACCAACCTGTCAATATCCCTTTTAATTTATCCCGAAATTTTCAACACTCACATTGGCCCAACAAACCATATCTGTAGCGGCGAAATAGATATTCAGAAATACCGGATCTTCGAAGACCTCGTCGGGCAGGTCGATGCCTACGAGGCACTCCGCCAGTGCGAAGCAGGTGCGGATGGCACTGTTCTCCCGACGTAGCAACTGATAGTCGTGGACACCCAATACCTCGCGTTTTTCCCTCAACTCTGCTTCACGAATGACTCCAGCTATGTAGTCCTTGCAATGGGCAACGAAACGACGGAGCGCTCTTGGACCTGCTTGGGACACCAGACGTGCACGGAACCTAGAATCGTCAAACATAAGCCAACTCACTCGTTGCAGGAGGAACAAGGACGAACGTACTCTCCCGTCATGCGCGCCAATACAGAGCCGTCACTCCAAGTGGGATCACTGAGCGCATTGAGGAAGATCTGGCCAGTAACAGCAGCACCCTTGCCGTTCTGGTCGTCGCTGATTTCGTCCACAACGAAGAGCAAGTTCAACTGAACATGAGGGATCAGAGTATAAGTTACCTCGGGATTCCAGGCGGGATAGAAGCTCAACGGTTGCACTCACAAAGTCACAGCATGTCCGGAACTGGGGGTAGGCCGTTGTCGGATAAGTATAAGAGGCAAGAAGCTCGACGGAGCTTCGTTTGATGATAGCTGCTGCGTTGTTATTGAAAATGTCCAATTGGAAGCTATCCACCCAAGCCCTTGACTCCGCTGCGCCCTTCTTGTAATGAGGATTCGTTCCGCCCTTCAGGGGGCACACCGCTTGCAGATCTGGGAGTGTGTAGAATTTGGGAAGTGGACGCATTGTAGTGGTTCGACGCGGTCGAGAGGGTTGGAATCGAGGATAAGGCGCGTAAAAATGGTAATAAAATGAGATTTGCGTTGGCAAGAAGGAAGACGGACGTGAGAGTCGTTGACTTTGTCGGGTCTGGGCGACTGAATAGATCGTGCCATCTCCAACCAACTTTATATCATAATCGCAGTGAGGGGGGGAGGGCTGAATTTTTCTACCAAAAATTCACTAACCCTCTTCCCTTGTTTTGTTTAAATCAGGAACGCTGTTTGCAAACCACACCCCCTCACAATTCCTTTCGACCCTTACCTCGATGCTAATTAGGGACACAAATCTGCGATTCAGGATACGAAACACAGATTGTCTTCCAAGCCCAAGGGATTTTCGGCCTCTCCCTCCCATCAACCAATTTTGTTTGGCAGATTGTCTGGACAAACATAGGCAATGCGTGCTGTGGTGTGTGGGAAATCGGCAAATGAAGGGAAACGACCGTGGTGAGGTGATGCTGGCGGCCGTGTTTTCCTGCAGTTCAATCGACCCCAAGCCGTGGTGTCCAAAGTTGTCCGTTCTCTTTTTGTGTGTCATAAGAATGTTCTCTTCGCTTTTTGGTGGCTGTGACAGATTCGAGATACACGTGGATCTCTCACCCGTCTCGGTGGGAACGAGCCTTGCATCTCCCCGGCTGCGAACTTTTGACATCCACAACCGCCAACAGCAAGCGTTTTACGCGAGTTTTGGATTTTTTGTCGAGCATGCACCAAGGAGAGATTACATCGCACTCCCGTTACTTCCGCCTTGAAACTCAGCGGTTCCTGCAGCGCTCGGACGGCATTCCTTCAACCCCTGATGATGGTGATTCTAGGGAGAGGAAGGCACAGGAAGGGGGAGACCAGACAATGACCAAACACAGCGGGAGTGGCCACTTCAGAACTAGATGCCGCTTGGGGTAAGGCTGAAGAAGCACCTGTCCTGTTGCAGGGTTTGGACTCATGGGATATCGCCGCTGTATCGCATGTTGACGATGTCGGACGAACAATCATACGCTTTCACTGCCTATACACGTCGCGGGAGTAGGTGAGCAGGCTTCTGCACAGCCATTCATCATCTATGACGAAGATGCTATTTTTTTTTCTTGCCTCTTGGGGTTTTTGCGCGTAGCGGATGATGGGAGCGAGCGTATGTGGGTTAGTGAAGATGTAAGTTCCGACTGTCTGGTTTTCCAGGGTTCCGGTACGGAATTGGGTATGATCTTGGTTCAAAGGGCCCAGGATCGTTAGACATTAAGACCAATTTTGGTAAGTTCCTACTTGATGTTCACCCCGAGAAATTGAATGGGCCAAGGAGCACTTTGCGGAGGAGCACCTTAGCGGTCAATGGGATTCTCCGTCACGGAACGAGGATTAAGAAGCTGTTTATTCTGCCAAAATTCCCGTTTACTGACTCCGTATTACTGCATAAAGTTCGATCGGAATGAAGACTAAGTTCACGCTAGCGCGTTCGAGAGCACTCTCCGGTGTCATAAGCGTTATGGTGTAATATCAACGCCTCCAACTTAGGGGTCAAACCATCCTGAGAGACGTATCGAATTTCAACGTGGTTGGTGCCCCGCTAGGTCTGTCCATTATCACATTATCCTCAGGTTGGCTCGGTCTCCCACCCACTATGCTCGAAGAAGCGCTCTTCGTCTTCCCGCTTGGACGCTCTCCCTGACGCCAGCTTGTTGGCGTTATATCATGTCCCGAAGCCTCGACCCTGCGCACATCATGAGGACACACCACAGAACCCAGACCCAGCGGAGTTTGCTGCTCAGATGTTCAGCTGCTCACTTGCTATCAAAACGCGTCGAGGTGACTCTATCTACGGAGCAATTTTTAGACTCGCTTTGCTCCGGTGGTGAAGGGTTTGTTGTTATTGAGGGCAATTTGAAATTATCGTCGGTCGGGATGGACGTCATGCGAGATCACGAGTCGGCTTTTTAGAGGTTAGTGGCGAGGTTAATCGCAGGTTAATCACAGGCCTCGGTCATAGAGAAAGACGTCAATGCCTGCTTTTGCTCGTACATCCCAAATGAAATTCAGGGATAAGATGGGTGACTTCATCGAGTTCACTCAAAGAAGATTGCTTCAAGATAGAGGTCAGGTTATCTGTCCACGGGCACAATCGCGCGTTTGCATGTGAACAAACATAGGGGTATCATTGTCAGTCGTAGCTCTCAACCGTATAGCGCCAAAAGGATAGGTGTATCCCACAGTTTTTTTTGCTGATGTCAATTAATCTTCTAGTTCCTATAGTGACCCTATTCGGAAGCTTGAGGTGAAGCTGCCAGGATTATCCGTGAGTGGAGCATAACATGACAAGTTCGCTGTGACGTGAAAAGATGCTTCTGCGAGTCCTTTATCTTCTAGCTCCGTTTGATATCGAATATGGCTCGAAGTTTCAGGTGACGCTACAATATGTCATATGACGCGTACTTCTGCCGCGAGCTTCGTTGTTAATGTTGAGCTCCAGAGGCGGCCGTGCTCATTTTCTTAGCGCCAAAGACAGGGCTAGTATACTTAGTGTCAATTGTAAATAGGGTCCAAGTATTATACTAACAGCGTCGTTGGAAACGGCCTCATAAATCCGTACATAGAAAGTTGACGCTCCGGCGGCGCCGTAAGCCGATAAGCATTAGAAAAATTGCACCCGCTCGAGGGAAAGAAATCGCGAGCCTGTGATTACAGAAGAGCACCCAGATAGACAGCGACGATAGCTCCTACATCAACCTGAGGGAGATGACCGTGATCCCTCTTTTTTCCACAATTTCAAAAGAGACTGATTTCATTCGGTCAATTTTTTGACATCCCTGATGGTCATGGGACGTCCTACCCCAAATGATGGAGGGAAGTTTATCTCTGTTCAGGGAGATTCAGGGTGGGAATGAATTAGAGGAGTGATACAAGCTTGGTGCCAGAAACGGTTGTAGGGGATTATTGGCCCCGGCTATATCGCAAGATCGGTGGTTGTAGATCATGTCACGCGTGCCGTTCCGAGAGATTAGGTGGCCCGACCATGGTGTGCAGCGCCGAGGCGGGGTTGATGGGAATGAATGCGCAGCACACGAATTGTCATCAAACGCATACTGTAAGGCTCCATGCGATCAACGAAGTGAAACGCCCATGGGAAGCCTGGGTACAAGTGCCATAGCCTGCACAAGGAAATAGATGATGGACACTAAGAAAGGGGAATAAGTACTCCAAACGGAAGTATTGGGATGTCTCTGGCATGTGCTGAGGGGCGCGCTGTATGGTAGCCCTGGGAGGGTGTTTGGTGCCTCCTGTGCTGAGCCGAACAACGACGCCCAAGATGATTGTGGTGTGAAAGTACTGCGTGGGTATGCCGTTCGATTTCCTATTTGCTGGTGTTGAATACCCAAACCTGCCATCAGTTGATTGATGACTTTGGTCTCGTCTGACATTAGGGAAACTTGGCCAACAAGCCCTCCATCGAGTCTCTTGGAACAGACCATGCACCATTGTTCGAATGTGACAAACAAGACGACGAATGTACCTTCACTTACCCGGATTCGGAGATTCGAGATACGTATTCCCAGGAGCCCGTCCGATATGTGAAGGGAGGGTGATGTTGTATAAAGGTAGCATGTGCGCAGGAGCAATGTATCGTAACACCACGGTGCCAATTGTGCATTGAGTTTACTCGTGGCCTGATAAGCAGAGCCATTCTCGGTGATGAAAAAACATAAAAAACGAGTAAGTCGGCCTCGCTGCGCTGTCTTCGGAACGTGTTGCAGCAATGAAAGGTACGGGCTTTCTTCCGGACATAGAGGTGGTGCTGGAATCAGTCGGCTTGTCGATCCCGGTGTCGCAGCGATTTACTTACGCACGAAATCAGAGTTGACATGATGGGACACCTACTGGTGCAGAATCTATGAATAGTTGGGAAGACATCGGTGCACAGCCTGCCAGCCAGCCCATTGACCACCTGCTGCACGATGTAGGCTCCTGGTCTGCCCTACCTTTTCGCCTTGAGGACTGGATCGACAGTGGTTGTCTAAAACCAAGTCTCGAACAGTGGGAGGACCCGAGACCGGGTGTTGAATTTACGGCGAGCAAAGTTACACGTGCCCACTGCGAAAACCGAGCTGATGTGATCGTTGGCGGTGGTCCCTTCCTCTTCCCTTTGTATCCTCATCGTCCCGTCCTTGCTGCCCTCAACAGCCCCGAGCTCGTTGACAACGTCGAACACCACGGCCAACCCGTCGCGGCAGCAGTCTCGTCATCGCACAATCTGTAACAACACATCGAACCATACAATATTTCTCAGCCGAGTTTACATATTCCCACACGCTCACAGTCCCTCCTTGATCTCCCTCCGGCGCACTATTGCGCCTCTTACCTACTTATACCGTTAATCCGACCCACATCCACCCTGTAGGCGTCATGCCGGAATACGTCTACGCTCTGCACGACTTTCTGCCCGAGCATGAGGATGAACTGCCCTTCCGAGCTGGCGAGCGCATAGAGGTGCTAGAAAGAGATGACATGTACGGAGATGGCTGGTGGAAGGTGAATTCCCTCTCTTTCCCTCTCGTTGCGGTCTGCTGGGGCCACTGCTTGCTCAGAGGTCTCAACGTGGTTTGAGACAGTGTTATCCGGATGCCATAGTCCGCATACATCCACACATTTCAGTCTCACTATGCTCTGCCTTATACGCCGGAGCTGCCGAAACGAACAATGGCGACTAATACGCATCTCTCTAGGGACAAAACCTCGCCGGGAAGATTGGTCTCTTCCCACAAACGTACACCGCGCCTGCTCTGCCTTCAGGAGAATCAGCACCCATTCCCTCAACGTCGTCCCAAACCATTGTCGGCGACTCATCTCCCGAGCTCGATGCTCAACCGATCAAGTCTGGCTTACGACCGCTAGAAGAAGAATCAGAAGCTGGGTCACCCCAGGTAGCATCACCAGTAGAGTCGCCGCATATAGTATCATCCGTTCCCACCACCGCAGCACTCGTGGTCAATGGCAATGAGTCTGAAGACGAATCACACATACGACGTCGGACAACCTCAGGTGGAGATGGAGAAGTGATGAAAGCTACCATGACCGATGTTCAAAAGGCTATCGAACAGCTAGGGAAGGGTCGAGGGATGACGGAGGATGGCGACGGCGCAAGAAGCTTTAGTTTCGCAAGTACGCGGGATGGCGAAACTGATACCGACATCGACCTCAGCGATATGGACACCATGGATAACAGCGGCGGAGAGGCCTGGCACGCAGACGCGAGGAAGAAATTGGCAGAAAAGGCACGGAAGGCAGTTGAAGAGGCAGAGAAACTGGAGGCCATGATGAATGGCAACAGGGTTGTTGCACCGCCTATTGATGTCGAGCTCAGCGACGAGAGTGATGACGAAGACGGGGTTCGTTCACATCGCGACGACAACACAGGCCGATCGGCGCTATTCTACCGGGAGCACCCCATCCCAGAAGAGGAAGAAGAATCCGACGTGGATCTACGCCGCATTTCTGTGGGGCGCAAGGAGCCCAACGAACCAAAGACAGATTTAGCTGGGAAACTTACTAGCTCACCAGAGCCCCAATTCCAGGAGCTTGGTTCCTCCACGCGAAACCCAGAGACCCCAGAGCCACAAACCGCCACTGCTACCCAGTCGACATTCCCCAAGATTCCTTCACCATCTCCTTCGCCTTCGCCATCACCCACTCCTATGACACCTACTATCATGGCTGCAATGCCTGTTCCGAACGGCGCTGCGAAAGAGCCCGCCCGTCTTTCATTTCCGGCTCCGATATCGCCCAACCTATCACAAAGCCATATTACCACACCGCCACGTTCCGAACCCTCTCGTAGTGCAACGCCTCAACGGAATTCTTACAATGCGATGCCCTCACCCTCGCCCACGGGGTCTATTAACGGCCGCAGCCAGTCACTGCCGAGGCAGAATAGTACGCCCTTTGTACGCCCCTCTTCCCCCTTAGCCCAGATGCCCTCGCCACCTCCCGTCATGCCAGCCCCCCGAGTGCAGTCACCACCACCGGCTCCACTTGAGAAAAAGGCTAAAGAGAAGGCTCCTCCTGTGGAATGGAGTGTAGACGACGTCGTCGATTGGCTTAAGAGCAAGGGTTTTGATAAGGACGTATGTGACAAGTTCACAGGTAGGTTCATCTCTTCACCTTGGCTGAAACTCCTATTCACGGCGCATATAGAGCAAGAGATCACCGGGGACGTTCTTCTCGAGTTGGATGTAAACATCCTTAAGTCAGAAATCGGAATCGTGGCTTTTGGGAAGCGTACACGCATCGTCAATGCCATTACCGACCTTAAGCGCCCCCCTTCGATCACCTCCTCAGACAAAGCCGAGCAACTATCACAAGCTCAACCGTCTCCGCTCTCTCCTGTTATACAGAACCTCCCCGTTCAAACACATTCTAGGGCACAATCTCAGACATATTCGCATCACTCCTTCCCTGGCGCTACCAATGGGTATCACTCGCATACACAAAGCATTCAAAGCTCCCTTGCAAGCCCGCTGGGCTCGGCCCCACCTCCGGGGGGTAGCCCGTTACACAGCGCCGGTGCAAACGGCCATTTCGTTGGGGGCTTCGTCCCTATGAGCGGTAGCGAAAGTTCCGCCCATTCTTCTGGAATTGGAGCGCCAGAGAGACAAGAGGGGCTCGGTGGAGCTAATGGGCTCATTGTCCCGCCACCTCCAATCAATGGAAGACCTGTGGTACGTATCGGTTAATTTTCAAGTTGATTGCGAGAATTAGCGGCTTATTTATTGTTGTTTCGCCCCCTTCCCTCCCCTCACCTTCGTTGCATCACTTTGACGCGTGTCTTGTTCGGTTCATTATATGATGCTCCGACGTATAATTATACCAAAACGATAGAAGGGCCGGCCAGCTCACTTGTCCCTGTCTCCAAGCGATACTGCACTAAGCGACACGGTCAAGGCTGTCGTGAATATACCGGAAGAACGGGAAGATGACCGGGGCCATATGAGCGAGGTGGGTTTATGGTCTAGCTCCCTCGTGTTTTACTGGCACTGACGATTCGCGCGTGTTTAGGGTGAGATTGTGCAGAACGGCAATTCCAGGCGGAGGTTGTTTGGACTGTCGCAAGACTTGAACCTTTTGAGAGACAGGGAGAAGGATAGGGAGAGCCAAGCCGATTCTGTTAGATCGGACCCGTTGAAGCCTATCGGAGATTCGAAGGAGCTTTCTTCGCCCACGCATTCGACGGCTGGCGACAGCGTGAGCAGTCGTCGCGCGAAATCGAAGAGGAGCATAGATGGTGGTAAGGTTAGCGATAGGCTGAGTATCTTTGGTGGTTCGTTTGGGCCTACGTTGGGTAAGAGCAGGAAGCCAGCTCCAAGGTATTCGTGAGTCCCTAGGTTTGCGTGTTATTGCATACCCTTCTGACTATTGCTTTTCGCCAACAGCAGCGACGAAACACTTCCAGAGAAGAGCTCAGTGTTTGCTATTCCAAAGTTGCATAGCAGTTCAAGTAGAAGATCTGCATCCGTTGGCGGGTCTCAAAAGTCAATAACCGCAACCAACGCTCCCCTTAAAGAGCCGAAGGAGAACTTGAAAGACTCAAAGGAGAAAGACCCCGCATTGCTCCGAAAGAGAACGTCAACATCGATCGCGGGATCCGGTACAGCCAAGTTTGTTGGTGGTGCGACGTTGAAGCCCGGGATAAGTGTCATCGATCAGATCGGTGAACCTGATCACAACGGGTGGATGAGGAAAAAGGGAGATAGGTATAATAGCTGGAAGCTGAGGTATTTCATCCTCAAGGGGTCTCACTTGTACTGCCTGCGCAGTAATGACAAATCCGTAAGTGCATTGCGTTCCTTGTGATTGCAGAGGGTGTTCATGTGTTTGCTTGCTTTCATAGGAGACGAAGATTAAGGGCTACATCAAGGTCACTGGGTATAAAGTCACGGTCGACGAGAATATCGATCCAGGTCGATATGGCTTCAGAATTGATCACGACAACGACAAGACCCATTACTTCAGCTCGGATGAGAAATCAATTGTCCGTGAGTGGATGAAGGCAATTATGAAGGCCACCATCGGAAGAGACTATTCAAGTACGTCACCTCTTTTTGCTGTGGGAATAGGGAAGGCGGGGTCATATCAGCCCTTGGCTTCGCATCTGCCCTGCTGCCTTCACATTAGCCTCTGTTCGATCATCAGAGCTGACGCCATGTGTTGTTTTTTTCGTAATTAATCAGGGCCCGTTATCTCTTCTTGCAATATTCCTACGATACCACTGGCGGTCGCACAGACCATGAACCCTGCACCTCGTCCACCCTCGCCTACAGCTCGGGACGCGACTCAAAAAGCTCTCCGCCGGGAAAATCCCAATCAGCTTTCGAGCCGTGATGCCAGAATTCTGATGGGACTTCCGTCGTCCAATGGGGATGGGGGTGAAAGGGCGAGGCTGGATTCATTCTTTACGACTGATGGCGCGCGGCCTATCACTATTCCTTCTCCTAACCTTGGGTATGAGGATCTTGGAGAACCGCAGACTCCGACTGTGAGAACATCTGCAGTCAGTGCGTCCGCAGCGCCTCCGAGGCCATCACGGGAGATGAGACGGGTCAGTTCGGTGCGCACTGCGGTATGTAGCCCTGTTCCACGTTTGGGTGTATAACTGACAGGTTGGCTAGACAGCCGCAATCGATGATGAACTGATCGATTGGGCGAATTCACATCTGCCACTGTCACTTCGCGTTCGTGACTCGGCCGGCCCGCTCTACAGCGGGCTTGCTCTCCTTCGACTTGCAGAATCCATCAAGGGCAAACCATCATCGCCGCCAGTTCCTGATTCAGCGTTCCCCACTGACCCGACGGACGATAAACTTGATGGCTTGTTCAAACTTTTTGACTTTTTGTTGGATAATGACGTGAAGATGGGCTCTGTCAGTATTAATGATGTCCGACAAGGGAAGAGGGATAAGATTGTTCAACTACTGAAAGCGCTCAAGGCGTGGGAGGATAAGAGAAGAGCGTTGACTCAGAGTATTGGCCGAAGTTCGGTTCAAGCTGCTGGGTTTATGGCACCCGTCGGTTGGGCATGAGCCCAACCCAGGCTTTTCTCATTTCCTTGTGTTCCTCTCTTTGGCGGACTTGCGTTGATTTTTTTCACTTTAAACCTTTCTTGTGGTCTTGTTATGCGTACCCCTCCCATACACTTTCCTGTGTTCTGACACCTTTGACCCCTTCGTGGTCCCACACTCCCTGATATTTCCTGATTCTTGACATACGGTCTCTCCAGGCGCCTTGTTCCTGTTTGGTGCTGAGCACCCACTACCCTAACCTCGGCCTATCCTCCAGCTGACGTTCCGGTACCTCCGTGACTTTTTTGACCCAACTACGCGCCTCTCGTTCACCGTCCTCGTCTTTCATCCTGCCATCCCCTCACCCAGTTATTTATATATCTTACGCCCATGCTCTCTTACTCTTCACCCTCTGCGCTGAAGCTCTCATACTGTTGCTACTGTTCAAGTTCTTTATCTTCTCTCGTCCTGTGACTCTTGCTGACGGAATTCTCGCCCTCCCTTGCCAATTCCAGTTCCTCATACGTACATACATACATGCTCGCCACATACAGAAGTGCCCTCGTTCTTTTCTTTTCTCCCTTTTTGTATCTCGAAGACGTTTCTTCTTGCTTTTTTTGGTGTGCTTATATGTTTGATTCGCGTCCTTTTTTTTTCTGTGCCTTACTAGTGCTCGTGTTGTTTCTAATCACAGTGCAAGCAATTGAACCGAACCAGATCACTTGGGTCACTGTGTCGTTTGCTGTGATGGAAGCGCTAACAGCGGGATACCCTGCAAAGACGTGGATGTTTTTTTAGAATTGCTTTTGCGAACCTTGTGCTGGGCGCGAAATAATGTTGTACTCTCGGAGTTGTAGGCTGACACCAAACGTTCAGACTAAATACCCGCACAAACTATGCAGCATAGATAGCATTACCGTCACGCCCTCCGAGTCGGCTGTCGACCACGTGATTCTACTCCTCCGGAAGTGCTCGCTGCTGATCCGGCAGTGTGCCGTTTGGCCCCTTCGGCATTAATGAGTGCGATGGAGTACTGTTGGGCAGCTCGTGTACCCCCACAGGACAGCGGTTCAGCTTCTTCCCTCATCTCCAGATACCCAGGCTTCAGACCGGACTAGGATAAGCGCCCACTGTTCTACTGTGACCAGCACCATGAGCGACACCCCAGACTCATCCCAGCCGCTGGAAAACTCGGGAGCAGCAGCAATAGAGGCAGGAGAGCGCCCGGCCATAGCAGGCAACGCCTCGGACGAAGTGAAAGAGGTCCTTTCTAGCGTCCACACGTACTTCATGTTCCCGTTCACGCCCGGGGTATTCGGGGACGCTATCGCGAAGCGGGTGGTTACTACTGAGGTTGCGGTCAGAGCTCACGAGGACTCGGAGGGGAAGCGGTACGAGGGGAGGGTGGTTGTCGAGACCACGGTTGAGCCCGGTGAGTGCTCTCTCGATCTATCCACAGATGCGGATTGGGTTGAGATTGAATCGCGTTGCGGTTGTCAGATATGGTGAATGGGGCTTGGAGTTTACACGGGGGATGTGCTGCGTTTTTGGTTGATATGCACGTTGCATCCGTCACCGCGCCTGGACTCTGTATCTGATGTTGTGGCATTTCTTGCAGATGCTCGACGATGGCTCTATCAGCAATCCTTCTGACCACCGAAGGCACATCACCCGATAACCTCGAATCTCATTTCAGGGAGGTTTCGCAGTCCATGAACATCGTTTACCACTCTCCCGCTGCACTGTGAGTTTCTCGCTCACATTCACCTTCCACGTGTCTTGACCCGGATCGCTTACTCGCGCCATGGCGGTGCCTGTGGCCCTTGATGCACATGCATTCGCTCGTGAAGAGGAGATAAACTACGCATCGTTAACACCAGCCTTACTCGAGGTTCCCGGGTTACGTCCGCACGAACTGAGGTATGTACAATATATACAACGCACCCCAAAGCCCTAGTGTTTTCAAGCATTCCACGTCCTTCCTACCTGGTTGGGCGGTGCGGCAACACTGTCCCACTTTGATTCATACGCGCACACGTGCTGCATTGCTATCCATACTGCCCTTGAACCATATTCTCCAATCATTCACTCATTCCACCATCTGACTCTTGCCCATTTCCTGGAACCGCAGATATGGAACGCGACGCACAACCGACTCGTAGCATCCGGTGTACACATCAAGATGAAAACCCCAGAGCCGAGGCTGCTGTCGGAGATGAAGTCCCGATTATGACAGTCCGCTGCTGCGCATAACATCGTTTCACAAGGCGTGTGCGTGAAGTACCACTTCGGGTCTGTATCTATAGACCAATGAGGGGTGTGTGAGGGGTGTGTATGCGAAGGTGGGGACAGATAGGGACGGGACGTTGGGGTGGACGATAATGAGGACACATTTGTAGGCTAGTGATGAGCACAAATAATATAGCGGAGGGGGGAAACAGAGGAGGCAAATAACGAATAAGTACGTGGACTCAGGGAGAAGACGAAACGATACAAGGTGATGGTGCAACGTTGATCGAAGAAAACAATGTAAGGAGCTGAGGTATCAATATCAAGACCCTAACTTTGCTTTCCTCATCGAGGGCTTTGTCGCTGCAAGAGACGTACTTGTGCTTTGAATTTTTCAGGGGGCCCCCTACCGAACCTGCATAGCACAGCTTCACCGTACACATAGTCAAGAGCGAGAGTAGACGGAAGAAGCTCGGGGCTCAGATCAGAGAACTGAGCATCGCAATTAATGCTGTCGTAGGCGTCGTCGACCAACCGTTGCAGCGTGTATCTTTCTTGGGAGGGAAATTGGCGTCCTCGGTATGTCAATTTAGACTGGATCTGGATTCGTCGGTATGTCTGTACACTGAAGAAAGGCGTTTGGCGTCTATTCAAACGGGTAAGACACCGCATATATGGGGATGTTGAGGTCATACCTTCATTATTGCCACTTCATGAAGCGGTGAAAAGGCAGAAAAAGGAGAACGCCGTTGCGCGGGTCACTGACGTCAGAAATCTCAAGACGAGGGTCTTTGGAGCACTGTTTCACGATTTCTTCCAATTCATAGACAGACTTGAGTGATCCTTGCAACAAGCGAGGAAAAACTAACACGCCTCGCCTTGCGTCGAAGGCGGTATCAAGTGGTACGCCTCACAAGGACTCGGAAAAGAAATTGAAAATATGCAGCTCCCTCCACCACGCTTTCGGACCGACTTTTTCAAACCTCGATGCCCCAACGTCGGATTAACTAGTGTCCAACAAAGACGTCTCCCAGTTGTCGTCGCCGAGTGCCCTGACTTTTGGCGATATGGCGTGTCGCAAGTCGCCCCCTTCTGAAATTCACAGGGGCGTCTGAGAAATGAAAATCCCATTGACCTGCATACAACTCACTTGGCACGTAACAGAAGGTGCCATCGCCAATGAGGATATGTCGCGATGCCTCTTCGACCGCGCCCCCTCGCGACATGTCCTTCGAGTCCAAGGATGACCCACGCAACATCGCGGAGCCACTTCAACGGCGATTTGGCCAAGCAGCGCGGGATGTTGGTGGGAATGAGAAGGTAGATGTCTTCGGCCACCCAAGTCCCACAGCACGAACTTGACAGTAGATTCTGCACACTGAACAAAAGGGTTCTTCAATTGGT
>KB722744.1:298850-310418 GCA_000349905.1 Volvariella volvacea V23 | reverse complement strand
GGCGTAATGGAATGTGGCTGAAGATCAGGTCTACTAAGGTTGGGACAATGGATGTGTATTTTCCTGCGTGCTTGAAATAATCGGATTTGAAGGTACTGCCATGCATCTCCGTCAGGGTAGCTCGGAAAGGAGGCGTGAGGCGTGTCCTCGTGGGACGTTGGTGACTATCGGACGAGAACTCCCGTTGTCTGGCCAAACTCACGGCGCAGTCACAAACACGCCAGAGTCATACGACGAAGAGAGACTGGCGTATGGTTCTATAAAGCGCGACTCAGAACGGTTCCGTGTAGAAACAAACTTCAGGTACCAGCGCATATGCCTTGCAAACCGGAGGGGGGAATGTGGAGATCGTGAAGCGACGAGCATATAACTTGGGAGATGGTGCGTAATACATATATATATCGTATAGTAAAAGATGAAGCGCATATAGTGGCGGTATCATCAAGAATGCTACGAGTAGTGTACAAAACTAGAGACAAAAGACAGGACGATAAGGCCATAACGTAATGTAACAGATAAGGACGCCCGCGACGGGGAAATGAAATAGGAATAGACATAGAAAAGAAAATCTAAGCACTCCGAAATAAAAGTAGCATAGAAAAATCCAGGAAGGCGAGTTGATTAGGTTTTCATCAGCGCAACCTCCCCATCCACACTTCCATCCACAACCTCGTCCAACGCCTTGGCGCTCCTACTCGCCGTGACTCTTGAGGGCGTACTATCCCTCGACTTCAACATCACGTACGGTCTCAAACTAGGCGACCCAGTCCCGTGAACGGTCGAGCTCCCGGGACTAGCTTTGGGCGTCAACACACCCGTGCGTTGCGCAACGTTCGCCCTGGGCTTTGAAGAAGCCGTGGACGCTGAAGATCTAGGCTTCGCTGACCGAGTTTTGGAAGCAGAAGCGGGTGTTGTAGGATTCGCATCCGCAGGAGCATCGATATCCATTTTCGATTTACTCTTCGCCCTCGAGGGTCGCGAGAGGGGCTTGGCCCGAGATCTGGCTGGCGTTTCTACAGGTTGGTCTACTTCCATCTCAACATCCGTATCTCCTCCCTTCTCCTCCGCCCTAAAACTCTTCATTTCTTCGTCCATGTTATGCGTAAGAGCCCTCTTGAGCACGCTCTTTTCAACGACACTCTTTGTTCGTTGTCGCTTCACAGGCCGTTTGGCAGGAGTGGGTGCAGGTTCTTCGTCCGCGTCAGTATGGGATGTGGTGGAGGGCGGCTTTTGTTGGGCGTCTTGCTCTTCGGCGACCGAGTCGACGCGCCCGCGTTTTCGGCTGAATCTGGTGCTTCGAGTTCGTGTTAGACCGTTGCACCGCATCTTCTCGCACGATGATAGTTTGTCGTCGTGAGGTGTGGAATCAGCACGGAAGCGCGCCCGTTTCACGTCCGTCTGTGATAAGGGAGATGATTAGCACCTCATGGCAAATGTTTATGAATACACGTAAGGGAAAGGAACGCGTAATGTAACGCGACTACAAGAGGAAACGCCAACATACCGTGTGCTTTCCCTCATAGCACCATCCATCAGGCGGTCCCATGTCCCCATCACCTTCTACAACCTTCCCGCAGCACCCCCAAAGCGTTTCGTACTCTGTGCCGTAGCCACCCACAGCCTTGCCCTTCTTGCTCGAGCCGACGCGTTCCACCTCCGCGCTTTCGTCGTCATGCGCTATCAGACAGCTTTGGTCCGAGTTCTGCGCCTCGTAGTAGTCCTTGTGGCACCGGACGCAATGGAGCAAAGGCGGTGGTGTCATCGAGGAGAAGAACTTGGTCAGTTTCGTGAGAGTCTTCGGACTCGGTGGGGGATCTGATTTGATGAGATGCGAGAGGGTGTAGTCCTGGAAGGCCTTGGGAGGCACTGATAATACAAGGGTATAAAGTGATGTAGGGTCGCTAACGAGCGCGTGTTCAGGCTCTTCCGGGGCAGGGGATGGCGTAACAGCAGGCCCAGGAGCCGGAAACGGCTCCCCTTGGAAGTGAGGTGAGTTGGGCTTTCCATGCGACATGGACTGCACGGATGGCGATGGCGTTCTCAACTGACTCTGCGCAGCCTGTTCAGGCTGCTCTTGTGCGACATTAGATGCCGGTACCGAAGCTTCCGCATTGCGCTCAGCAGGGACCGTCGTTGACGATGTGGACGCTGCCTGCTGCGTCGACGACTGGGGTTTCCTCGAGAAAAAGCCAAATACCATGGTGACAAGGCTGGGGGAAGGCGAATTGGCGGGAAATGGAACCCTTTGTGCGGTGAGGCTCGCTACTTTAACGGAAGCAGCCCATTCACTTCATTGTTCCCACGCTTCTCATTCATTGTGGACTGTCACGTCACGGTCACGGCACACGTTGTCTTCGCGTGCGCGTCGCGCTTCCTGATGCCTGTGCGGTCAAGGCGAAACAAGTCGTCGTTGGTACAGCCTTTGCAGTATAGCATTCGCAAATGAGGCGTGTTGACATCGTTTTCATTTGCAATGGAGCTCGGACACGTTTCACACTACATTCCACTCCACCCTCAACCACGTTCACTGGGCTGCGGGCATGGAAGTAGAAATGAGTGTCATCTACGGCGGTATCTGTATTTCATGTGGTGAGCTGCGCACTTCAGTTTAAACGTTTATCTGTAGAAGGAGATTGAGGGGTACTGCTACGATCCATTTCTGAGCGATCCATCAGTTGATCTTGACCACCTACGACTTGGGCAGAGTCTGATGCTGGGGATCGCGTCGAATGCCACGCCACTTTAGCCTTGGATCGCCTTGTCGGTACTTAACTTTACGACGCAAGGCATGTCTTACTGCCTCTGTGTGGGAGGTGGAGCATAGAGATAGAGAGATGTCGTAACGCCTTACCACACGCGAGCAGGTTTTACCGGTGTGGCATTTGCCATTGCTATTGTCGGATCCGGAGAGAGTCTGCGCTAGAACCTCTATTCAGTATTCAGAAGGACAGCTTCTAACTCCTGTGTCGCTTACATTTTGTATGCTCTCCGTCCAGCTCATCAGCACTTTCTCGTCGGGGACAGGCCAAGCTTGGCGTTTGTGCGATGGGGTGGCAGTCAGCCAGAACCGTCACCAGTAAAAGATGGCGTGGTATTGTCAACTGCTGTGAGATCAGACATATCAGATGGAAGGGTACCTTGGTCCTGTGTTTGAAGTGAAGCTTCAGATTTGTCTCCGGTTTGTCTTCAGGTGACAGGGTCGTAATAGCGAAATCATACCCCTGCAAGAGAAATTCATATGCTTCACTAGCATCATCATATAACTTAGAAATGGACTGGGTGGGTATGGTTTCCAACCTGTCCTCTCTGAAATATCTGTAAATCACTCCTTGGAAGAACTTTAGGAGTGGAATCAACGGCCAGAAAAATTCTGAAAGTTGTCGTTTGGGAAATTGGTATGAAAGGAACTCGAGCTTGTGGTGGACCGCGTCTTCTAGTTCCAAGCTGTCTCAATATCTAATGCACCGGGGCTGCTCTTTGATCTCTTTCTTCTTCCCTGGCATGTCATATGTAAGGCAGGTCCACGATAAGATGTAGTGAAATGATTTTAAAGCGTCAAGATGGCAATGAGCAGGGTGCTTTTTCTTCCTTTCTTTCATTTGTCCTGTATTTGCTGGGTCCTGTAGGGTGTGTAATGCTTGTAATCGACCAGTACCCTGTCATGAATAAATTGTGCACGCATTCTCTATAACAGAGAGAAGTATGAATACATACCGCTCGGGGGCCCTGGGTATCTTGACGCAAAGTTGAAACACCGAGGTCGAGATCAATCAGGATGCCACAAGCTCCTGAATCTGCATCATCAGGGCTGAGCAATATACTATGTGAACTGACATCCTGGAGTAGAACTCTATTATCCCATGATGCTTTGGGTGCTATGGAGATGAGCACAACGCCCTCGACAAATCACAAAATATATGGCGTACCTGCTGTAGCATTACGAAAGAAAGGTAAGAGCTGCTTCAAACTTTGAAAATGGGTTATTCTGATTCCAGGAGTCGGCATTGTGATCTTCATCTTCCATTTCTCTGCGGTCGCTGTGATATCAGATTTCACTAATGCTGTTTCCCTCTGTTCAGAAGCAGAATAGCACTGTCTGATAGTGTGTTTGAGGTTCTGTATGCCCCAGGCTATGCCATCTGGTATACTTCATTCCGACCTCAGTGCGCTTCAGGTGGAATTTAGATATGTGATGCTGTAGTATGGTATAAGACGATGAGTGATTAAAGCAAGTATGTGTTTCGCGTGCCATTTTACTAGTCGAGTTTTCAAGTGGAAACTTGAAAGGCGCTAGTCAAGTGAAGAGAGAGATGGAGCCGTGCCACCTCGAATATAAAGCTAGGGGGCACGTGCGGGTCTGTAGAAGCAGCAAGTTTTTGTACTGTATCTATACCGTTGGAACTCGATGGGAGCAAAGACAAAATGCGACTAATACACTAGCAAATCCCCGTGACGTTAACATCACATTTTGTAATATCAAAGCCCTGCTAGGCGTGAGTTAGGAGCACACATTGAATAGTAGAGACTATTATGCTACTATCATGCTGATTCAAAAAAGTAATAGTGATCTGTTCTCCTGATGTCGTAACTGTATGGTATAAACCATAACATGTAACACTATTCAGAGCAAGGGTAAAAACAAAAGAGGTGAATTCAAGTGGTTTAGGCAGATTTATTTCGAGAATGAGATGCTGACGCAGAACCTTGGGTATGAGGAACGAGGGAAGCACTTCTGACTCTTTTCTGGTGTCTTGTGCGAGGAGCTTTGTCATCGTCATTGGATTTATCTTCATCCTCAGGAAAATTAAATGAGCGCTTTCGAGAAGTATTAGCGTTTTTTTTGGAGGTCTGGCTATATGTTAGGTTGTTTCGGATAGGCGGAGGTTCTGTGGGAGTAACAATAGCGCTTGCGTGGGAAGTGGCCGAAGATGTGTGAGGTTTATTCCCGGGTCTTTGAGAGCGTTATCGAAGATAGAGAGAACTCGGTCGTAGTGCAAGTCAGCGTCCGGGTAGAGGGTCGATACCGGAGCCCCCGGCTTTGCTTCATGCCTTTTAACGCAACATAGCTCTCGCATGACTGCATGAAGCTCTTGGAGATAAGGTAGAAGCGGCTGGAAATAGGACGACAAACGTAGAATGGGGAGGAATTTCCGGGGCCTCATGTTTAAGAAGGAATGCTTCTCAAGATACGCCGTTCTCCTGTCGAAGCTCTCCCAACCCGCAACAAGCTTTGGTATTCCTTCTCGTTTGTCATTTGGGCCCTCATAGCTGCAGCAGATCCATATAAGGGAGTAGTAGAAGGATTCCAAATCGTCAAGATGGCAATGAGCAGGGCGAATGTTGGAGGGCTTTCATCTCCGGCGTCACTGACATCCTCTACGAAGTCGGGTGTGGGGAGGTCAAGTTCATAGAGTAGGTGCAAACCCTGAAATGCACGCGTTCCCTGCTTATACAAATTGGCTTCAGTTCATATTCTGGCACGCTAAGGAAGCTTACTAACCGTCCTGTAGTCCACCCCAGCTAGGTTATCCTGCCGCGTGGTCGATATTGCGAGATCAAGCTCAATTAAGACCCCACGAAATCCAGGCTCTGCATCCTCCGGTCCCATAAGGGTATTATTGACGCGGATATCCCTGTGGAGTACTTCAGCTTGCCACAGCTCTTGATGGCCTAACAAACGAGATAACCAAAATAGTCAGCATTCCTTAAGTATCTAGGATTGGCGGACTTACCTGAAATGGCATCACGGAAAGTGGAAACTAGCTGCTTTAGGTTTTGGAAGTGGCCAGCGTCACGTCCATATACTTCCAATGTTATTCGAGACCATTGTCGATCGCTGAAGTCACCCTTGCAGACTACCTTCCTAAGCTCAGAAATAAGCGGTCCTTGGTCCTATGCCAGAATCCCGACAATGCCACGACACTGCATGTCATGCGCAATCTCAAATTTAGAAATGTGACACAGTATAATATAAGGCAATGAATGCTTAAAGCAAGTAGAAGTTTCACGTGCCATTTTACTTGACCAGCACCTTCGTGCCTTTGACAAGTGAAGTGAGGTGTAATCTGACGAGATCACACCCCAGACTCGTAGTAGATAAAACTGTGTATTCCGTATCGTAAATACAAGCCTATATATATGTATGGAAAAACGAGTGGCATGCTAAATATCCTAAACGAGTGAACAAGGGATAATCTACTAAAAAGGAAATGGGATCAAAGGTGCGAGCACGAGGCTCGCTCCATTGTCCTGTTGATTGATTAAGAAATGTCCTTTCAACATAATCAAATATAAATCTAGAGAACACGTGGATGGTCTGTTGAAGTGGCAATTCTTGTAGATTTATTCGCAAGTTCTCACGTCTTTCCCAATTTATCGTAGTAATAACAATCTCATTTAAACATTTCAGGCATTGTATGATACATATTAATTGCTATGAGGATGTATTTGTGGTTATAGAGTCCTGAACCCATTCAAAGTCAGGAAAATTATGCAGTATGGAGTGCGACATCGAGATAGATTCCTGTCAAAATGATCTATCGTATTGTCAAAAAATTCATAGCAAGTCTAAAGTAAGTATTTTCATAATTCTCTTCAAGCAGACTTGTTGCGAGCGTGAGTGAGCGTGGATGTGGATTCATCCTTGCGGGGGGCAAGAGAAGCGCTCCTGGCTTTCTTTTGGAGCCTTGGGCGAAGGTCTTTCCCTTCCGTGTCTGTTTTCTCTCCATCTTCAGGAAGATCTAATGAGCGTTTGCGTGACGAAGTGTCAGTAGAAGAAACACGAAGACCACTAGGGGTCGGACGAGTACTGGTGGCCACGGTAGGAGTAGGGGCAGAGGTGGCCTGGGTAGGGGTGCTGGATGGAGGAAGTCTTTCGATTTGAAGTAACGCTTTATCGAAAGCATCCAGCACTTCACTATAGTGGGATGCCGCCTCAGGGTATAATTCTACCACTGGCATACCAGGCTGTACTTCATGCCTTGTCTTCGAACAGAGCCGCCTGATGATGCTGTGGAGGGACCGAATCAAGGGGTATATAGGCCGGAAGAATGCAGAAAGATGGAGATGTGTGCGCAGGTCGTTTGGTAGGATGGAGAGATAATAGTGCTTATCGAGGAAAGCTGTTCTTCTATCCAGGTTCTCCCAATCAGCAACGATGACCGGCAGATCTTTTTTAGTACCTGGTGCCGTATGGGAGCAACAAACGTAGACCAGAGCATAATAAAATGACTCTAAATCATCAAGGTGGCAATGAGCAGGACGAATATAGGTCGTGCTCAAATTTTCACCCGCATTTGAGTCATCACTAAAGGGTTCAGGGGTGTCATCATCGTCATCCAAGTTCACTTCCTCCTCCACAAATTTTGGTGGCCCAATGTTGGGTCCTCTTAGGAAATGCAAGCCTTGAAAAGTGCGGGTCCCCTGAGTAGAGGAAATAATTTAAATTTAGGATGA
The DNA here is from genome assembly GCA_000349905.1 of Volvariella volvacea V23. Classification (NCBI taxonomy): domain Eukaryota; kingdom Fungi; phylum Basidiomycota; class Agaricomycetes; order Agaricales; family Pluteaceae; genus Volvariella; species Volvariella volvacea. The sequence goes on along the minus strand of KB722744.1, from coordinate 302,963 downwards.
TAGCACGCAAGAGATTTCGTACCGTTCTGAAGTCCACAGCGGCCAGGCTGTCCTGTCTCGTTGTCGAGATGGCAAGGTCAAGGTCGATCACTATACCACGGAATCCAGGCTCAGCGTCCTCGGGTCCTAGTAAGATATTGTTGACACTAATATCTCTGTGAAGGATTTCGGCAGCCCATAGCTCCTGATGCCCTAGTAAACGAAGTCAGGCAATGTTAATTCAAATCAAGATAACGAAGGGGGAGAAAATACACCTGAAATAGCATCGCGAAAAGCACCAATGAGCTGTTTGAGGTTTCGAAAATGCGAAACATTGCGACCATAAACCTCCAAAGTAATTTTGGACCACATTCGATCCCGAAACTCATCACCTTGATGAGCCATCTTTCTAAGTTCGGAAACGAGAAGTCCCTCCTCATAGGCTATCATCCGCACAACCACGCGACACTGTCTATTACGAGCGATTTGAAGCCACTTCGTTTCTGGCTCCCGCTCAATATACCTCCAAGCCTCCTTGATTAAGTACCCCCGCTCGCCGAGCTTGTCCAGCCAACATAGGGTACCCCTGCCACAAATAGAGCAACGCTGAAATGCAGGCCACGTGTTGATAATTTCGTATTCAATATATTCCTGTTCAGTGTCACCAACAGTTGAGCCAGAATTCGGCGCTGGCGGTGCCACTGTCCTGAGGTATCGCGTGGTTCCTCTCTAGGAGACGCTTTCATCAAATCCAATTTGCTTTCCGCCACAAGAAACGCCAAGAATTATACGAACGAATAGATCGGCTTCCTCGTGAATATCGAATCGATGGCTACGAATATACCCACTGCGATCAAATCGATAAAGCTGAAATCTGGCCTCGGTGACATGCATACAAAATACGAAGCGTCGGTTATGCTGCGAGACACACTCACTAAAACATGCTCGTTAGGATGTAAAAGAGAGTCTAAGCGATAAAGCTACTCACCGAGCATATACAGCTAGTTGCGTTTCGTTCTGCTTCTGATTTGCCAACTTCTGCTCCGTCTTAGCGTCAATTAGTGTGGCACAGAATCGCCACTTGGGCTTGTCTGGGTAGTCACTTCCAGGAAAGCAAGGGTTTCCTTTTCCTTCAATAATAAAATCGGGGGACGTCTTGAGATGTGAATCACGAGTTGGGTCGTTAAGGGAGTGAGGTTCGATATGAGGGATCTTTTTGTTGCTAGTCTTCCATGTGCGACAATCTTCAACACGGAAATATGCTAGAACATCAGTTATATACTTTTCATAGTGGTCATGCAGATTGACTTCTGGACAGTCACTTTACTGAGACTACTCCACCTTTTGTTGGCGAAGTCGTAGTGCTTGCTGTGTTTGAGTTCGAAACTTTAGATCCATTGACCTCCAAGTCAGCAAAGATATTCTCCCCATATTCACAACCACCACCAATGTCCCTTCCCTGAATTTCTTCTGACACTGCCTCTTTCAAACGCTCAACACTCTGGTATTGCTTATTCGATGCCACAGCAATGGGTCGTTTGGGAGTCTGGGTTTCTACCATGGTAGATGGCATGGTGCCACTGGTGGACACAAACCGATTCTTTGGGAGAGTCTGCTTGGGAGGAGTTGTAGGGGTAGTAGTAGATGTGACCACTGTTGTAGTGGTGCTGGGTGCTGGGTCGAGAGACTTGGAGGTCTTAGATTGTGCTGACTTCTGGGAATTAGCTCGCTTTCTAGGGGACATGAATTGCGATGAGTGACGAGATCACACCCCGGACTCGTAGTAGTTGGAACTATGTATTCTGTATCGTAAATACAAGCCTATATATATGTATGGAAAATGAGTGGCATGCTAAATATCCTAAACGAGTGATCAAAGGATAAACTACGAAAAAGGAATGTACAACGTGCTAATACACGACTGCGAGCACGAGGCTCGCTTCATTGTCCTGTTGACTGATTAGGAAATTTCCTTTCAACAATGAGTAGATGTATGATTAATTATTCGACAAGACTGTACATATAGACCTTCGAGGCCCATAAATCAACTTATTGTGATGGGATATTTTACAACACACCTATCTTCACTGTACATATAGACCTTCGAGGCCCATAAATCAACTTATTGTGATGGGATATTTTACAACACACCTATCTTCACTAAAGCCTGAGGTGCCTGCTACCTACTAAAGCGAAGTACATAAATACAGCAAAAGAGATGACTATTTTTGTTTTCTTTTTTTTTTGTTCACAGAAGAGAAGAGTTACCGAACTTGGGGGTGTAGCACTGGAAAGCCTTATGTATCCTAAGCTGACTTGTTACGATTGTGAGTGAGTTGGGCGGCATCCGGGCGGGGCAAAGAAACAAGTGATGAGCTCCGAAGCCGTTTAGATTTGCGGCGCTCTCCATCAAATCCTTCAACAATTTCTATGGCTTCCTCGTCGCCCGAAAACCCAGTTCTGCGCTTGCGCGACGGGGCAGCAGCCGATTCAGAAGCGCCAACCGTCAACGATGGAGTAGAAACATCAGGCGATGACGATTTGGGGGACTCCGGTGGTGGGGTGTGGTGATCCTCGGTATTAGCGTGTGCTTCGGTCTCGGGCTCATTCCCGTGCCTTGCATCAGCCTCGAGTAGTTCAAGTGCCCGTATAGTGAAGTCATATAGTTGTAATACCTTTGTATATGCAGATATCACATCTTGCGCTGGATACAGCGCAGCTATGGGTCGATTTGGGGTGGCTTCGAATCGCCTCTCCTTGAAGAAGGTATATGTAAGGCTATGTATGGCGCGGAGGAAATTGCGAATGGGTCTGAAAAATTCCGAAAGATATTTTTCAGGGAAACTGGCGGTAAGAAATTCATGCTTGGAACTGAACGCTGTCTTCCGTTCTAGACTATCCCAATCTCGAATAAATAGCGGCAGGTCTTCCGTCGCCTTCTTCTCTCCTGGCGAGTTGTATGTGAGGCAGATCCAGGCCAGAACATAGTAGAAGGATTCCAGGTCATCGAGATGACAATGGGCAGGTTGAATGTCCTGATCTTCCACCTTAGTATTGTCAGTCCCGTGTAGTCCTTGTTGTGTAAACGCGGCAACAATGTCGTCTGCTGAAGGGTGGACATCGCTGGGAAGGATGTACTGGGGATCTTTAAGGGGGCGCAGTGCCTGGAATCTGCGTGTTCCCTAATATGAATGCACTCAACTTAGAGCCTCGGGATGGCGTGTATACAGTGAAACAAACACGCACCGTTCGGAAGTCTACCGCTGCCAAACTATCCTGACGTGAAGTAGAAATAGCGAGGTCAAAGTCAATCAGAATGCCACGATCACCTGGTCCTGCATCCTCGGGACCGAGCAATATATTGTTTGAACTAACGTCCCTATGGAGAACCCCCACATCCCATGACGCCTTGTGTCCTACATAAAACACGTCAGTTGAATTAATTCTATTACCACACGTCACTACGAAAGTAGGACGCACCTGCAATGGCATCACGGAGTGCACACAAAAGCTGCCTCAAATTTTGGAAGCGACCAATATCAGGCCCATAAGCGTAAAGCATGATACGAGACCACTGCCTATCATAGAAATCGTCTGCGAAATCATCTGAACTCATCCTTCTCAGCTCAGAGATCAGGGAACCATGTTCATAGGTGATCATTTTGGCCACACCACGACACCCGTTCTCACCCAATATATCAAGCCAAATGGTTTCTGGATCCCTGTTAACGTATCGCCAAGCATCCTTCACCAGATACACCTGGTCGTTGTCTTCGACCAACCAACAGGTCGTACCTCTTCCACAAATAGATCGACGGAGGAAAGAAGGAGCGTTATTACGAATCTTGAAGGTACGTTCGACTCGCTTCTGCGATGCTTGTGTTTTGCCTTTATTAGAGGTAGAGCGTGTTATTCTCTTGGAAGGCTTGGACTCGGAGCTCGCCGTGTTTCCTTCTCCATGTGACCCAGATACTCTAACCATAGTGTCAGGCACCTTGACACGAATATATCGTTCTTTGCCTTCCCAAAAGACACTCGTATCAAATCCAACCATCTCCCGTCCCCATGACACACCAAGAATCATCCGAACAAACAAAGCTGCGTCTTCATGGATGTTGTATCGAGTGCTATATA
>KB722744.1:287608-298750 GCA_000349905.1 Volvariella volvacea V23 | reverse complement strand
GAGTTAAGCGATATTAAATAATATGTGGGATAGATACCGTATGAGGGAATGAGTAGAATCGTGGTTTGGTTAAAGGAGTCCAATGCGCGTGCCACAACTGATGATTGGCACGTGCAGCACAAAGGAAGGGCCATCCCTGAATATGAAATTGGTGAGCGTGAGCGTGGTGGCCATGGAGAAAGGTTGAACCCTACTGCTACCCTTCTACTATTCCAATGCGCCAATTCATTCATTCACAAGACACACCTAAATTGTATGCGCCACGCAACTACAACGCGATGCCATCGCTAGTCCAGGTAAGCAATTATTTGTTGCATATCAGGTTGGCTTATCAAAAGCACTATAGAGGGCGCCTTATCCCATGTGTCAGTGGTCGGAGATCACTGTGATTACATGAAGCATAATGTACCCTCAAATGCGATTTTATGAAGTAATACAGGTCTGAGGGCTCATATCCCATCAGCACCCCATTCAATGCGTCACTAGAATTAGGCAGACCTTTGGTTGTGCAAGTTCACACCACATTTGGAATGGGTAGCTCATTTAATCCCCATTGCGTTAATTTCAAGCTAGTGTCCGTCAGGTAAATATTTGGCGACCGACAAATACGTACCTACGAGCATGTCACTGCGTAGTGACTGTATTAATCTAAGGCTTTGCACAGAGAGGGATTGCCTTCTGAGGGAGAACATTTGGTGTTGCCATTTTGTTCGCTCGAGATCAGTACCGTGGCGCTTTGTGAACTGTACTTTATTCTCTTCTCTTCAGGAGAATGCATACGACTCAACCCTTAGCTTTACTGGCTGACGTGAGTCGCCTAGCCATTCAATGGGAGGTAGCATGTGGTGGAGGGCAGCAGACTCGGAACGCTCGAGGAGGCATCACAATTGTCACGTGGGAAGACCCGGGCCGGTATGCCGTCGGCGAGCCGGAATCCAAAGTCTTGACTTGACTTGCAGAAAAGGTCATAATTCCGGAGGACTGACGGTGTTACGACTTCGTGCAGAAAGAATTCCGAATCCCATAAGCATCACTATTCCACTATCAGAGTTACAGATTCACATCTGCAGGTAAGTCGTGTATAAGTATAAGTAAGTAAAGGATATAAATCCACATTGCCGAACAACATAGTTCAGCTAAACTAAGTATAAAATCCAATCCGCAAACAAGAATCCAAGAATCCAGATCAAAGATATCTAAGCCGAGACGACGGTGCGAGCAGCGGCGGTGCCATCAGATCTAGACGCAAGCAGATTTATCTCCATTCAAATGATATCCTGGGCGGCATTTTTCTATGATCCATCTCATAAGCCACCTTTACTCTCGCTTTAGAAGTGACAAAGATACTCACGGATTTCGCATTTCCCTTTAACGCATTGCGCAGCCCAAACTTTGGCCCTATCAGCACCACAAGCAACGCCTTGACCGGTCGAAGCGCAACCACCACAGTTGTCGACATCGTCAAAGGAAACGCACTCCTCGCCCCTAGATGCGTCGTGGGGATCAACAGGACACGATTGAGTGCCTGGGGGGCAGGATGGAGTTCCCTATCATCGCAAAGTAAGCAAATTCAGAATCTGCGTTGTAAAGATAGGAGTAGCTCACCCTATGGATGATGCGAGACCACGAGCGCCTTTGGGCGTCTTTACCCCTTGGGGAAGGGGAGGGAGAAGGCGAAGGCGAAGGTCGCCGTTTGGTCGTTGTAGTAGTAGTTTGGGTGGTAGTGGTGGTAGTCTGAGTGGTAGTAGTTGGGCTCTCTGTGGTCTTCGTTTTTGAGGTAATCGTAGTCGTGGTCTCAGTAGTTTGGGTAGGGCTTGGTGTAAGGGAATTGGGGCAATTCACCTAGTCAAAGATGGATGAGCTTTCGAGTGAGCGAAAGGGGCCTTGGACGACTTACGATACATTGCCAGTTAGATACTGAGAATGTGCATGGACCACTTGGTGGAATGTTGGCGCCACCTTTGAGAGGAATACAGACGCAATGATCCTACAGGGTGTCCATCATAGATGAGTCTTAAGCCGAATGAGTGGAAGAAGGGAAGCCAACCGTATCGACTCCAAGGTTGAATCCATCAGGGCAAGGATTGTTATCCCCGGTCGATGCCACAACGGTGCCCAGTGCGAGAGCGACCAAAGTCGTTTTGGTGAGGCTGAACATCTTGCTTCTCGTCTAAGTCGGTGGTAGTACAGGTGAACAATGGGATGCAGGCCAAAGGCAAGATGATTTGGAAGGTTTGTCCGATAAAGAGAAGGAAGACAAACGAAGGATGGGAAATCACAGCACATGTGCAGAATATAAACCCCCCCCACAAATGGAATTAGGAGAATATATGAGTTTGGAGCGGAATACCTCATCGCGGAAACGCTGTGCTCCAGTAATTTCCGAAGACGGGTATAGATCACTGTACCGGCACCCTTTAAGCTTTCGTGTTCCTCTACGCGTAAAGCAACTTTAATTACAGCGTGATTTAGACGTGAGGTCGTAGTTCGATACCTGTTCATCACTGAGCAACTTTAGCCAGTAGTAGCCGAGCCGTTGCACTCACCATCACCAACTCACCAGAGTTAGGCTAAGCATCATAGGAGGTTGCAATATTTTTAGAACATATTTTTAGTACCCCCCTCTTCGGGCATCTTGGAGGGAAATAGCCACTACGATCGGTGATGCAGAGCAAGATCCAGAATGTAAAAGGAGGTCCATTAAGCCGAGCTTAACAACGTATGCTTGCAATCAAGAAATACAATAATGACTGAGACTCTGCACATCGTCAAGACCGGTGCTACCTCGGCAGTGGACCACTCACAAGGGTATCATACTATCCAGCACGAGAAATCGTTATCTACAATACCACCACCAAAAAACACATGCAGCCTAATGTGGAACCTACGTGCGCCTGCCTTCTGATTTCTTGTGGCATACCGGACAGCCTTGCTTCAATCTGGACCGCACCACAGCCTCACTATATGAAGAGCAGAGTCAGCAAGGAAAAGGAGGCAATTTAATGAAGAGGAGACCAAGTGGAGTGCACAAAAATACGTGAAAGGGGTCAGCAGGAATACGCACTATGCAATCTTGCCACTGATTTCAGATCCATCCGACAACCCAGCTACACTGCGTAGAAATAGATCGGGTGGGTGAGGTAGAGTATCTCCGCCTTTTGCACAAGAAGCATGAACGACGTGTCGACAAAGGTAGAGTAGCGCTAATCCTTGAGAACCTCCGATCAACGCCTTGCCGCAAACTTGACATTTCGATTTCGCTGTAAAACCCAAAACAGGGACAGTAAAAACACGTAGATCATATCCGAAAGAGGGGTGAAAAAGTGTAATGACGAAACGAGGGTGGATGACATACCACCCAAGAGGAAGCCTCCCTGCTGATTCTTCTGCAGCACCCTCCCCAACTCTGCTCCATCCCCATTCAAAATCTCCTGACATCCCTCCAAAAGCGAAATCTGCAAGTTGAAATCCTGCAATATCTTTATCAAAGCCTCTTTCAATCCCGGAATCTCCAGTCCATTCTTGATCCTCCGGATGAGTCGGATGGGCTCGATTTCCGGCCCGACGTTTTCTAGGAGACCGCGTATGAAGGCTGTACCGATTGAGGGGTTATTTGAATGTGAAGAGGGCAGTGTGAGCGGAAGGAAGGAAATGGGGAGGAAAGGAGAGGGAGGTGGAGAGGGGAATAGAGAGTGAACAAGAGGAAAAGGGGAGGTATGGTCAATGACGTCAGTTGCTATGCGGGACCAAATGGACGCACCTGGACGCGTTTCCGAGTACATCAGCAAGTCCTCCCAGAGGTCGTCGTCGTTCTGCTGCTTAGCAAAACCGATGGCCTAGACAAAATGGGCCCAGTGTCAGAACTCGCTTAGATACCAAGTCTGCTACTCACTTCATATACATCTCCGAGTCTCTCAATGATAAGCATTAGCGCTTGTTTGTTGTTACCCATCCGTCCGAGTAAGAAGACCATCTCAGTCACTAAATCTCGTTCCATACATTCCTTGTATGCCTAATACACGCCATTAGTTTCGGGGCACATCCCATAGCCGTCGTACTTACCCATTCCAAATTATACGAGCTACTGGCACGCAAAAAGTCGATAAGCCTAGGCGGTGCATACTCTGCAAACAACCTGACCTGTACACCGTTCAGCATGACAGCAACCAAGGGATAGCGATTCCTGGCTCACCTGCAGATCTGCGAAATTGGCAACCAGATGCGGGTCCTTCTCAAACATCGCGTCAAGGTAATGGAATAAATAGTTGGGCCTCTCTTTCAGCTGTTTTACGACCTTCTCGATCTGTTCATTTCATGCAGAATTAGCGCCCAATCGAGCGGCCAGAGTGTATCACAGCAGATGTAAAACATCCATAGCCTACACCCACAAAAAGACAAAAAGACCAAACTCACAGGTATCGAGTGGAACTGATCCACCAGTAGCATGATTGCCTCTCCCCTCCCCTCCACCCCACCTCCCCCTGTCCCTTCCCCACCACCACTCAACGCCCCCTTCTTTCTCCTCTCTCTCAACTCATGATCAAACTCGACCAACAACAAAACCTGGTCCTGAACGTCCGTAAACAGGTTATTTTCACGTATGAGTTCAAAGACATTTGGTCTTCGAAGGCGGAGGAAGTAGGGTAGTGCTTTGCCTGGCTGTCTGTTTGCTGTGTACCTATTAGATGGATTTAACTGAGCATATGCGCGGTTTAACCACGGGAATAGAAACGTACAGCTCGGCTAAGCACTCCATCAAAATGACATTTCTGGGCGTTGAGGAGATATGGTTCGAAGTAGTCGCCGTTCGATCCAGTTCAGCCTGGACAGCCACAATGACAGCCCCAATGTCGTATATCTCTCTTGGCCATTCCTTGATCGTTTTTAACAGCATCTAAGTGATCTCCAGTGAGTATATGCACGAAAACGTGAGGAAGGCACACACCTGTCGATCTTGAGCGAGATAGTGCGCCAACATCATCTCATACACAAGGTGGTCCAACCTCGGCGAGTCGATTGGGACATAAGGCATGATCGTCTAAAACGAGAATGACAATATCAGAAAACATACAAACTCTAACCACAGACGAGTCACCTCCAGCTGCTGCTCCCCTGCAAACTTGAATATCCACGTCTCCCATCTCTTCGTATCCCCACCGCATACTTTCGGACACAGCCTAGCAGCTTTCACGAAATCACCTGTTACAAAACGCATACAGTAAGCACCTCACCCAATCGCTCAGGGAGTAAGAAAAACCCACCCTCCTCAACTAACCAAGTAACATATCTCTGTCCAATCTCCTTCGCCTTCAACCCATCCTCCGCGCCATCAATACTAATACTCCCACCCATAGCCTCAATCTTCTCAACCTCATCCAACGCCTCCTCATACCTCTCCCTCTCCAACAACCACGCAACATGGTCCCGCTTATCCCTCGGCTTAACCAACACCAAGTCCTTCGGACTCATAACAACATACCACTTCCCCTGATCACCAAGCACACCATTAACCTGACTCGCACCACCCGCACCCCCTCCTCCTCCCCCAACCAGACCCAAACCCCACCCCAAGCCACCACCCCCCGCTCCTTGACCAGCACCATTATCAACCTCGACCAGCTGGTAATCATTACAACTCCAGGTCTGGAACCCCGCCACCGTCAGCGCATCCGACGCAATCTCCTCCCCCGCCCTCGAGATGATCCGCAGCTCCGGCCGCTCGGCCAGCTTCCGCGCCTGCTGCGCCTTGTCCTCCGTCTTCTCGTTGTAGAAGCTCTCTGGGGGCGTGTACGCCAGGATGAGGAACGACGTGAGCGTTATCGGATGAATCTGGGACGTGGTCTGCGCGAGCGAGGGTCTAGACGGCGTGCCCGGCGGGGCCGGCGCAAGGGTGGGCTGAGACGAGGGAGGCGGAGGGGGTATGGACGCCGATATGGGCGGGAGCGACGCAGCTGCTGAGGATGGAGCCGGGGACTGAGGCTGCGACCCGGCCGGGGGCTGTCCCTGCGCCTGCACCTGAACGTGCATCTGACCCCGCTTGCTCGGTGTCGAGCTCCGCGTCGTATTATTCCTAATCGACGCAGACCCAATTGTGCCCTTCGCGTTGATGCTCGCGTCGTCCTTCTCGCTTCCTTCCACTGTCGGCGCTTCGTCCCCCTTTGTGCTCAAACTCTGCACGGGCGAAAATGGCTGGGAAATGGCACCGGCGGGCGTGGGCGTGGGGTGCGGCACGATTCCTGAGATCATTCCGTCGACTTCGAAGACTTGTGTCACTTCCACCAGGAGCGGGAGCTGGTTTCCCGAAGCACCGCTACTTAGTCCTCCTCCCGAGACAGTGGCTTTGGGTCTGTGTCTGATACGACAGACTTTGATTTGGTCTGCCCAGGCAATGAGGAGGGTCGAGTCGTCTTGCCAGTGGAGGGTGCACTTGAATAAGTCTGCGCGAGGACTGTTGGGTGGTCTGTCGATGAAGGTGATGCGAGATTGCGAGTGTGTGTCGTAGATTTTGACGCCCTGTATAGCATAAGATTAGACAGGGAAACATGATTAGATGACAGGGGAGGTGAAGGTGGAAAAGGAACATACATAGTCATTCGCCCAAGCAATCAACCTTCCTCTCCACCTCACCTGCCAAATCGGTCCTTCGCCTGCATGCAACAGCGTCTCTTTGTGCCCTAGCCACCCCTTCTCCCGCAGTATCAGATCTCCGGCCAGCCCGCCTGAAACAAACGCCCTGGTGCCCTTTTTCGCAAAGTTTGGTTCCATAGCAATAGTCCGCATAGGTCGCTTCACGTCAAAGGTGTAGGACTCGGGCGTGGAGAGGGAGTGTACGACTGTCTGTCCTATGAGGAGGTGTAAATGTAAAGTCTGTCTTGATGGAAGACGACGGAGGCGAAAATCGGAATATACTTACCGTCCATTGAAGCAGTAGCCACGAAATCAGCGGTAGCATCCAGCGAGATATCCATGATAGACGCGACGTGTGGTTTGTATGACTTGATGCGCTTTCCTGTTAGGTCCATGACGTGGATAATGCCAGCGTGTGTTCCCAGCGCCTAAGAGGTGAAGAGTGGTTCCGTCGACATTAGTCTTTCCTTGCTTCCGGCGATGGCAGGGTGCTAAAAGGGACAGGGGACGGGAAAAGAAAATGACGAAACCGAACACACCATAATGCCATTGGCAACTGTGACAGCAGCAGCAGAGTCTTTCTTCAACAAGTCGGGCACAGCACCCGTTATACGCTCATATTTCAATGTGGGCTCTTCGTCTTCATCATCCTCGTCTTCCTCTTCTTCGTCATCGTCTTCCTCGCTTTCTTCATCGCTGAGGGCACCATCAACCCTCCGCCGCTTCGCATGCTGCTGTTCGACTTGGTCGTCATCCTCCTCTCCGTCATCACTCAACGGTGCCGGACTAGACGTGAACCTGTACCCATCTCTTTCCTCTCCCCTTCCTCCGAACCCATTCCCATTAACTCCATTCCCGCTAAAGCCCGACTTGGGACTCGACGCGATCCCCGTCCCAGCCCCAGGACTGGCCGACAGCGGCATCCCCAAAAACGCCGCATGCCCGCCATTCGCGTCGAAATTCAAAGGATAATCGTATTGTTCATATCTTGCTGTAGCATGCGGTGATTGTATAGATATGGCAGGCGGAGACGACGCAGAGGGTGATATTGGCATTGATGAAGTCATCGCCGGTGTATTAGTGCGGTAACGCTTAATGTTCGATCTCGTAAACCAAAAGCTGCCTCGAGTCCTCGACGGTGCTGTACGTTGATGCTGAAAGGTAAAGGCCGAGCCGTATGTGAAGGTTTGAACTAGTGATAGATGGGTAATGTGATTGTGCAGGGGTCAATGCTGGATGTCAATTGTATGGTTGGATGTCGTGTTGATGGGTCGTGGTCGTGTGTCTGCTGGCCGGAGCCTATCCGTCCTTTGTGCAGTGTTCTCGTAATGGTCAGAGTTGTTCCAACGGCTGTATGGCTGCGACGCTGGCCTCGGATCCCACTCGCAGAAGGGCAGACAAGGACGGTGAAAAGGTTCAAAAGGCAAAATGGGCCGAGCGCTAAGCAGCAAGCCTCCTGAACTTTGGTGCTGAGCTCAGCCTGTCTGCCAGTCGACCTGTTGGGGTGATTAGCCGGGTGTGCAGCGGACGTGATGGGAACTTGTTTCCATTTATATCCACGACAATTCAGTGCAAATCAAGCCAGGACTAAGTTCGTATGAGGAGCCCAACAACTTCGCAGAGGCAGGTTTGGCGAGGTATCGATTTTACTTAACAATTCGGACATCGACTATTCATTCGATGGCCAGCTGGTGCCATGTCAGCTTTTGATCTCAGCTCTCAGTGAGTTTCCAGATCCTCACCAGTCCATGAAAGGTGAAGTTTGGGGGCTCACCCCACAGAATTCACGGACTTGTCCTCTCATGGTGTATATAAGCTTTACAGTGACAGAAGAGCCAACAAGCATAAAAGCATCCACTATCTTAACCAACTCCCAACTGGTACCTGCGCTCCCTCATAAATCACAAGCATGTGGGTATCCTTTGCTCTGATCCTTGCTTCGGATAATCTCATCAGTTATTTAACAGATCTAGTTCGCTATGTTCGACGTTGGTGCTGTTGGAAATGCCTTCCTATCCCTCCTCGGACTACAGTACTTCGCATCCTCGGCTTCACCTGGGAGGATTACCTGCCTTTCTACTCCCTGGCCCACCATTCGAGCTCTCGTCGACTGCTTCCACGCATACACTGTCCCAGAAAACACGTACGACTGGCTCACTTACGTCATTGCCCAACCCACGAGTGCCGAGCAGTTTGCTTGGGTCCAGGCCGTCACCCGTCTTCTTAACGTGGATGGCGACTGCACCTCCTTGTCCGTTCCCGATCCCATCAAGGCCTACTACACTATCCGACCTTTTCAGGAGACCATCGCCGGTGGTCGATCATACTGCGTATTAGCAGAGACTACCACCATAGGAACTGTACGACCGTACTACACACGAGGATGGGGCCTAGTTGTAGTACCCGCAACTAAGGCAGCAGTTTCCAAAAACCTTCACTTTTCCACTCCCCATCCCGTATCGGAGTTCTACGTCCCCCAACAGGCTGCAGCATTGTTCCGTGGGACTGGGGCAAAGTCCCTCTTGATCGCTGGAAGGCATCGGGAGGCATATTCAGCTCCATCCAGTTGTATTTCGACGTATATGAAAACAGATGCTGCACATGATAATGTAGGCTACTGCCCCAACGTCTCGTCGTCCGTTCGGGGACTAATCCCCGCATTCCATTTTAGACCCAGCCGTTCTTCCACGCCGCCGTTGCCATTCGCATGTGGCAAAACCTCAACGGCGGGTGTCCCTCTGCCACTTGCGCTTACATACAAATGCATGGCAAAAAGGAGCGTAGCTGCTCCAGCGACGACATATTCTTGTCCACCGGTCTTGGTATGTTCCATCGCATCATCTGCAGCGCGTATCTCACTACTGCTCACTCTCTGTAATCGTAGAATACTCCTCCTGGTACACAAACCCCAGCCATCCCGTCCGCCGTCTTCAAGGTACACTCAAGGCAGTATTCCCATCCCACTGGAAGATCACCGTACCTCTGCGCACCGAGAGCGCCTGCAATTTGACTGCTACTGAGAATATATTCGGTCGGATGCTGAACGGTGTGCCTTTCCGCCGTGTTTGTAGCAGCAGCGCTTCGACTGTGACCGGGCAGTTCATTCACGCGGAACAAGATGAGGAAGCTAGATGGCCTACGAATGAGGTCAGGTGGATTGCGGCGATCAATAATGCCTTTTAATAGGAGTAGATGGAGTAATAGTCTAGTTGGTGTTTTTCTCAAAGTTGTGATGCGCCCCAGTATTGTTGAAACTGAATGATTTAACATGCTGTCCTGAAATAAACCGAATAGCAACTTCCGTCTCCCATCAGAGATACCTAGCTCAACAGAATCGGGTGACAATAAAAGCGGTGTCTTCGCTCAGCAAATCTCCAAGTCCCTATTCGGTATATGAGCCAGGGAGTTTAGGGGTCCTCACATCAATTAATCTCATCCCGAACCACCACCACCTCAATATACTTCCATGACTGATCAACTTAAGAAAGGGCAAGAAGTCTCGTACGTATGCGATTAAATTAAATTTGCCTCTCCTCACATACACTCCTCGATCATAGTTGGAACTGGGGCGGAGGGCAGCCTTCGGGAAAGGTAGCTGAAGTTGTCAAAGAAGGAAAGGCTCAGGTGAAGAGCGATAAGGTAAGTTAGAACTTTTGACCCCTTACCGAGTCTGAAATCGAGGATGATAGGGGAACACTATCACTCGTAATGCCCGAAAAGGTGATCCTGCCGTGAAGATTTCTCGTGAAGGGGTGAGTGGGTGTCATTGTGATTGCACTCTAGTTCTCATTCCTGGATAGAATGACGCCGTAAAGCTCGCACACGAGTTGAATGAAGTTGATGCATGATTTATCACGAGTTCATATGTCGACAAGTGTCGAGGTTCATTGAGGGAATAGAAATACGATCATGAGCGAATTTGAAGCCGACCCCGGAAGGAGAAGCGAGGTTATACCTTTTGTGAAATAGTTGTTGAGATAGCAAAAGGCAATTTCGGCACAGTGCTGCGAAAGTCGACCCCCATTTCTTCCAGGGTTTAATCTGATACAAGACCCTTGCTTCGGATACTATCTCCATCCGCCGAGAAGCCTAATACTTTGACTGCGTCGTCTCCTACCGCTCTATGGGCACCACCCCGGGTGATTTTCAAAAACCTAAGGAAGGTTGATTATCGTATGCTACTAGGTTGTTTATAGGTTGTTTTCTGGTAGGTTGATATTCAACCAATAATGTACAATTTCAACCTATACAAGGTTGAACTATAAACTTTACAATCAGGAATTCTGGTGTGTTTAGGCTGAATTTTAACCTACCAAGTTGACCAAAAATCATGCAATAAGTAATATGTGTAATCAGGAATTGAGCCACTTTGCTTGTCGGACACTTGTGTACCAGTGCCTTCCTTTTGTTTTCAAGTATCTCTACATAGATCTGAACTGTTGAGCCATACCGGCTTCTCCACATCTCCCTCGGGCATGCAATATAAGTCATGGTGTTGGGCACCATGGGGACAGC
>KB722744.1:274235-287508 GCA_000349905.1 Volvariella volvacea V23 | reverse complement strand
CATATCGAAAAGTGAAAATCACCCTGTATCAGGTTGAATATCAACCCAAGCTGCTACCATAGTGAATATTTGGACTTCGTCTTGGTTGATTAATGCCGTATAGATGTGCATCTTATGTGCTTGGAAGCATTGCCTGTAGTCCAGGTCAATAAACAACCAGCAATGAGGTAACTCAATTAACCTAACGTAGACCCCAATCTGATTTCGGTGGCCTTTGAAATTGACATTTTATTTGAGCTTGACCTCAATCAATGAGATGTACGCGTTATATGTTGGTGGGGAAGGGAAATTCGAGCAACCCAAATTACGTGCCCTCTTTCCCGAGATTACCACGTCAGGAGAAGACTTCAGCTTCTTACTATTGCCTGGGTGCTCTGCCTGATTGACTATCCCAGTTTCCGAATTGTGATCCATCCTTACTGAGCCAGTTATAACTGTGTTTCTGTCTGCCCATGAAAAATGTTTGAAGATGTCGTTGCAAATACCCGTTAAGGGCTTGGACAAGTCCTTCTCATTCGTGAGCGAGGCCAGGATACCGACCCACCGGCCATTGGAATAAGTGTTGTCTTATTGAGAAATGCAGTGATCTGTGCCTCTGCTACCTCGCCTACAAACAGCTCTTCAGTGAACTGAGGGCCACCGAAAATCGTTGCGCAAGGCCTATCGAGTTCTGAGTTTATACGAGACTGGATCTCTTGGGTATCACCCTAATCCTTGAGAATGGGGGGATTGGAGGTTGCAATTGTATGAGGAGTATCCTGGACACAGTGATGACGAGGGATAGTAGGCGGGGTATCATTAGATTCTGGCTGGTTATTGCTAGGTTGACTGGACGAGGGGGTCATGGAAGTGATGAATTTCGAAGGAAGCAAAGTGCCACGTTTGGCCATCGGTGAGTTGTGTCGTAAATTAAGTTCTTTTGGTCACCTAATGCACATATAGGGTATGTGTCCGTTCCAGTCTATTGTGATGCTTGAAGGCGGGAACGGACGATATACTTTCCTCGATGATCTCGAATCGTTTTTCTACATTCTTTTATTCATACGTGTTGGCTACGATGCTCCTGGAAAACGGAAAGAACAACTGCCATCGTGTGTCAGTCGGTGATATGACGTTGATCACGAAGCATGCGCTGTAACGAAATCAGAGCAGCTTCGTTCGTTTGAAGGCCATTTCGTCCAACACATTTCCCCGTATTTTGGTCCT
The DNA here is from genome assembly GCA_000349905.1 of Volvariella volvacea V23. Classification (NCBI taxonomy): domain Eukaryota; kingdom Fungi; phylum Basidiomycota; class Agaricomycetes; order Agaricales; family Pluteaceae; genus Volvariella; species Volvariella volvacea. The sequence continues at coordinate 286,302 of KB722744.1, read as the reverse complement.
ATCTTCATCCAACTTCTCAGGGACCTTCTGGCGGTATTTTGGGAGGGCTACCAACAGATCAACTACGACCGCTGCTATACCTCGAAGAGTCGAGAAAACACCTAGTTGATCCACAAGCGATCTACCGGTCCTACCTAGCCTCAATTAATAGTGCCATTGAAAAGCTGGAGCGGTCAAATACTTTGTCTGTATTATCTCTGGACGTCAAACCAGCTCATAAAACACCACCCAAAAGAAAACTAGACAACTCGGCCGAAGATGATAGTGGTGTATGTCCTCCTCCTCCTCGCAAATGATGCCCCTGAAAAGCCGAAGTTGTCACAAAATCCGTGCCCCCAAGTCGTAGACGAGGTACCCGTACAAGGGAGAATTAATTACGTAGAGCATAGATAGAGCGGGCTGCTCCTGCATGTGTATAAATTTTAGTGGCTTATATCCTGTAGCGTCCTATGATATGCGTGGCATAGAATTGTGATGAAACCTTCCTTCCATAAATGCACCTTCAATATGTCGATTCAACCATCAGATGTATCTCTCTAATCCCATCTGGTTACCTTTGTTACGATCTCGATGTATACTTGGAATCCCCACCGAGCGTTTTCAGTCCCTCTGCAAGAAGCCGCTCAAGTGGCACCATTATGCCGAGTCCCTATTCCCCTATATATATCAGTCAACCTGGACTGCACCCGCACAGTGCCTCTAAAACGGGTCGTGTCTCAGCTCTGCTCGACCTACAACTCCTCTCACTACAATGTCCAGCCAAGTTGACTCCATCAAACTCATCTTCTGGGCCGTCGACGACCTCGGCGTATACTTGGAAATTCCCAACGAGCGCGTTCAGTCCCTCTGCAAAAAGCCGCTCAAGTGGCTCCACTACGCCGCCTGGTGCATTCTCGGCCTGGAAGGCCATATCTCCTCACAACCCGGTGGAGAAACCTTGGATGAAGACTCGATGAACACATTACCCTCCGGATCAGTTTATTATTACGTTACAGGTATATCGACACCGCCTCTCATTTTGGCATACAACATGCTAACGCGCAGAGCCTTGCAGGCCAAAACCACTTGACCCACGCGGTAGATTTCAAGATCATCGACACCCGCACATGTACTCTGCTTTAACGCCCTCTGGCGGAAGACTGGTCGTCATACGACCCATCCAACTCCCTAGCATCCTCACCGCTCCCGCCAGCCCGGGAGGAGGATATATTCGAAATGACGATCCGAGCCCGCGTTGGCGATATATGCGCATTCACCAGCGAACCGCCTGGAGGTACGCTGTTATTCCAGTTCCTGAGGGACACGAATGAAATCAAGGTATCTCGTGCTTTTCTTCTCGCATCGTAATCATAACGAAGAAGAGGGGACTGATCGAACTACTGCTACTGCTGCCAGGGCTTCCAAAACGCTCGTCGCACTCCAAGCCCACTAACCGCAATCTCGGACATTTATGACCCGCGGAACGGGATTTCCGTGTCTGGTTCTATCCGCTTCTCTTTAAACCGTCGCGGAATTGTCATTATGAAGGTTAGAGTCGGTTATTCCTCCTACACAGGCCAACTCTCACCAAAAAGATGTCATCCCAGACCCCTAACCACATATTAAGCTGCCAAGACATCCCAACAAGCGACGAACCAAACCCCATCGCCACCGAAGCGGGCTGCCAGTTCCCCACTGACAAGAGATATACCCTGCAGTGGCTGGACGACACGCCCAAGACCTCGACATGGGCAAAATGCGTCCGATGGCATGGGAAGGACAACGACGCACAGTTTGCGAACCTGGACACGGCGCTTCTTCCCTCTCCTGCTATTTTGGACTACGTATATGGAGCGTCGGTGTTTACGATGTTCGCCAAGGGCTCGGTTGACGAGTTTCTCAGACGACGAGGTATGTGATGAGTCGTATGTTGCCGGATGAATTATATACTTACCATCGTATATGCTTATGAAGAGGAGTGTGCTCTGCCGAACCTGTGCCCCGTTGAGAACATGTCAGAGGACGACAAGGCGCTACTTCGAACTGAAGAAGCCGCTAGAGCTCAGGCTAGGGACCTCACTTATTAAAGCATAGAAACTATCGGCACAAAGCGCATGGTACGTGACGAAGCATACCTAGTGTTTGATCGATTCCGGCAATGCCTGCCGCATGTGCGCAAAATGCAGGAGGAGATTGAGAAGGTTAGAAAAGAGAAGGAGAAGGAGAGAATGAACGAGATTGATGCGTGGAGGCGGGGTGTCGACTCGCGTATTTGAGGTTGCGCCAATCCTTCATGCTTGTATTACTATAACTGAACAAATTTGATGATGGGATTAAGTTCGAGAAATATACTTTGCAATTCATCAAGCAAATGGTAAGTCGGTCGATTACGACCAACCAAAAATAAGCAAGAGTAATGAGACGCGTCAAGTAGCATGGCAGGTATAAACACCTCGGGCTGTCACACTACCATCCACCCTCCTTGAAATCACAATACAAATGTCGATCACCACGACCAATTTATTCTCTGCGTCGTTCTCTATTCTCATTATCCACTATGTCCGACACGACTCCAGCAGGCTCTGTAAAGTTCCATATTTGGGAAGATGGCGAGCACAGCGTTTACCTGGACATGCCTACCTGGAAAATCCTATCGCACTCCAAAAAGCCGCTAAAATGGCTACGTTACGTTGTCTGGTGCATCTTTAATTGCCATGGACATATTTCCGAAACGCCTAGGGCCTTAGCCATCGAAGAATCTATAGTGATTCTACCAGGCGGGGACTTGACGTATTATTTTGTCACCAGTAGGTGAAGTCGAGGTCGATTGTGTTCCCTATCTTTACAGATTGCTTGCAGCAGAGATCAGGTTGGAACAGGCGATTGATTTGGAAATTGCGGGTCGACATGCCGGAGGGTCTGGTAACACACCTAGGGCACGCGCATTCAGGGAGAACATACGAGAAGGGGATGGTAGAAAATGTATTTTTGTAGGTGACCCGGGAGAAGGCTCACATGCTGCCCACTTGATTCGCCACGCTGTGGGATCAAAGGTGCGCCCGCCTTTCGATTTACTACCCTGAAGATTCGTTACTGACCCCCACCAGCGCTTCCAGGAAGCCATGCGATTAGGCTACGAAGGAGATTATTACAAACTTATCGATATTGATGACGAACGAAATGGACTACATCTGGGTGCAACCTTACACGCGTACGTCGAATACCATGAAGCAGTCATTCTCAATGACCATTCTTCACGTATATGTATGCATTCTCTCTCATACTCCACTAGACCCCGAACGAAGTTTTGGGTTGTGATGACGTGCCTGTGAAAATTCCGAGGCAAGAGCATAAAGAAGCCGATCGACGGACCTGAGATATATCCTACAGTGGGTGACGGATAGCACGACCATGAGTCGTAACTTTGGAAGTCCACACAACAGGTACGGCCGGTTCAAATCTCCGGATCCTGCACGTCTTCCACCTTCAATCATATTAGATTATATCTACGGCACATCAATTTTTAATAGATACGCAAAAGGTTCGGTGGATGAATTCAAAAGACGAGGTGTGTCAACGTAATTCAGATCCTCAATAACGGTTGACATCCAACTTTTGTTTTGCGGGAAGTTCGGGAGTGCCACGGTCACCTACGTTCGACACCGCCCAGTCCTAAAGAAGGGTCGGGGAGGAAGTCCCAAGCAAGGTACCAGGCGTAGCCCAAGGATGAGTGAAATCGACCCTACTCAACCTCCAAGCACCGACAGGACAAGCACTTCCCAGTCCTCGCATGGGCCCCATGAACACTATCAAGACCACTTTGGTTATACACATTGCCATACCCCATTCCTATAACACCATCTCGTACATTTGCATCTCTATTGCAGCATAATGGGATCATCGCCCTTATTTACGTGTAGTAGCATCACCATCATAATTGCGACGAGTTTAGATCCAGTGAAAATTAGCCGCGGTCATGCATTCCAGTTGCCGTATTTTGCCAATGCACTATCTGAGATTACAACTTGAGGATATGGGGCTCGGAATGCCGATTAGCACCGTAATGCGCATGTGAGCGCTTCAACGTACAGCTCACATCACGCAGAGAAACCAACGAAACCCGATTGCAAACCTGCAATGCTAACTACACTATGTGAGGACTCAAAGCGGAATATCCTCCGTCTCCCCAATATTCTCATCCTCCACCTCATCAATCTGCGTCGTCGGCGGCGACCTCTCTTTCTCCACAGGCGGGGGCGGGGGCACCTCAATACTCGACGGTGCAATAATCCCGCCAACATGGCTCGTTGCCGCCGTCGTCGTCGCACCTGTCCCAGTAGACGCCGTAGAAGCAGTCGAAGTCGAAGTCGATATCGACGGGGGAATCACACCCGCCTCGGGCCTCCCCCCGCCTTCGGGAGCGCTACCTAATTCCTGATCAGGTGGAACGGGACTCGGGAACTTGAATTGACGATTCATACTTCCCGCTTTACTGTGTCTCTTTGACTGCTGGTCTTGCAGCTGCTGCGAGGCTTCTGACCCTCCGCCGCTTTCGGCTTCTCCTTCCTCGGGCGTGGGCTCCAGACTTGTCTTCCTGGCGACGGTCTCGGACGACTGGTGGTGGTGTTGACCTGTGGTACCAGTAGGTGGCGAAGAGGGACTTGACCTAGAGGGAGGAGGCATCGAAGCGCGGTTGCTAGATGGTGACTTGGAAGCTTGATTAAATGCTGGATTGGAGGGTGATCGAGGGAGAGAAGCTTGAGACATAGATTGAGGTCTTGTGAACGGCGGAGAAGATATCGGTGCGGCGGGTGATACGCCGAGGTAATATGCAGCTATAGGTATCATCCTTCGCAGACCAATTAGTACACAAAAAACTCATAAAAAAGCTCGAAATGCGTACTTCCTCTCCTGATGACAAGCCAAAATCCACTGAGGCTGCACAACCGGTATACTCAACTGCAGCGCCCTCTGATACTCCACCCCCGGCCCACTGCTCGTCCCTCCCGTGGCCTGCACCCCGCTCGGCGTCGCAGCCGGGGTCGTGCACACAAAGTGCGTCGTATCGATCTGGATCTTATCGCTCCACCTGGCCTTCATCTCCCTCAGCGCGATCTTCGCGCTCTCCAGCAACACCGGGTCCTGGACGTTCCCGAAGCAGACGGAGATGCCCGAGGTGTCGGACATGGTGTGTGTGCGGACGCGGACGAGGTTGGAGGGGTATGTGCCGGCCGTGGTGCGCAGGATGAGCTGGAAGGTGTATTCGGTGTTGAGCTCGAGCCCGGAGAGTTTGGTCGAGGTGTTGGTCAAGGGTGAGGGGATGGAGGCCAGACGTTGGTTGTTGCGGTAGATGTCTAGGGAGCGCAGCTTGGCTGTTGCTAGTTTGACTATGGGCCATTCGAGGGTGACGGATGTTTGGGTGACATTTCGAACCTAGGAGGTGGTATGAGTGGGATTCTTGGTACATATGCTGCGGAAGCTGAGTGTGTGGGACGTACTTGTAGTTGTGGATGTTCGGGCGTCTCGACACCATATGCATTTACAATCTCTTCCTGCAAGGCCCAGAACTCAGCATCCCGTTTCCTTTCCTCAGCGTGGTTTTGATGGACTGCGATGTTGACTATGGATCCCGCCGTGGCTCCAGGTGGGAGTAAGATAGATGGGAATTCGATTAGATGGGCCCGTTCTCCTAGGAGAATCTGTTATTTGCATTTGATGAGCATAATGAAGATCGTCGTTGACGTGTCGGGGAGGTTGGGGATGGAGGGAGACTTACGGCCATGCCAGCATCTAAAACGGTATCGCGTCAAACCCACACCACGTCGAGTAGGGCGTTCAGCTTACCTAGTTTACCGACCGTAAAGGTATAATGTTCCGGTGATTTTGCCATCGTAGTGTACCGCAAGAGTCACTGGATCCAAGGCGTAGAGGAGGGCGGTGAACAAACGTGAAACGACGGTGACGCGCATCTCAAATTCCCACACTCCTTACCACCCTTATGCATTATGTATCCCGGACTTTATTAGAAGCTCGCTCCCAATATAAAAGACATACTCGCGCGGCAAAGAGACCACTTTCGCGGCCATGGCGAGTCACTGCGTACGGCATGCCCCGCTTGGTCGGTGCCTCATGCCTAGCAGAAATCGCGCAGGTTCACTCTACATGACTGCAGCCGAAGAGGTCGCACAAGAAGTGGTGGAGCAGGACAAGATGTACCAATAGATAGACAGCACGAGAGGCAGAAGAAGGCATCCGTAGTGCTCTCGGATTGCGCGAAGCCATGCAGTCACTCACGAGACATTTGTTATCTATGCAATTTCCAGGCTTCTCAGTTGGATCAGCGCACCAAGAACACACGCTCGAGTGCGTGTTGAATCAATTGGGACTTTTCTTTTTGGCAAAGAGCCTTCCATGGCAAAACAATTCAGAGGCCCGGGTCTGGATAGGCTCAAACGAGAAGGCAAGACTCGTCTTGATAAACGCAATTCCCAGCGCGTGTGAACGCCTTGATCGCGTCGCGCGATCCCATGGGTACGCAAGCATTCACGTTAAATCAGTGATTACCACAAAGTATGTAGAATTTCAAGCTAATAATTGACGAAGAGCTAGACACCAACACAAGGTCCTTAATTACTAGTGCCAAGAGGCAAAGCCTTCAACCTCTTAGGGTGTCTCTGCAGCGCAGCAGTGGTTTTATTTACTGCTTCTTCATCGTCTAAAGAACCCCGGGCGCGCTTATGAGAGGCGCCAGTAATTCCTTCATTTTCACCGCCGGAAGGCTCAGGATGTTTTTCTAGTTCCTCTAAAGTTTCGTCGATCGCATCGAGCACTATTTGGTAATGCGAAGCAGCGTTTGGGTATAGCTCCGTAACAGGTTTGCCAGGTCTTGCTTCGTGTCTTGTAATGGAGCAAAATAGGCGGATGATATCGTGGAGGCGGCATATTAACCCAAAAAGTGGACGGAAATATTCCGACAAACCCAGACCACGGACGGTCAGCGTGTCTCCTGGGCTGGACAGGTGATACAACTTTGAGAGAAACGCTTTTTCTCTATCAGGGCTACCCCAAGCCCGAAAATTCCGTGGAACTTCCTGCTTCTTGCGTCCTGGACGCTCGTGTGAGATGCAAATCCATATCAACACGTAATAGAACGATTCCAGGTCATCGAGATGGCAATGAGCAGGATTGGTGTCACTTGTGATATTTGGGTCCTCATCTGGGACATCAACAAATGCGACTGGGCAGCCATTTGGTTCATCAAGTAGATGCACCCCTTGGAATGCGCGTGTACCCTGTCAAAATACGTGTCAATGTGACCGGATGCAAGGTCTGCAAAGGAGTGGGCAACCTACTATTATGTAGTCCACAGCAGCCAGGCTATCTTGTCGCAACGTTGAGATGGCACGGTCCAGGTCGATGAGAACGCCGCGACGACCATTGTTGGCATCAACTGGTCCAAGAAGTATATTATTGGGGCTAATGTCCCTGTGAAGTACCCTGGCCTCCCACAACTCTTGGTGACCTTGAAGAATATTTTTGTTACAACACAGAAACAATTAAAGTATTTGAACATACCTGCAATAGCATCACGGAAGGCCCCAACGAGCTGCACCCGAGTCTCGAAATGGGAAATGTCGCGTCCACACAGCTCAAGCACCATTCGCACCCACTGGCGATCCATAAACTTTTCATCCTCACAGCCCACATTCACCCTATCCTCAGACACCCGAGAGCCCTCTTGGAATGCGACCATCTTGACAATACCGCGGCATCGCTTACGACGTGCAATTTCCAGCCATTTCGTCTCTCGTTCCCTCTCAATGTAACGCCACGCTTCCTTTACTAAATACCTCTTCTGCTTATATTCCACATGCCAGCATAAAGTCCCTTTACCACGAATGGAGCGTCGGAAGAATGTTGGTTGCTCGGTGATCTTGTATTCGACGCGTCTTAATCTGTCTATTTCATCTGCAAGCGTTGATTCCCGAGTGGCATCAGTTGGTCCAAGTTTGGTCCCTGCATCTTCACCACCTGTGGTCGTATCAACATCACGAGGAGGATAAGTTGAGATAAATCGTTCCGTGCCCCGCCAATAGACAGTTGGGTCGAATCCAATCCTCTCTGCGTCGCCCGACACACCCAGGATCATCCGAACGAAAAGAGCCGCGTCCTTATTGATGTTGTGCTGCTCGCTGCAAATGTAGCCACTGCGATCGAACTGATAGAGTTGGAATTTCGTCGGCGTGACGAGCATGCCGAACACGAAGTGTCGATTGTGTTGACGAAGGATGCACTCCCTGTGGCACATTAAACGGAGCCACAGCACAGAGATACAGGGGACCTACCGAGCATAAAGAGCAAGTTGTGACACACAATCCTTGTGTTTTCGGATGCCACTGTTAGTCTTGACATCTATTGGTGTGGCACAATGGACGTATGTCGGAATGGACGGATAGTCGTCGCCGGGGAACGCTGGATTACACCTCCCCTCTATATAAAAATCGGGAGAGAAAACGGACGCAGCGTACGACCTTGATGGGGGTGGCCTGTGGGAAGGGTGCTTAAGAGCTTCTAGTCTCTCTGTGCCCCCAGTTCGAGCGCGGCGGTCATTGATTTTGAAGTGCGCCAAAATATCACCAATAATTCCCTCGAATACCGGATAAAGCCTGGTCCTTCTCTTGGGCTTCGCCGGGAGACCGCGCCATTTCTTTGTCTTCCAGCTGTACTTGTCTGATTGCTGAAGGAACTTTGTGATTTGCTCTTGGGTCTCTTCTATGCCCGCGAATATTTCCTGGCTGTAGACTTGACCACCTTCAACATTGCATTCCTTGATTTCCTCGTAAATTCTGTTCTTGAGCTTGTCTATGTCCTCGTACTCGGCATCATGTGCCTCAGAGATTGGGGGTTGTAGTGTATCCATTGCCTGGCCAACGGTAGCAGATCCTTGCATTGTGCTAAATATGTAAGGAGTCCTTTCTGGCGTTAATGAAGGAGTAACAGTAGTAGTGGCGAAGTTAGTGAGATGGTTGAGCACTGTAGTTTCTGTCTTATTGACAGATGCGATTCGTTAGTGAGGGGTCGTTTTCCAGGAGGCGTCAGTGTGAGTGTATTAAAGGACATCGCGGGAATCACCTGATAATACCCTAAGTAATGTTTTGCCTGATCGTGCCTAAATGGGTGACTGAATCGGCGCAGTCTTCGTGCTTGGTGTGTGGCAGAGACGGGTGAAGGTTTAAAGTGTAAATGGGCATGCCACCATTTGCATATTTGATAGGCACGTGCCGGTATATAGAACAGGTTAATGAAGTAGTGCATTGGATTTCCCTCATGCTTTACAGGCTCTCATTGGTATTCTGTGCCATTACCAGTACCAAGTGGCACGGCACTTCTTAAATGCGTGAATACCGACTACCACTGCCAACCGATGAACTCAGACCGTCACAGCAAAACTTCGTTAATGACGAGTACTACATCTAAGGTGACACACCAGGAACTCCCCTTGTTCCGGATTATTAAATTACTCGGAGCTTACACTTACCCTAGACGAGCTAGATGTATGCATTATACCTTTATGAGCCTCACATTTAAGGCAATATAAGATCTTCAATTCTCGTAATGAATCCATATCTATTTATCCTCAATCGCCCAAATGATGAAATCTGGGTTATTCAATAGTTTTACGTGAATAGCCCCAGTCCCAAAACGAGTCAAGAACTTCAAGCACATACTATTCGACCAACCTATAACATTCTCCAGCAGGAATTTCCACTATATCGTATATTCGTTATCTGCATCAGCGTAGATGAACATGATCCGAACTTAGCCTTTGGGTTGATGAGGTGGCATGAAGTCGGCACTTACTATTCTCTTCCACTGATTGAGAACCGTTTTTGTTCAATCGTCTTGCACATCATACTCCTCACCCATTCGATCCATCTCTTCCAATCTCCTACCACCACGTGATTAGCATCCAGATCAACATGGACGTTCTCCATGACATTGAATTTCTCCTCGCTGAGTTTTTCGTCCAACAGCTTCCATCTCTCTTCCATCCCCAATGCGGGTGCTTCGGGTGGCCCCTCGTGATTAACTTGGATTATAATATGAAGTGATTTGATGCCATTGTTTATTGATATAGTAGAAAGTTCGGATATCAACCAACGGGAGTAAATGTTGTGGGCTTCACCGTCCTCATATACCGAAAACGAGAAGTAAGTCAAATGCGGAAATAGCGATAGATCGATTGTTGCTGGTTCACGGACCAGTCCAAATTCCACTGAAATCACCTCTTGAGTCAAAAATGCGCGCAACCTACAGATCAACGGAAAACGAGTGCACTTACTGGGTACAGGCGGGTCAATAGATATCGACTCCAAAGCTCCTGATAATATGGGGATTATGGAAATAAGCCATTCAATTTCGGCCACAAAGCAGGGACGAAGAGAAAGCGATGTCAATTTTCGGAAATCGATTGGACATTCCGGAGTTTGCACCCAGTTGGGGATCGTACGTTCGAACGCATGGGAATTCCGTTCGAGAGTAAAGGAGCCTATGAGGACGGGTGGCTGTGATATTAAGTCTAAAGATAGAGGATTGGCCCTATTATCCGAGTCCTGTGGAACGAACAGCACAGAGTGCTCAATTACGAGCTCTTGAAGGGATATACATCGACGAAGGTAATGCGATGGGAAAAGAGGGACCCAATGAATGGCAAATCGGGTGATTGTGGGCTTGCAGCAATGATAGGCCAGCCGTTCATCCATCTGGCAATCGTCGTCGTGATAGCGGAGGGTCAAATCCCTAACACTGTTCAGGTGGTCGAGAATATCAATCAGAAACGGGAGGCTTTGATTGCACTTCAGGACACATAGCTGAAATATCTGAATGTATCCGCATCTAATGGGTGAAGATGAGAGAAGCCACTGAAGCTGTTGCTTCATCCTCTCCACGAGAGCTTCATGATCATCGACTAGTAGAGTAAAGCGGTAGAAGAGGCGTCGCTGAGAAGGAGAAGTGAAGGCATGAGATACGAGGCTGCAATTCTTGAGCGATAAATTGTCCCCCGAGAGGTGGTTAACGATGGCGTCAACGAGCTCATGGGCAAGGATAAGTGCCATCTCTGATGTTGGAGTGGCTAATCGAAAATGGGAAATCTAATTAATCAACCATACATATTTGCATATAAAACCAAACATTCATCTCACATGCTGTCCCACGCCCATCCAATGCAGATCATGATAAACTTGAAGAATGTCTTGTCGGGGCTCATGTTTTTAACAGTAGTTCAGTCCGAGGACGGTGTCGATAAGCTCCTCAGGAATTGTTGTACATTGCACAAGGGACAAGGCCACCATGACTCGGCAAATAGCGGCCCGAGTCAGCCTATGGACATCCACTACGACGCTCCTTGGGGCTGCCATTCTAAACGCAGAATGCCCTTACGATTAATGGTCTGCATTATTTGAAGGACGTACTGGATGGGGTACTGACATAATGTGATCCCTTAGCTTTAGCTAAGACTAGTGCCCGCAATGGGCAACACAAAATAATTAACGAAGAACCAAGCAGAGGTATATGCTCACTGTTCCCATTTAGGTGAGAACGAATCTTTCGATTCTTTTCTTACTGATCGCATCGCCCACAGCCTAGCTTGCCTGTTGTATGTCTACTGTGCTTTATGAAGTGTGCTGTGGTTCATGCAGCCCAGCTGACCACATGGAGTAGTACACCATCCAAGGTCAGTGCGCCTAGCGGATTTGATAGACTAACACAGCATGCAACAAATAATTTGCCTATCTTGGCCAGCCGCATTATCTTATAGGACTTGTGTAGCACATACAGTCTGGGGTGCCCTTAGTAGGAAATCGCGCATTGGAATAGTGGAAGGCTATCAGTAAGGTTCAACCTTTCCCCATGGCCATCACACTCACACATTTCATATTCAGGGATGGTTCTTCCTTTATGCTGCACGTGCCAGTCATACATACATCAATTGTGGCACGCGCATTGGACTCCTTTAACCAAACCACGATTCTACCCATCCCTCATACGGTATCTATCCCAGGTATCATTTAATATCGCTTAACTA
>KB722744.1:153760-274135 GCA_000349905.1 Volvariella volvacea V23 | reverse complement strand
CATATAGCACTCGATACAACATCCACGAAGATGCGGCTTTATTTGTTCGGATGATTCTTGGTATATCATGGGAAGGGGAGATGGTTGGGTTTGATACGAGTGTCTTTTGGGAAGGCAAGGAGCGATATATTCGTGTCACAATGCCTGAAACTATGGATGAAGCAGCTGGAGCAAATGAAGGAAGAAGCGAGGTGGGATCCGACTCCGAGTCAGGGCCCTCCAGGAGGATTACACGCTCCGCCTCTAATAAAGGCAAAACGCAAGCTTCGCAAAAGCAAGTCGAACGTGTCTTCAAGATCCGCAACAACGCACCTTCTTTCCTTCGCAGATCTATTTGTGGAAGAGGTACGACTTGTTGGGTGGTTGAAGACAACGGCGAAGTATACCTAGTGAAGGACGCTTGGCGGTATGTTAACAGGGATCCCGAGACCATTTGGCTCGATATCGTACGCGAGAAAGGGTGCCGTGGTGTGGCAAAGATGATCACCTATGAACATGGTGCCTTAATCTCTGAGCTGAGAAGAATGAGCTCAGATGATTTTGCAGATGACTTCTATGACAGAAGGTGGTGCCGTATCATACTTCATGCATATGGACACGACATAAGTCATTTTAAGGGCTTGGCTCAGCTTCTGGGTGCTCTTCGTGATGCTATATCAGGTATGTATTTCATGATATGTTTGAGGAAAAAACGCAGATCGCTTAATAAAAAAATTGCTGCTCAGGGCATAAAGAATTATGGGACGCCGGGATTTTGCATCGGGATATCAGTTCCAACAATATTCTGCTGGGTGCTGATGACGCGCAGCCAGGAGAGCGTGGCATTTTAATCGACTTTGACCTAGCCATATCTACTTTCCGCCGAGATAGTTTGGCTGCCGTAGACTTTAGAACGGTACGCATTCACCTAGACCATGGGTTATCGTCATACTGATGGGCATTCATGACAGGGCACACGACGATTTCAAGCGCTACATCTTCTCATGGTTCCAGAAGACACTCTCCCACGAGAACGTGGCACAATCACAGAATCTAGTATCTATGACGATATAAACAACTACGACGATTTAAGCGACACAGAAGAGACAAAAGAGAACCGTCCGAGCCATCCTGCACACTGCCATCTCGATGACCTAGAGTCCTTCTACTACGTGTTGGCCTGGATTTGCCTCACATTTGATGGTCCTGGGAAGAAGAAGGCCGCTGAAGGCCAACTACCAAGTCTTCGAGAATGGGACGATTTGGATAGAGGATTAGCATTCAAGGCGAAGCGCGATTTCCTATCCGCCGAATTCCCTATGGAATATCTTTCAGATTACTTCAAACCACTGAGGAAACTTCTCCGAATCCTTCATGACCTCACATACACCCGATTTAGGCAAACGCGATTCGAAGCGACTCCCGATAAACCGGTTGCTACATTATACCAAGACGTTGATATGGCCTACGCGATGCTTCTCAAGGCCTATGATGTCGCTCTTTCGAAGTTGCCACCCGAGACAAAGTTGCAACCACCGCCACTAGCCCCGGAGCAGGAAACACCCCCTCCAAAATCCCCCCTCTCTGCCTCGGCTAGCCGTCCCGCTCCATCTCGTGCCTATGGCGGCTCTGCGTCTATTGCCACTTTTTCCCGCAAACGCCGAACTGGGTTTTCGGATGACGAAGAAACAATAGAAAGCGTCGGCGAATTGGCTGAAGAGCAGCCCAAACACAAACGGCCCAGGAGCTCTTCACTTGTTCCATTGCCCCATTCTGATGTCACACAACTCACCCATAATCGCAACAAATCAGCTTAGAAACCCTCAGCCAAGCATTCAGCTTGGTGTCGCTCTTCATGCTTTTTCTCTTCTACACCCAGAAAAATAATCAAAGAAAATACAATATCGTTCAGCAAGTTCCTTTTCTCACTGTATTTATTCACTTGGCTTTAGGTAGCAGGCATCTCGAGCTTTAGTGTACAGAGTAATACTTCCGCATATATCATCATGAATGAAATTAATTTATAGGGCCTCGAGGGTCCATGATTACTGGAATCCAGCCATTATAGTAGAATTAAGACTCCTGACTCGTTGGTGTCCAATCAGGTTGTAATTCAACATCCACCATCGCATTGGAGAATGTTGTCGCCAGGTTCACAGTTTTCGAACAGGTTGAGCGTAATGTGATTCAGGTGAATAAAGCGCGAAAGGTCGACCAACGTAAATACTGGGTCGCTCACTGAAGTTGAGTCAGCATCCAACAGACAAGACCAGCACAAATGTGCTCACTTCCCCTTAGGGTTTATTTCAGAGACTCAGAAAGTATTAGAAGCATTAGGACAACCTCGTCCCACTCTATCCATTCTACCAGGGCGGAGAGCAGTCATCTCTAGAAATTGTATGACGGGGCTTCCCACTGGATAGCAGGGTGTTCTCAATGACGAGCTCTTGGAGCAATCTGCATCGACGGAGATAGCAAGAAGGGAAGACCTGTATATGTGTTCCTTGGATATACAAACGAGTGAGCGTTGGTTTACAGCAATGACAAACCAGTCGCTCGTCAACTGACAACCATCCACGCATTCACGGAGGATGGCCAAGTCCTTGAGACCAACGAGGGAGTCGAGGGCATCGGTCAGAGCTGGGAGATTGAGATTGCATTTTGAAAGTAAAGCCTGAGTGATTGAATATAACCGAGCTGAACTCGTGCCGAAGAAAGGAGTGATTGAAGACATGGAAATCCTATCCCCCTTGGAGTGCAGTCGTCATCGGCCATTAGAGCGAAACAGCGTAAGTAGTGCCGCTGAGAGGGTGAAACGAAGGCACGAGAGGTGAGATTGATGAGACTGCAGTTCCTGAGCAATTATTTATCGTCTTTTGTAAAATGCTCAAGGTTGGCGTTGATAAGCTTTTGGGAATACATCGTCCACATTACAGATGTCATGGCAGTTGAAAACTTACCTTTGGGTAAGGTCTCTTGTGCTCCATGTCGTAAATAGATGTAAACCCGTTTCCGAACTGTTGCACACTGTTTTTCAGAAAACAGGAATTTCCCCTAATAAAAAGGTCAAAAGTGTAAATGGAAGTACCTTACTGAATCTCATCTAGTTAACGGCACTTTTTATAGACTTCGAACAAATTAAGCCACCAAGCTCCCAGCATAGAGCACAACTTACTATTTCCTGCCCGTAACCACCAATACCTTCCTCTCGACCGTCTTGCACATCACACTCCTCACCCACTCATCCCACATCTCCCAATCCTCCACCACCATATCCGTGTTCAAATGCAAACGCGTCTCTCTCACCCCGTCAAACTTGGCCTCGTTAATCACCCCATCCAGCCTCCTCCACCTCTTCTCAACCTCCAGCACGGATATAGGAGGCTCATATTGGTAAACCACACTATGATGCGGAACGATGCGATGCTGTTGACGGTGGGCAGTAGAGAGAGTTCGGATATGAACCAACGGAAGGAAAGGTTTTCGTCAGGCCGATCGTCATCCGTGACGGCGAACGTGATAGTATGGTTCAGGCGCGGGAAGCGGGGAAAGTCGATTAACGTATACTCCGGCTTACTTGACCTAAATATCACTAAGTCCAATCACCCACGCGCATAAGATCAGCGTACGGGTGATGCGGAGTGTGGAGTGATGCTTACTTCTTCCAGGGGGCTTGATGTATATCGACTTTAGCGATCCAGAGAGCAGAGGAAGCATCGGGACAATCTGCTCGATTTCATCCATCGTTCCGGGGAGGAGGATGAGTAGAGCCAGATTCCGCACGTCTGGAAAGTCGACAACCGGGACCTCAGGAATAGATAGTAGAGTACCCTCGACGAGTTCTCGAAGAGATGTAACCCGACGGAGGTAACAATGAAGCGAAAACCCGCGTCCTCTGGACGTCCAAACGGGTGAGCGTGGGTCTGCAGCAGTGATAAGCCAGCCGCTCGTCGATCGGTCTGTCATCCACGTTTTGATTGACGAGGATATCAGCCAGAACCGGTAAGTTTCGACCGCAGTTTATGCATTATAGTTCGAATTCTCGAATGTACCCGAGCTCAGTGCGTATAGATGAAAGAAGCGACGGCAGACATGGAGTGACTGTTCCTCTTGGAGGTTGATCGTCGTCGACGGTTAGCGTGAACTAGCGGAAAAGGCGCCGCTGACAAGGCGGTATAAAGGCATGAGAGACGAGGCTGCAGCTCCTAAGCGATTCCCTGTCATTTTTTGGTAGATGGTAAACGATGGCGTTAATGAGTTCACTGGGAATATGTTGTCCACATACCAGTGCCATTTTCTGGCTGTTGACGCTTGTTTCCAAGATGGAGGACCTAGATAAGCGCCCGATGAACATAATGCCAATACAAAAAATCTATTAATTGATAGATCTAAAGGAACACAGATACACGTTTGGTTTCAAACCAAACCCCAAAGCAATAGCAAAACACCATAGACAAATAGCTAGCTCATACGCATACACAACTCTTCACCCACCGTCCCCCCCTCCCCCAAAAAAATCTCACATCATCCTCGCCTTCTTCCTCCCATGCGCCCCCTGCTGCCCCTGCATCTGCCCATGCCCACCATGCCCAACAAACCCCGCCACGCCTCCCCCATTCAACGCACTAAACCCCATCGTCCCAGGTTTACTCTGCCCCTGCCCCTGTCCCTGTCCCTGCCCTTGACTCGTCCCAAACGGCCCACCGCCCCCCGTCGTCGTCGTAGTGGCATGCGTGTGGCTGTGGGTGTTATTGCCGTGGCTGCTCGCGATCGTGTTGTTGTTGCTGTTGCTTGTGTTGTTCCCCCCTTGTCCCGCGCCCTGTCCCTGGTGTGATGTGTTTTGGGCGTGTGGGACCATTGAGGGTGCGTCGTCTTGTGTTACGCGTCTATGTGGTGGGATATGCAGTGGTGGAGCGGATTGGAAGGCACTAACAGCAAGGAGTCAAATCAACATCGTGATGTCGAGTAGGGGAAAGAGTGCGTACTTCCATGTAGGTCTAGGGTCCTCGTGGAACCATTTGTGCTGCAGGGCTTGTTTAGCTGTAAGTCTATTGTCCGGGTCGTATGCGAAGAGTTGCTTGAGGAGGTCGTAGCCGCTTGGAGAGGGACGAAGTGGCGGTTGCGAGAGGTACCAGTGGTATAGGCAGTTTGGGAAACTGAAAAACAATGAGATTAGTTGTTCGTAAAGACCGACAATATAACTGACTGGTCTAGTCGCTTCATGTTCATATATTCTGGCATCTCCACCACGCCAGGCCAATCCTTCTCTACAACCCCAACAAAATGTCAGCATATACCCACAAAACTAGAGTGAGTGAAACAAACACACCCTCCGGGGTCCCCAAAACATCGAAAATCTTGATCAGCTGATCCCTCTGAAACGGCAGATTCTTCTTCGAATCCAGCTTTGCCTCCTCACCCTTGAATATTGGCTTCAAACTCGCCAGCTCCGCCATGACACACCCCACGGCCCAACAGTCGATAGCCTTGTTATAATGCTTCGCGCCCATCAGCAGCTCCGGTGCTCGATACCATATGGTTACTACCACTCTATCACCGGCAAAGAGCGGTTGAAGGGGTTGGTATATTAGACGTGCGAGACCTAGGTCGCCGATTTTGACGACCCCGGAGGAGGTTATGAGGATGTTGGCGGGTTTGAGGTCGCGGTGGAGGATGTGGCAGGAGTGGAGGTAGAGAAGGCCGTTGAGGAGCTGGTAGATTAAAGACTTGAGGACTGGGAGGCTTATGTGGTTTCGGACGGTTTGGGAGTGGTGGTGAATGACTTGCTGGTTAGATTGGAGGCGGGAGGGAGGGGGGGAACTTGGTTTTGAGACGTGGCGCTTGTGAGAGCGGGGAGGGAGAAATGGTACATACTAAGAAGTCGTGCTCGGCGTACTCAAAGACCATGTATATGGACTTTTCTTCTAGTATCACTTCCTTCAGTGCGACTACATTCTCGTGGTTGATTTCTCTATTGAGCTGCCCACTGTGAGCCCTACTGTGCTGAACGAATGAACCTGGACACATACCGCAATCTCCCGTATAGCGCTCTGACTTATCCCAGTATAGGTGATGACATCTCCCTCTTTATCTGGTTTGAATTTCTTGATAGCATGTATGCGATTATCTTCCAGGCTTTGGGCCTTGTAAACTCTCCCATATGTGCCGGATGATATGAAGCCCAATATCGAGTACTTTGACGAGACAGTCCTGCGTGCGTTATCTCGCTTGATGCGGTAGAGACGCATAGGGTCCTGCTGGAAGTAATTGGACGACCATTCGTCTAGCATCGAGGTGTTTGAGGGAGAGTGCTCAAAGGCTTGGGCTGGCGGGTGGGAAATTTGCGCGCGGTACCGGCCCGGGACAACCGTGGCTCATAAACGCGCTGGGCACAGCCACTGGACCACATCTCGTCGACACCATCGTTGACTACCTCTCAAGAATTGTAGCCTTGCCTCATGCTTTTGCCTGACTTTAACAGCGACGCCTGCTTCAACGGCTTATTCTATCGATTGATGACCGATTGCGCGGCCCCTTTCAGAGCGATCAACCACACTTTCATATGTTCGGATATTGGACTTTTTAATCGTTATTACAGCCTTCATTATAAAGAGCTGGAACATTGTCTCCTCGATGAAATAATTGAGAGCAGCTAATCTATCATTGCTGCAAGCGCACTATCACCCGCCTCACCGTTCGCTGGTTCTCCTCTTTCCCATTGCTTTATCTTCGTCGGTGTAGAGAGTTCATTATCGACTCTGGCGCTTCGTTCGTCTCAGGAGACCCCCGCTAAGCTTCCGGAACTGATATCGTCACCACCCGTTTCCATACGGCTTTACTGTTGCTAGCTGGATGCAATCTCCTCATTGTCCTATCAACTTCCGGAATTTGACCCAGTAGCAGCGCGAAAATATTATATATTTGGTTGCCGCGTAGTCCCTCCCTTCTACGGAAAGAAAAAGGGAATGGGTTGCACCGAGAGGGTGTCACGGGTGTATAGTATGAGTCTATGCGGCCATTTTATGCCTTTCTTATATACCGAATCTGGCATCTACTAGAGACTGACGTGGAAGTAAGATGATATCAAACCCCTCCTTTCTTTTTTGGGTTTTCAACTTGTGCACCGAGTCGTGTGTTCGAGAGCCGGCACCGATAGACTCGGCTGTACGGACGCGGGTGATTTCACAATATGGGGGCTATGCTAACGAACAATGATAAATGAATAAGTGCATATGGGAAGAAGCGTTGAAGCATGTACATGACCTTATTTGCGAAGTTCGTACAACGTAATTTATGCGCTCAACCTGTTTTGGGTAAGCGCCATTTCGACGAATCCATGCTGAGCTGTCAACAGGCAGCGAGGATGTTCAATACCTGTGATCAACAAAGTTTGGCCGTGACGGCCCGGGCCCGGGGGATACAATGTGCCTTCTTGCCAATCATATAGCCAACAACTTTATACAGGACCAGCGCTACATGAAGCTGACGTCAATGCTACCATCAACACCTAACTTCCCAAGTTTCAAGAAGGTGGGATAAATTGTAAGCGTTATTATGTACTTGTATGGATGGAACTTTCATTTTATCAGAAGATATGCCAGGTTGGAGATATTTCGGCATTAGGAAATGTATGATGGATTCATGCATTTTCGACTCTACAA
Source organism: Volvariella volvacea V23 (assembly GCA_000349905.1). Lineage (NCBI taxonomy): Eukaryota > Fungi > Basidiomycota > Agaricomycetes > Agaricales > Pluteaceae > Volvariella > Volvariella volvacea. The sequence goes on along the minus strand of KB722744.1, from coordinate 266,495 downwards.
AGTAGTAGATTCGATTGCTCTTCACGGATTCAGTCAACTTCAGGACCTGTCTTTGAGCGTTCAGCTCCAGCTGGAGCGGGTACCCAAGTAGGTCCCTGTATACTGCAAATCCTGCTCTCTTGACCCCGCATGTCTTTACAGGCTAAAAATAACCCATCTTCGTTTCCTTTGAACCCCCATGCTACACGCTACACGAGACGTTACAACTCCGCGATCATCACGACGCCTCACTCAGAAGCTTCATGCACAAGTTCTAAACGCCTCATAGCACTGAAACCACACCACCTGACGACCAGCAATGCTTCTTGCACATATGGTTTGGCCGTTCTGCGATGGGAGCCCATTTCTCCTATGTGGACGAGATAAGGAAGAAGAATGAGAGGTCCATATGCGCCTTGTAAGTCATGCATTAAGTTGGTATGGTTGCGGTTGTCGGTCTTCATGATATTTTTGTTCTCATTTTCTAGTATTTAAGCCCAGCGAAGGGCATTCTCTCCTCAACCAACTAGGTTCTCAAAACCCACCGGTACCTCCAACAGCCTTCAAAAAGACCAACCACCACCCCAACCCAAAAAGCCAACATGCAATTCCGTGCTCTCTCCCTCCTTGCTCTCAACTTCGCCGCTGTAGTTCTAGCATCCCCCGCTAGACGCTTCGACGGCATCACAGTTGAAGTTTCCGGCCCTTCGACTGTTGCATCAGTCGACGACCTTGTCTTCACCGCTGCGGTCACCAACAATGGTGCTGAGACCGTCAAGGTCTTGAAGTTTGGCACCATTCTCGATGAGCAGCTGCCAACGAGGTCTTTCACGGTCACCGCTGAGGATGGCCAAGTTGTTCCCTTCACTGGTGTCAAGCTTTCCGTCTCCTTGGAAGACCTCGACGAGACCTCCTTCGTCACCATCCCCGCTGGTGAGACTGTCAACGTTAGGCATAACGGTGAGTTCCTTCCCTCCTACAGCTTCAAGACCTCAGAATTTACTGGTTTCACCTAGTCGCCGCTCTCTACGATTTCGCCTCTGTCGGCACCGGCAAATTCACCTTTGAGCCCAACACCAACTTCCAAGTGATCGGCGCCAACGACCGTCTCGCCTCCCCTGCCCTCTCCAAGGTCTCCACCACTTCCTCTGGTCCAGTCTCTGTCGAGGTCACCTCAGATGTTGCCCGAAGGGAACTGCAACAGCTCAACAAGCGCGCTGTAGACATTTGCACCAACTCTTCGAGAAAGTCGTTCATCGATGCCTCGTACACGGAGGCTAAGAGTTTGGCTTCGGGCGCTTCATCTTATATCTCCAGCAGGGGATCTGGGGACTCGTTGTACAGAGCTTACTACGGAGCTACTGCTACTTCGAGGGTCATTTCTGTGTTCAATGCTGTCGCGAACGAGAACTCTGGTTCTAGGACGTGCGTATACACCTTTCCTTCTTATCGATAATGACCAACAAGGTCGTTCTAGTTTGAGCTGCACTGACAGCTACGGTGTCTGCACTGGCGGTGTCATCGCCTACACCGTCACTTCCACCACCAACGTCAGTGTCCACTCTCCTCTCTTCTTCATCGAGTTACCGACCGTCTCGTAATAGATCTACTACTGCAGCATCTTCTTCAACGAAGTCGCAAGCTCCCAACTGTGCGGTGGCACCACCGTTGCCGCTCGTAACGTCCGCGGCGGTACCACCCTCCACGAGCTCACACACGCCGTGGCTGGGACTAGCGACGTCACCTACGGATGCGCCGCTGATCAGGCTTTGTCGGATGCACAGTCTTTGGCTAATGCTGATAACTACAACGTGAGTAATGGGTTAGACTGTGTTGGGGTGAAGATTTTCGCTGATTGGGTTCTCTTTGGATAGTGCTTCTCCACTCAGGTCTACGCCAACACTAGGTGCTAAATGGTCAAGTTAGCAGTTGGAATGTGTTTTGATCAAAAAGGGAGCGCATCCCCCAGACGTGGCAAACTTGTATACCCACTTCAATGTTGGTTCACAAAATATGTATTGTTAACTTGTATTCGATTTATTTGGATAAATATGAATTCGGTTCTACACCCGATGCCTGGCTAGGAAATATTCTCACCCAAGCAACAATATACCTCAAATGACCCTTTATTTGCTAGCGACGCGTGTCAAATTCATATGGCTGATATCCCCTAACTGAACTAACAATTCATTAAAGTTACTGCATTACACTTCCCGAGTATACCTAGTTTTAAAGGAACGGCGGAGAACATCCATTTATGAGGAGTCGAAATCTGTGCGACGTCGCTTGTAGGTTCAATACGCGATATAGCGCTTCTTACCTCAGGGATTCACGTAGTCTCCCTTCAAGTTGCATTCGGGTGCAGACCCACAACACATTGGTCTTGGCGCAGCAGACGCCAATGCACAACAAGGACAAATATAAAGACACTGATTATACGTTAACCGCATCAACAATCAGTGTCCTGCCTGCCAAAATGACTACTTCTACGTGCCAGTGACAGCCCCTACCACTCATAATACTCTTGGCGATATTGCGATCCACATGGAAAGAAGCGCTGGCTTCTGCACATGTCTAGTCACCCAAATTCCGGGGCGCTCTCTTATTGAGGATATATTCACTTCTATCGCTCCACCCAGCCCACATTGACAACGGTTCTCCGCTTCCCAATCTTCATATTGATTTTGATATCCTCTGACTAATACATACCCATTATGCCCGTTGTTGGGTTGGGAGGATGCCAAGCACTTCGCAAAATGAACTGGAGATAGGTCGGAACTACGAACTTGTTAAGTAATATGTTACTCTGCTATGGCCATTACGACCAAGATGTGCGGCTGTTTCTATACCAAAACTTGCAAATGCTTTGGGATACGGCTAACTCGGCAGTTCCACCCAAGCAGTGTTGATTATATTCACTCGTAATCTCATATAGATATATAGATATACATGGCTTACTCGCGTCGGCACTAGCAATTTCCAAACCAGGTTTAGCGAGAGAAGTATGCAGGGCTGACAGACATCATCACCACTTGGTGCTTCAGAACGACGAGAGCACACTGTCGCTGGCTTTCGTAGTGACAATTGATCATGCATACTGGGGCCACGAGTTCTAACACTCGTAAGGTGTATTGCATCGTCTAATGGTTTGCTATTCTTCTTACTCCGCATATGGCTACAATCCCTCTGAACGTCTTTTCCTTGGTATTTCAGATAGCGAAGAACCTTGCAACGACCATGTGTATGTGCCGGTTCTTGCGTTTCACTAGGAGACGACAAATCTTATGCCCTCCTCGTTTTCCGTATATAAACCCTGGTTTGATGTATTATACAGGTCAGGCCAGTTCTCCTACGCCTTCAAACTATCTCCCTAGCTTCAGGTTCCACACAAAATGCAATTTCGCGCTCTTTCTCTCCTCGCTTTGAGCTTCGCCGCCACCGTTTTGGCCTCCCCAACCAAAAGGTTCGATGGCATCACTGTTGAGCTCTCGGCTCCTTCCAGCAGTGTTGCATCCATCGACGACCTCACGCTCACTGCTACGGTTACCAACACGGGTTCCGAGACCGTCAGGGTCTTGAAGTATGGTACCATCCTCGACGAAAACCTTCCAACCAACTCGTTCGAAGTCACTAAGGATGGCCAAGTGGTTCCGTTCACCGGTGTCAGGGTAAGTCACCTTCAAATAACCAACGACGATTTGTCGATAGCTCACAATTACATTTAGATTCACGTTTCTTTGGAGGACTTGGACGACACTTCCTTCGCCACTATTCCAGCTGGCGAGAGTGTTATTGTTAAGCACAGCAGTAAGTGATTCCCCTGACGCGCACCTATACCATCCACTGAATGCGCGCTAGTTGCCTCTCTCTATGACTTTGCATCCGTTGGAACTGGGAAGTTCACATTCCAGCCCAACACCAACTTCCAAGTTATCGGAGCCAACGACCGCGTGGCGTCTCCAGAGCTCACCAAGGTCGAGTCCACCGCCTCATCCATTGACGTCGAAATCACTGCGGATGTAGCCCAACGCCAGCTACAAGAGCTCAACAAACGCGCCGTCAATATTTGCAGCGACTCGTCAAGGAGGGCATTCATCGATGCTTCCTATACTGAAGCAAAGAGTTTGGCTTCAGGAGCCACGTCGTACATCAACAGCCGTGGAGCTAGCGACTCGTTGTATAGGGCTTATTGGGGTGCCAACTCTGTTTCGACTATTACCTCGGTGTTCAATGGCGTCGCAAACGAGAACTCTTCGTCAAGGACGTGAGTAGAATTTACATTGAAAATTTCGTCGTTGTCTTATTTATATTTGTGCAGCTTGAGCTGTGTCGACTCGTACGGCGTCTGTGGTGGCGGCGTTATCGCTTACACGGTTATTGCAACCACCAATGTCAGTGTTTAATCATGGGAGCAAGCATCGACACCTCAGCTAACCTCATTTCCAGATCTACTACTGCTCGATTTTCTTCAACCAGGTCCCAAGCAGTCAACTTTGTGGCGGAACCACAGTTGCTGCCCGTAACGTTCGCGGTGGAACCACCCTGCATGAAGTACGATCGTCTTTTTAACATGTAGCTTCTCAGATCACTGAACTTATCGCAGATCACACACGCTGTGAGTCGAACGACCGACGTTGTCTACGGCTGTGCTGCCGATCAAGCCTTGTCAGACTCCCAAAAGAGGGTTAATGCTGATAACTACAACGTGCGTACACCAAGGCTCTCAGTTATCAGGCAACTCTTATACTGATAACTATTATGATAGTGCTTTGCTACTCAGGTGTATGCCAACACTAGGTGCTAAACGACCTAAGCTCTCGCAGTGGCGGGAGCTCCAAAAATATGTATTATTAAGCTGCTGAATTATATAAAGTGATTCTCTCAATGTCTGGTGATTCGATTAAACAAATCCGCAGAGCTTTATACTCTGCCCAAAACGCTTGCTTTCCTTTTCAAAAACCGACAATGATACGAAGCACCCGACCTCCGACAAATTCTGTCATCAGGCTGCGAAGAATATATATATCCACGAATGCCAAAGCTTGCAGACTAACAGGAGATAAGCTCCGGCGGAAGTAGAGTGTCACGCCCAAGGGGCCCGTGGGTAACCCTTATTTGCAGGTCCAGAGTCGCAATTGGTTTCGCGGTGAGGGTTTTACTTGAAAGCAGATCCAGCCGATGGTATATTTGGTTGGTCAGTTCTCTCCCACTTCCTGATCTAGCGTATAGATCCCGAGCGCGACGATGCAGTTGTCCATGACCCACTGGATCATGTCTCCGACTTGTGATGATTTGTTTGCCGTTTGGCACACTCTAACTCTTCTTATTCCGCATATGGCTGCAACTCCGTTGAATCATGCTTCGCTGACAGTTCAGATGGCAAGGAACCCTCTGGCATGTATCTACACCATGGGCTGATGCTTACATTAGACCAGCATCGACAGATTCATTGGCACCTCCCAGTACACTTCCTTGGGTATATATAGTGGTTCGATGCCACTACCCGTATAAGAACACCTCCCTTCTCCCAGCAACAGCTTAGATCCTAAAGTAAAATGGAACTATGCGCCCTTTCTCTCCTCGTCTTAAGCTTTTCCGCCGTCGTTTTAGCCATGAGAACCATTGGCATTACTGTTGAGCTCTCAGCTTCGTCAAGTAGTGTAGCATCTGTTGAGATCGTGACGATCTCATTTTAACTGCTGCTGTCACCAACATGGGTTCTGAGGACATCAAGATTCCGAAATATGGGACGGTTCTTGACGAGAGCCTGCCAACGAAGTCGTTTAAAGTGTCCAAAGACGGCCATGTCGTTCCTTTCACCGGTGCCCAGGTACCGGGTTAACTCTCAATCACAGCCAGGGGCTACTTATTGATTGGTGCGAAATATTAGGTACAAATTTACTTTGAAAACTTTGACGATGCTTCCTTCGTCATTGTCCCGGCCGGAGAAACCGTTACGTTTAACATAATGGTCAGTATTCGTAGCAATGTACATGAATGTTTCGTGCTTACATTTCAAAGTTTCCGCTCTCTACGACTTTGAGTCGGTTGGCACAGGAAAATTTGTGTTCGAGCCCAACGCCCATTTCTTTTCAGTATTCGGCGCTAACTATGGCGTAACTGTGCCCTTGCCCTCCAAGATCGATTATATCCCGTCTTCCATCGAAGTGGAAATTACTTCAGACGTCGCCTATCGCCACCTGCATGAAGTCAACGAGCACGCGGTTACTGATTGCGACTCACAAAGGAAGGCTTTTATCGATACCTCATATGCCGAAGCAAGGAGTTTGGCATCGGGTGCTTCGACACACATTAAAAACGGCGGTGCCAGCGATCCATTGTACAAAGCCTATTTTGGTGCCAATCCTATTTCAAACGTTACTGCCATCTTTGATGGCTTAGCAAACCAAAATTCCTCGATAACGTGAGTAGATCTCGCATAGAGACTCTTTGTCCGTGCTGATTTATGTATGCTCAGTTTGAGCTGCACAGACCCATTCCTCCTTTGCGGCCCTAATGTTATTACTTACACCATGACGCATACTGTCCGTTCTCAATCATAATCACTATAATACCTCATTTATTTTTGTTTCCAGATTTACTTTTGTCCTACTTTCTTCAGCCAGGTCCCATTGACCCAGCTGTGTAGTGGTACCAGTTACAATGTCCGTGGTGTAACTATCCTCCATGAAGTATGCACTTCTCGTCGCAGATGATGCGCAGATAGCTAAGCCCTTCAACCCATCTGATTATAGTTGACGCACGTCCTTTATGGGACGATCGATGGTGTCTATAGTTGTCAAGCAGCCCAAATTTTGCCAGACCCCCGGAAATTAACTAATGCTGATAACTACAATGTGAGCGTACCAATCTCTTAGTTATTGTGTATCTTGCATACTGATAAACTATCTGTAGTGCTTTGCTACCCAAGTTTATGTTGATACTGTGTGCTAAGCGCAAGTGCCAACAAAAGCATACATACATATGGACTACCTGAACTGTTGAATTATATGGGGTTATACAATAATCCTGTCAGCGCAGTGTTTGCATTTCACCATAAATTACAAATTTTGTGGCTCTGATGCTCGCCGAACACTACCTAAGCCTTGACTTCAAGAGAATGCAGACATGCAGATACTGGTATCAACAGGGGAGAAAGGAATCATATTTGATTCTGTCTAGCCTCTGCAAACCCGACTACGTTCTTTTCGAGGTCATACACCGTGAAATGTTTACGCAAGAACGGATCACCTGAACCATGTTGAAGACGTAAGCCGTCAGCTTCCTATGCAAGTGTTCTGAACTTACCGAGCAACCACTGTGGCCTGTCCTCTGGGAGATTTGCTCCTGCGACCAAGGAGATGCAGACTCCAGAGAACTTCGGATACTCCATGAAATAATCTGAACCTTTCAAGGAGAACCGAGTTTCTCCCAAATAGAAAGAAAGCTCCGGTGCTTGGGGAACATCAGAGCACGGCATGGAATGTTGACCATTCCTCTGCCTCTTGGCACCCGCAATTTGATGAATTTTTTGTGCGATACCCACGGGGGTAATGATCATAGAGCTTCCTGATTACGGATGAAACACATCAGTAAGAACGAGAGTGGAGACCCGCTGCATTCAAACTCACCAGTGTCAACAGCAGCACCATTATTCCTAAGCCACGTATCCACAATACCAATACCAAATCTCGTTATTTCCACTTCCCAGTACTTCTTCTGCCTCACCGGAAGGTACGTGATCTCACCACGATACACAGACTCGTCAATTCCACCTAAAAAGAGCTCTCCACCATCCATCGCCGAACGCCCGAGCCGAATAGAGAATATAGGCTCAGTAAGGAGACCGTGATTAATCATGTTGTAGAAAGGAGGGGTGATGTGGTTGACAGCTGCAGCGTCATACGCAAGGCCAAGGATGCCGTCGTACTGCGGAAGCTGGGACATATCCCCATTCCAATTGAACCAAGGCATACCAGCGACGAATTTGGCCTCCGTGAAATCCTGCCCGCGTATAGTCAAGTCTCCGATCCGAACAACGTCGTTGGATACAAATCCTCGTAGCTCGCCGGGGCCGTATTGGATTAGGACTGACGAGCCGTTGTGTTTGTGGGATAGGGAACTGGATGAATCGTATCTGGGATGCATAGAGCAACTGTAGAGGCATGTTGAACTTGGGATCCATAAGTTGCTGGAGCTGGGGATGATTTAAGGCACGACGTGTACGATGAGTTGCTGTAGTATCTTACCCTGTATCGATCATTACTTTGAACTAGAGATGTTCCTTCTAGTAAGCTGGTGGAGAGAGATGAAGGTGACCTACCGTCCTCGGTGGTGTCCCAACTCTGATATCCGTGGAATACAGAAGACCTGCATAGTCTACATCAAGCAATGTCAAGCATGATACATAGAAAAAAGGACCAGGCGCACTCCTGATTGGAATGTCGTACTCCCCACGAAGAGCTTGTGTCTGCTCAAGATATACTTGTTGATCGTCGGCCAAACCTGGGCCATGAGCAACACCCTCCACGAGCGAAACCTCTCCCCTAGTCCCATATTTCCTTCCGATATAGACGCCCTCGAGAGCAAGACCGAGATTTGGTTCCGCCCTTTCGAGCTTCAACTTGACAACATTTGCAGAGACAGAAAGTGGTAGCAATGCAAGAGCGCTGGCGAGAATAGCGAGATTTCGAGCCATACACAGATTTTGAGGTTGGGTGTGGTCACGTACAAACCTAGGCACCGCCACTTTTATATGCTTTGGCGGGAATTTCCCTTCTTCCCATTGCAGGGGTCGTGGACAGGGTGAACGGACGCTTAGTGCCTCGTGTCGGCTGCGGGTCGGGACCAGCTAGTCGGGTGAGCCGTAAGGCCGTAAGCCCGACAGGAGAAACACACAGGTGGAGGACGAAGGTAGCACAATGTAGCACCGCATCCAGACTTGGGGCGAGAATGCAGTCAGTAAGGCTTATAGGCAGCCTCTTGGGAAGAATGAGGTGATGAAGGGGTTTTGATGTATGAAAAGCACGCTCGTCAGGTTTCTACTCGAAGCACATCATAATGGAAGTATGAATCATCACATCACGAAACGTCCTTTATACTTAGGAGTGCTACTACAAGCCTAAACATCAACTCGACGACTTCGGCACGAGATGCGTTTGAAATACACGTTTCAGGGAACATGCTACTTAGCATCCGCGAAACCAACTCGATTCCGTCCGAGATCGTACACCGTGAAGTATTTACGCAAAAATGCATCTCCTGTAAAGTGTGTAAAGTATCAATGAGTATTCGGGTTTTAACATCCGTTCACAATCCAAGCACTCACCAAGCAACCACTGAGGTCCATGCGAGTCGAGATTTGCTCCAACGATTAACGAAATACAAATAGTAGGCTGAGGCTCGAAAGGGATGAAGTATTCTCGACTATTCAATGAGAATCTCTTTTCCCCGAGGTAGAAGACAAAATCTGGGGCACTGATAACTTTTGAACACGGAATAGCATACTGTCCCCTTTGTCCTTTCTGAGCACCAATTGCTTTGTGCATTTTGTCAGCTATAGATTCAGGAGCAATGATAGCAGAAGTCCCTAAGCAGGAGAAATTAGTAATAAAAATCGATGATAAGGGAAATGTGCGCTGACCTGTGTCAATACCAACCCCGTGGTCTTGAAGATCTGTTTCGTAGGTGCCCATTTCAACTCTCCCAATTGCAACTTCCCAATACTTCTTCCGGCGCACAGGAAGATACGATATCTCACCACGATATGCAGAATGATCGATCCCGCCGAATGTGATTTCTCCACCATCCATCGAAGAAGACCCCAGCCGAACAGAGAAGACTGGTTCCGAGACTAGGCCTTGATCAATCATGTTGTAAAATGGAGGAACAACATGTTGGGAAGCTGCGGTGTCATATGCAAGACCAAGAATGCCATCGTAGTTGGGAGGTTTTGCGGGATCACCCTCCCAGTTGAATCCAGGCATGCCCCACACAACTTCAGCTTCGGTAAAGTCTTGTCCACGGATGGCCAAATCACCGACCCAGACGACATCATTAGAAACGACTCCCCTTAGAATACCCGTTCCATATTGGATATCCACTACTGTGTCGTTCGCCTTATAAGTTGACGATTTGGTGCCATTGTACGCGGGGTGCATAATGCAGGTATATTCGCATTTAGAGCTTGGGATCCACAAATTACTTGACCTGCAAGTCGTCAGCTTAGAATGAAAATGACATTGGTGGTAAGAGTATACCCTGTATCCACGATTACTTTGAACTGGAATGGCATTAGTAAAGTTCGATTTACGACCAGTGCTAGCGGTAAACTTACTGAAGTGGCTGGAGTTCCGATCTTGATTTCGGTAAAGTATTGCGCATTCTTGTAATCTGAAATTTAACAATAAGGAAGCGCATACAAATAGAGGCCAATTCGACGTACTGATAAGCGGAAGGCTGTGGCCACCACCAAATTCGTCTTGTGCAAGATAAGTCTGCTGATCATGTGGGCACAAATTGGGTAGTCGACGACCGGCGCCCCCAGCTCCAAAAAGTGAGCCTCGTTGACTAGGCTCATGGTAGAAATTCTCTAGGCCCAGGGTTGGGGTCCCCAGAGAAGCCTTTTCGAGCCTCAACTTGACGAGACGTCCACTAGACAGTCCTGGGAGGGTGGAGAGTGCATATGTGAGGATAGTCAATAGTGATATCGCTCTCGGGATCATGATGCTTGATACTGCTGCGGGTTGTGCAGACATCGATTTATATACCTTACCTAGGAGTCTCCGTCGTTCCTCTTGTCATCTGCTACCTCCTGAGTTTGCTAGCATAGAGGGGGGCTTGCAATATGTTTCGTGAATGTGTCTTGTGAGTCACAACGCTTGTGCTGGCAGAAAGGAGCAGACAGGAGGCACGCTGGATGGCGGTTTGTCAACACAAACAGAAAGAGTAGTTCTGATTCTGCACTGTGGGCAAATAAAAGGCCTCTTATGATAGCGCCTACTCAGGTGCAATTGCCTTGGCTATCGTAGAGAAACAGAGTTGGTTACCGGATCGTGGGAACTTCAGCCCAAGCCGGAGTGTCACAAATATGTCACGCTCTTATTTTGGATACTCCCACCGCGCTTCCAACCGACCAAAAACATGTCCCAAGCTGTTGGCAATGTATGTCCTCATATCTTCCATCCAACCCTGCGCTCGTTAACACGCACGAAATGTTCTTTATAATAGACAGCCCTCGCCTATGCTCGCGTCTGGCACCATGTAGACGCATCGGAGAGAGTTCTCGGAAAGTTGGCGGAGAGAATTGCTCTCGTGTTGATGGGGAAGCATAAGCCCATATATAACCCCAGCGGTACGTGGTAGAACATCTCGAGCTCGCCAAGACACTAACATATATTCTCGGGTACTTGGTCCTACCTGTTCATTACCTGGATTTCAACAGTGGATTGTGGAGACTATGTCATCGTAACAAATGCACGAAATGTCAAAGTTACAGGGCGAAAAGACGAACAGCTGCTGTACCGCAAGCACTCAATGTACCCCGGTGGTCTGAAAGAGACACCATACCAGCATATGATGCAGAAAAACCCCGACGAGGTGCGTTACATCATCCTTCGTTATATTTTCTGTTACTGACCTCTTGCGTCCACAACTCTTACTTTCCCCTCAACCCACACCAATGCCCACTATACATCTATAAATTCTATCTCGTTAACTCAAAAGATCATCCGCCACGCCGTCTCCGGAATGTTACCCAAAAACAAACTCCGCGAACGCCGTCTCGAACGCCTCAAAATCTTCCCTTCGTCCAACATGGGTATTTTGGGCGCCAACATCCTACGCAGTTGGGATGACGGCACTCTACCACCAGACTACGACCCCAAGGTGCCGACGACCGCGGAGACTCTGAAGGCGCTTAAGGAGAACCCGTGGAGAAAATCTTAGAACCTTAGATTAAATATCATATGTTCGTGCTTTAGTTGAGTCGCTACACAATAATCATGCTTTCGATCACCTCTAGCTCCTGGCAAGCATAATCGGTGTAGATGGAACCACAGGTATGGGTATGCTTCAAGCACCATGTAGTGATATAGGATAGCACCTTGCCCTATTGATCCTGTTGAACCCAATGATCTACTACGAAAATACTACTCTTTGTTATCCTCCGTACTAGACGTTGACTACACATCGCTCTGGTGTTTCGCATTTGAATTCGAACCTTGAGCGGGTTCGTCCTTATCGCTGCTATGCACATCGTCATTCTCTTTATCCAGCTTGACCTTAGTGGCACCTCCATCTTCCTCATCTTCGTCATCCATTTTCTCACGTTCGACTTCATCGTCATTGGTCTTGTCATCAGGCACTTCAGCATGCCCAGGCTTGCTAGAACCAGGACTAGAGCCTTCTTGTTCTGATCCTTCATCACCGTCATCTTCATCCTCGTCCTCATCTTCGGCTCCGGAACTATTGGAACGCGTTATAAGTTCAAGGTCATCTTCATCTTCATCCTCAGACTCTTCTTCCTCATCGTCGCTATATTCTCCTAATTTCTTCATACTCTCCTCCCAGCCTTCTGGTATGTGCACTTCTAGCATCCTTGAAACGTGTTCCTGGATGAGCATCCCTGGAATCGGTGAAAAGTGGTAGTCAGTTACAATGACTAACAAAAAATTGTTGAGAATACGAGAAACGGAAGTGAAAAGATGAAATAATAAGTGAACATCAGAAATGAATGACGAATATTCTCAATAGAGCAAGTTTGAGGACTCTCGGCGCTAGAGAGATATACCTGGAACGATTGAAGCACAACGGGCTTCGCCAATGTCAGTTAGTTCACGAACCCCTGGCACTAGGAACTACCAAGGCACGAAGTTTACAACACGGGGAATCCTACGCGCGCTTGCCCGTCTCTCCCGGACAACAAAAAAGACCAAGCGCACAGCAAAGGCACACCTCCACGCTCCACAACAGACCACCAAGAACCGCATATTTGCAATTGAGCGGCAGCGGGAATCGAAAAGAACCCAAATCGAGTTTAGCTGTTGGCCATGTGCGCATCAGACACAATACCGCACGTGCGTGGAGGGCCTGGTAGAAGGGCAGAGAAAGAACACACAGAACGAAATAGTCAGGCTCGCGCTAGGTGTCCCTTCCAGGACCCACAATAGCACGATGGGGTAAGGGTAAACGACCTTGGCGAGATTAGGAATCTCGACGGACTGCACAAACGGGAGAAGAAAAGAAGAGCGACCATGATCATAAGACCACCACTAGCGGCAAAGACATCCACGGAGCCATGGAGGTGGAGGCTATTGAGTCAACGGAGCATAAGAAAACGGGTTGATTACCGCTCGCCCAGACCTGGAAGGAAGGAATGCTCGAAGCACGATGCATGACGCGCAACGCGTGGTCGAAGCTGTAAACGCGACAGAAAAGAAATCCGAAAGGAATTCGGGCAAAAGGATCCCTGGATTGTCCATATTAGGACGTGGTACATTGACAGTCAACAACGGCGCTGATGGTCACCGCCATTTGCTAACACCAATCCTCGCCCAGGGCGCAAGAGTGGACGAGTCAAGGGGGGAAGTAAAGAGAAGGCAACAAAAGAAAAAAACCAAGTGACAACGAACAGGGAAGATTGAATGAGATTCATGAAGCCCTTCACTGAGCATAATGATCTCGAGTGGAGCCGCAAATCAAATGCACGCCGCTCATAAATGAGGACCAAAAGGAAAGAAAATGCGGCTAAAGATTAAGCGTGGTCTGTGGGTCCACCCCCAAATTGCGTGCTTCGCTCACATGGCATGGGGAAGGAGCGAAACGCCGAACCCAAAAAAAAACACGTAAAAGAAGTCTGGAAGGTGATAAAGGAGAGAATGACATAAAAGATGGTTCATTAAAAATGGGGGGAGGCGACAAGGAGACCAGGAGAGAGATAACGGAATCTAAGGGTTTTGGGGATGTGACCCTGAAGCAACTGCAAGCCGTCTTCAACTTCTCCCCTTTTCATATGACAGATGACTGTTGATGCGTAAAGAGCGCAATTGCCCCCGAATGCCGCAGATAAGGAGAGGTAATGCATACGCGGACGCACGATTGTGTGTGAAGAAACCAAGAGTGAAGGTGATAGCAAAGAAAAAAAGAACAGGCGAGAACTTGGAAAAACGTGATGAAGATGAATCCTTCCTTACCTATAGCCATTAATGCAGATCCGTCAAAGACCCTATACATATCTGTTTGGTGGTTCTTCCGCCTTGCCCCCCTATATCCCATTCCCCGATTTTTACGTTTTCGTTTCTCCTTTGCGTCGGACTGTGCGTCGTTATTCTGGTCCTGGTTTAGTTCCTCTCCGTCCCGATCAGTATCCACTTCAGTTCCTTCATCTTCTGATAGGTGGAACGATGAAGCAGAGGGCGAGGGTGAAGCGGGACGTCGCACAGGGCGGGAAGGCGATTGTGGCGCACTTCGGTTAGGGTGATGCTTGGTGTTGATGGTGGCGTTGGCCTTGCCTTTGCCCTTGGCTTTAGGACTAGGAGAGTTATTACTTTTCTGCCTTGCCAACGGTGGAGAGCTTTGTGATCCTCGACGCTCTAGATTCTCTTCTTCCCTGACATGTTCGGCGTCTACGTCTACGAGATCATCAGATGGCTCCATGTCCTCTCCTGAAACATTCCCCTGTTGTTCCTTTGTTCGGGCGCGGTTGGCCCCACGACGAGAACTCGAACGGGTAGGCATGGGTTGGACTCTTGACATTTCCTCTTCCTCTTCCTCTTCTTCCTCCATTCGTTTCTGCTCCAATTTCGCTTTCATTCTGATCCGTTTCTCTCGGCGAACTGCTTTGGTGGCATTGAACAACTCTCCGCGTTCATGATAGAACGAACTGGCGAAGTGGTGTATAAATTTTAACAGATCCTGATCGAAATGGGAAGAAATGAAACATGAATGCACGTGTAAGTGGGGTGGCGATGTTATGTGAAGTACAGAGTCGGGGGAGTAATATGGGTAGGACTAGAGGGGAAGGAATGAGATAACTCACCGATGAGGGAAGTGGTAACGACAGTGCCCTCTCATGAGGCAGCAATAGCAGATTATCCCTAGCTTGCGAGACATCTGGTTGGGTGCCAGTGCCAGTGACAACCGCGTTCGCAGAGTCTGGAGCAGGCTCAGAGACTGTGGGCGGGCTGGATTGTGGCTGTGGCTGTGGATCTGGTGCAGACAGAAAATCGAGATCGTCTTCTAGCACACGTCTTCTCTTCGCTGCTCTTTCATTTGACCTAGGAGTACTTTCACTCTTTCCGTCCACTTTTACAAGACTTGCTTCATTTTCGTCCTCTCCAACATAAGAACCTTGTCCATGCTCAGTGGGGGTGGATTTCTTCCTTTTCCTCAACGTCATAGGCACGCGACCAAATCCCCCGCCTACATCTTTCGCAATCCAATTACCCCTCAAATCCCGGACTACTGCTTTCGAAACTCGGAAATTAAGATTAGACGATGGTATTCGTGAGCTTCGAGATCCCTCTGAACGTAAACGCAAACTAGAATAATCATAGGCTGTATTGAGACGATGCCGGTGAGCTGAAAATGCAGTTGAAGATGACGATGACGACCCCGGGATTGGTATGGGTATTGGAGCTGGGACTGAGAGGGTACGCTTGTTGGCATTAGGATTAGGATTAGATTTCATTTTCGATTTCAGGATTAGATCTGGGTTTGGTTGCATATCGTGATTTGAATGAATCCAGGATAGCGAATAGTAGTGTGGAAACGGAATTAACCGGTTTTTTGAGGTTTTGTCGGGGCTTGCAGATGAGGTCAGAAGAGCGACGCTTGAGGATCTGAGCCGGACCCTACATACTTGAACGAACTAGAGCGGACTCAACGACAAAATTTTTGAGAACCACGCCAAAACCTACCTCGAAAATCTGGGTTCTATGTCCCAGAATCAATGCACAACGTGAATGCCGCTCATTGGCCTTGCCTCGTTGATGGTTTTGAAAACTGTATTGCGGCCAGGGTTGGATGAGATCAGAATGGACCAAAGCAAGGAGAGCGTTAGCCGTGACCGCGTCGTCAGGGCTGTTTACATTTGTTGTGTCTTATAGGACCTGGTTTTCCACGTGGCCGAGGGTCCCAACAAGTTGGGTGAGGGACAGCAAGATGTTAATGCCGTCTAGCGGTTGAGTGGGTTGGAAGCACGCAGAAGATGTTCTTCGCATCTCCAATCAATTACGGAAAATTTTGAGCCAGAGCCGTACTATGCTTGCGCCCGTTCGTAGACCAATGAGCCTAGAAATATGGGGATATATCTCGTGGACTCGTGCTTCCCGGAACATGCTGCAGCCTGAAGGAGATTGGTGTGTTAGGAGAAACACAATAGCATTTATGAACGCATTTGATCCTAGTAAGTGCATGCACAAGTTACATGTTTTGCTTCCATTCTCGCCCACCAGCACCAGGGATGCTAAAGTTAACTGGAAGAAGGTCTTGAAATCATGTAAGCCGTCTTCATGCGAGGCTTTGGATTACTTTTTTCTGTTTGATGAATCGCCTAACTTTCCGGCAAGTTGGTCGCTATCAGTTCTACATGGCTTGGCTTCCCTATCAGTGCCACACGGGATGCACCATAGAGCAGATCGGGCAAGTCACCCCAGAAGGCATATTTCCTTTCTATTGCCTCTAGAATCACACCACCACCGGTAACCACTAGTACAAAATCAGATACAGCGGAGCATGGTAACAAATATATGAACACGGGCATATTGGAATAGGTAAAAGAGGAGAAATAGTCTGGCGTTTGAGGGTGGCACCTACATCGCGGAAGCGAGCAGAACTCTGCTCCGCCGTAAGTTTTTGCACACAACACCTTACCCTTGCCACAATCGTGCACTATACAGAACGCCAAGAATAAATCAGGCCGTAACGACTCAGCTCTTAAAGCTACGGGCCTGCAAGTAACAGGTCCAAGGAACGGCTCTCCTTCAGGATCAGAGGATTAAGACCTCGTCTTCGAGCAACCAGTTCGCTTGGCCGGGGTCAGCTACGCCTTCCTTTTATGGCATCCACGATCGATGCCGGCCACGTGGCTTAATTTATCTTATCGTCTCCGCCCAAGAGGGGTTCGGACTTTTGGGCTTACAAACACTCTTTCTCTCGACGAGCATCATCTCTGCAGGTTCAGGACACCATGGGCCTTGATCTCGTTCAAGTTCAAAAGGCGTTGCTAATCGGTCGGTGGAGGGATCAGGGTCCAGGGGCCGCAGACCTTGCAGCCTATCCCGTTGTCCAATCCGTTAAAGGTGTCATAAACGGCAGCCTCCGGGGTGTCCTCACCTCTCCCCCAGCCCGATCAGTTCTCGAAATCCCTTCCCACAAAATCCATTCAATTCGCGATCAGCCGTTTGAACACTTTCTCGGCCTTTCGATACCACAATCTGGCGATGTGACTCAGCACGAACTACTTCGTCTGACCCTGGCTGTTGCATGCCTACACGCATTTGTTCAAGTCAATTGGACAGGTCCTGATCTTGACGTACAACCAGTAGAAATCATTCTCCCGACTCAATCCCTATCACGAGGTCAGGCCGATCAGAGTTCCTCCACCGCCACCTCCACCAGTGGCAGTCTGCCTGATAGTATAACCAACGAGATCCTGGACAAACGAGCTATCTCTGAACTGGCATATGGAGGAGAACCTGCCTACCATCTCGCCAAATTCCCCTCTTTCCTCCGAATCGCCCAACTTCTCTTGGCATTACCATTCAAACACCTTCCATCTGTTTCATGGTGGAGGTTACGTTCGACCTTCCTGCATCAACAGATCCTCGACGAACCTGTGCCACGATCTCAATCACTCTTAACCGATTTGGATTCCAATTTGTCCTCTCAAGACTGGTTCCGGGAAGATCCAGAACTCGAGGGTGAGAAATTCTTGGAGCAAGGTTTATTGGAGCATCAGGTTGGCCAGGACAAATCGGCAGCGGAGTACTTTGTCAAGGCTGCTCGAGCCACCGGGCTTCAATACGAGCTGACGGGCGCTATTGGGAAGAGAACAAAGTTCCAGCAGACGGGCGTCACACAGCTTGTCCTGCTGGCCGAGAGCAAGCTCAAGGCCAATGATGGAAATGATGCCGAAGCGAAGGACACAGCCAATGGGAAGGAATTGACAAATGGGACTTCCTCAGATGCTGGAGCGGAGGGAACAAAATACATCCCCACGGGTCCCGACAGTGATTCAAACGACGACCCTGGTAAATCATCCACCAGTGCCCCAAGCATCCCGAACACTCTCCCACTCAATGATGACACCCTTCTCGAGCAGACCGAGTTCACGTCCTCCAAGCCGGGAGACGCGCCCTCTGGTGGCATCCTCAAACACATTGATCCGTCGTCCCAGCCTCCCCTCCATCCGCTAGACCAAAGCATCCTCCTCTCCCTATGCCTCAACGTGAAAAACACGTCCCCGTCGCATGGCCTTACCGCTGAACAAATGTCGCCCTACGTCGCTCGCGTCATTTCGCATCCCAGAAACTGGACCGTACACACCATGGCCCTTCTCCTCAGATCACGACTAGAATCGAACCGCACTCGAACAGTTGAAAGGTCGACGCTACAGCTCCAAGCCTTGATCGACCAAATGCCCACGTCCGACTCGACCTTTTCCGAAAGGTTGGTTTACTTTTACTCAATACCTCTCCCGAGTAAATGGGAGCTGGAGAGGGAGCTGGCAAAGAGGTATACGAGCCTGGGCGTTACCAAATCCGCGCTGGAGATATTCGAGAGATTGGAGATGTGGGAAGACGTCGTCAAATGCTGGGGGTCGCTGGAAAGGCCTGACAAAGGGATCGCCATCGTCAAGGATTTGTTGGAGGGCAGGAAGCACGAGGCGGACGACGTCCTCGTGCGGGGAAAAAAGACCGTCGAGGAGAACGAAAAGAAGAGGCAGTATCTCGACACGGCTCGGGAGGCCAAGTTGTGGTGTCTACTTGGGGATCTGGAGCCTGAAAAAGCGGTGGGGTATTATACTCGCGCTTGGGAGGTATCCAAGAATACGTCCGGTCGAGCCATGCGATCGCTCGGTGGCTATTACTTCGCCAGAGGAAAATACAAGGAGGCAGTAGACTGCCTAAAGAAAGCCGTTGCAATCCATCCCCTGATGACGAGGTCCTGGTTCATACTAGGCTGTTCCGCAATGAGACTAGAGGAATGGGAGGAGGCGAAAAACGCGTTTAGCCGATGCGTCATGCTCGACGAAGAGGACGGCGAGAGCTGGAGCAATTTGGCTAGCATGTATCTCAGGCTGGGCACCTCGGCTGGGAAGAATGATGACGGCGGGAATAAGGTATATTATTTATTCCTCCCGACTCCCCGTCCATTATGCCGACTGAAAATGACGATAAATTCTACAGGAAATTGAACGTGCGGGCGCAGCCGATGAGGATCTTTCGTTCACGTACTCGAGCTCCACCGCGCAATCTATACCATTTGACCATAAACTGTTAGCCTTCCGAGCACTCAAGCAAGGTCTACGATACAGTTACGACAACTGGCGCATGTGGTACAACTACATGGTCGTCTCCATGGACGTCGGAGAACTCTTCGAGGCCTCAAGAGCACTCGGCCGCGTCATCGAAGAGACAAGCGACAAGATGGGCGTGGAATCAGTCGATACGGACGTTTTAGAGCGATTGGTTAGCGCCGTCACGCGTGGGTCTTCCGGGAGCCCGGAGACGAATCCCGCTGAGACCGAGTCAAGACCAGACGAGTCCGGGGCTGGCGGCCACAGCGCGGCGGGTGGTCAAGGACTCCTCCGCTCGGTTTCGACCCTCTTCACGCAGACGATCCTGCCGCGAATCTCAAACTCGCCTAGGATATTCCGCGCTTATGCTCGCTTACTGACCTATCAAAATAAATATGAAGAGGCGCTCAAGGCGTATTTGGATGCTTATCGGTGTGGAGCTGCTGGGACGTTTGAGAAGGGCGAGAGTGAGGTTGAAAAGTTTAGGGAAGCTGTTAGGGAGGTTGAGGAGACTGTTGACCTGTTGAGGAATTTCGGGGAGAGGGTTGGTGCGAGTGGGGATGGTGGAGAGGGAGAAGGAGAGTTTAAATGGAAG
Organism: Volvariella volvacea V23; assembly: GCA_000349905.1. Classification (NCBI taxonomy): domain Eukaryota; kingdom Fungi; phylum Basidiomycota; class Agaricomycetes; order Agaricales; family Pluteaceae; genus Volvariella; species Volvariella volvacea. Next base: position 246,402 of record KB722744.1, on the reverse strand, counting down.
TTGAAAGCGAGGAGCATTGTTCGGACTTTTATGGGACGTGCGAAGGACTTTGAGGATGAACCGGAGTGGGAGAGGTTGGCTGAGCTATTAGATGAGCTGAAGAAGGACTTGGATTGATTCCACCTACAGCTAGCCCTGTTTACGAGATAACAGGGCATCAAAAAGCGATGAATGACGCACACCCTGTATAGTCATAGTTGTATGGTAATGAGAGTAACAAAGTTCGCTTTCGGTTTTCACCACCTGCGAGCCACGATAAAAAGTGTGTCATCTCCATACACATCGACGCTCTGCTAAACCTTCCATATTAGCCCGTCGAACCGCACCAGTCTTACCACCAACCGCATCCAAAACGGAAACCAAGCTCACACCCATCGAGTCCTGACGCCCTTTTGTAACCAAAACAAAATAGGCATCAAACGCGTTTGAGCAACATCGGCACCAATGCCCAAAGTAAAACGAAAACGAAAAAAATTTAAAGCGACGGATGTCGTAACAACAAGGGGCAGGGGCGGAAAGTGAGCAAGTACGGGACGAGGAAAGGGCTACATATATTGTTCATGAGCTGCTATGCACATATGCTATTAAGCTGATAGTACGAGTGCGTGAAACGAAGTGCGTAAGAGAAAGCTGGAAGGAAAGCAACGAAGACGAAGCCTGGGAGTGGAGGGTCAATCTAATAACATGTATGATACACTGGCGATGACACGACCACCGGCCACGGGTGGCAGCGCGATTCGGACAAAGTGCTACCGCGGCCATAGCCGGTGGGCTAGACAAAAAGGAAAAAGAAACCGTTTCACATGTCCTGGGCCAGCCTCTGTTCCCAATTCAGTTCCTTGCTGATCCTGTTCATCGTCAACGAGGTCAAAACCTCCGTCACGATGTGGAAATATGCGGAGTGGATGGTGAGTTTTGCTGCTAGAGTAGGTGAGTCGGGTGTTTCTGCCACGCGTTCCCAGAAGGCTACTTGGGTTCTACCGTCCACGCACTGCAGGAAGAGAGCCAACACGGAACAAGCGCGGATAGGTGGATGGTGTTTGGTATTGGTCGTGACACAGTTGTGTCGGGTCCGCGTGAAGATGTGAACGTGGACGCGTATGTGTCAGTGGCAATTATAGATGGTAAGCGGCGGCCGGAGATTGTAGAAGGGCACGCGCAAAAGGGTCAGTCGAAACGACGACATTCGGGAGATTGCCATTGCCAACGTGAGAGATGGATTGAATTGTGGGGGTGGGTCCAAGGAGAGGTGGTCGAGTTGAAACAGGGCAGGGGAAAAAGAAGAACGTCATCGAAGCGTCCAGAGCGCAAGGACACGAGAGAAGTCGCGAGGGTCGTATTGGGTGTGGGCAGTCACCGGCGAAAGGTGTGCGAATTGGTCAAAAGAAGAGGAGAAGAACGTCGACCGCACAGGTGACAAAAGGGAGCATCAGAATGTGATTGCGCAATGGGCGTTGATCAACAGGTTGCGAGGCAAGGGCGAGGGTGGTTTTCGAGAGTCGATCATCACAGCATGTACGAGATTGTGGGTTGGGAAAATGGGTAATGATTGAGTGAATATGTCGTAGGCCCACCGACACGTGTTCGAAGGTATGATTGAAAGGGCGTGATGGCATAAAATAGAAGATTAAAACGGGTCAGCGCGCGTGTGGAGGTTTCAATGAGCCAACGACCCAGAAGAAACCGATGTCCATATATGGATGAAAGCACCGGATGGATTTATTAGTGCGTGAGCCAGGGTTGCGGTCGTAACGAAGCAGTTACAGGAATGTTTTTACCCAGAATGATAAGGACGGGAGTAAATGGCATGAGCAGGGCCGAGGGAAGAGGCGTAATGGGAGAGCAGTTAGAGATCGGGAGACGAGTTGAGGAAGGGAAAGATCGAACGAACCTCCATGGTATTCTCTGTCGGAAATCGCCACTTTAAGGACTTCCCATTGAGTGTCGTGAAATAACGTGAGCTGTCGATTGTTCCCGAATCGTAGACAACCACAAAGGCGATAATGGCACGACGGAAGTCGAGAGCAAGTTAAAAGGAGAAGAACAAGAACAAGAGTCAGCTCACGACACCCCACAAAGAGCCTTACAAAACCGGGAGGGGCTGAAGTGGTAAAGGGCGAAAGGAATCAGGACGTACGTATCACTTTTCTTCTTGCGGATGAAATCCGACATGTTTATCTTGTTGTTCTGGTCGTTGCCATAGTTCATCCAGCCTGGCTTACGATCTGGCCCAAAGAACAACCACGCAACGTCCGGGCCACCTACCCCTGTGTACATGGCGACCCACTCTGACTCTCGAGCAACGCTCACTATCAGGTTGGAGGTTCTTTCTGAACGCTGACGGGGAGGGGTGAGCAGTGAGTGCCGGGCTCGCTGGTCGCACAGTGCAAGGGTGTCCTTACCACTCTCCTGTTAGCAATCGAAAGGCAGTTAGGCGAAAGGCAACAGGTCAGGAAAGGTGCGCCACCTACACTTTGAAAGCATGAACCTTGTTTTCCGTGTTTGCATCCCGAAACGACGCTTGCATAGGAGCGAGCGTGTGCTGTTCCAGGATGATCGTCGGGGGTGTGGCCATTTTCAAGATGATATTACAGGCGGGTGTTCAACTGCTCAGAAGTGGGTGGGAGTGGTGGGAGTCGAGCGTCGATGGTGGAGAGTGACAGTGGATCGATTATTAACTTAGTGTATTGAATTGCTAGGTAGTCAATGACGCAAGAGGTATATATGTGGGCACTGGGGGATCTCGAAGGAACTCGAATTTCCAACACCTTGGCCTCTTATATACTCGAGAGATGCGTATGAAGGAGATCCGAGAGAGAAAAAGAGGAAGGGCCGTTTGATGTGGATTGCTTCATCGAGGATAGCATATTTGAAGGCCGCAAATCCCTCGGCTGTTTTTGCAAAAGCCCGGTGGAGGAACCTAAACGGGGTTATCGCGAGGGAGAGTTGGCCGGGACGGAAGGGGGGGATGCAGGGGACGAGATGAAGTGTATCACCCGGGGGGATAGGAAGGGGGTACATAGAAAGAAAAAAGGAAGCGAGATTATAATAGTTTCAACTTTCTGCGTCCCTTGTTCCACACACTATTCTACACCAACCCTATTGGCATGTTCTCAAGGATTACAATCTCAAGTCTGGGACAGCCACTTACCAAGCCACGCGCGCAGTTATGTCATTGGTCGCGTGGACGATGCACGTGGACGTCGGCAGCCCTATTCCGTTATCTGGCAGATTATCTCGAGATCAGCCCACGCCTCGCTGCGCGCCCGGCTCGCGGGCTGGTGCGCTGTGCATGCGTCCTTTACGGCTTGTGTACAGCACTGGGGGCGTCTGTTGACTCATTTTTCCGTTCAAGGCGTCTTCTGCTCTTCTGTACCACGAGCACCAGACAAAAATATGGGGTATTGGATAGGCTGAGACTTTTCCCGCCGAAAACCCACAGCGTTTGGTCGCCAGGCCTCCTTGGGCGGTGATGCAACTCGAATCACACGTTGCGCACACAGTTGGCGAGCCCGATATGACTCCCGGAACAATTATCGCGGATACATTTGTCGCGCGCCGGCGTGGTTTCACCTAGACTCAAAAAGTCATCATCGATAGCGGCTGTGCTTTCATGCAATCGTGTTCTCGTCCACGCCAGCCGCTGCGATCCTGATTTTTTCATTTCGTCTGGCCGCCAGCGCAGCTGGATTCTGGGGAAAGTATCTCCTTGGTTATTCCATCCGTATCGGGGAGTACAAGTCTCCGTCGCCACGCGTTGGCACGACAGTCGCGCGACAGGCTGCGACAAGTGATGTGATTCATAATAGAAACCCACCGGCAACTCAAAAGTATTCGATGATATCATTGGCCTCCAAGATGGTTTTGGGGGTTGCATTTGAAATGGAGCGTGCACCGCGGGCCGATGAATTAGACAAAATCTACAAGACTCTAGATCTAACTAGGTGGAGCTGGGACGCATCTTGGGATCGTGGTTCAAAGCGATTAGAAGTACGCGTGTTGGACGTTAACGGCAGCAAGCTAGCCTCGGAAGCGATGTCTTTGGGCACCGGTACAATAGGCTCAGTGGCGTCGCAATATTCAAGTAACTCGTTCCGTAAACTTAATGCGATTCCAACGGTTACGGTCAGTAACGTAGCCAGACATTCTCCCGGAGATTTCTGCGACACCTCGCCCTTGGGAGATGAGATTCAAGAGGGATGGAATCATAACCTTACTGTAGGTGGCAACAGCGAAGTTTGGCGAAAAGAAGGAAAGAATCCGATCTTTGTTGACCGGTGGGAGTTCCAGCTTCAGGAAGGACAGCATAACAAATTCACCCCTCATCTCGGTAAGATAAGGGGCGATACTCTACCCTTTGTGAAAACTTAATCGACAAGGTGTGCGTGGCTGATAACCCACTTTTCCGGGTATTCGTCATTGCTTGTAGGACCACCCTAATCCATCACCCCAAAGCTATGTCCGCCAATAACCTTTCCATTAAGGGCGCGAAGCTCAAGGGAAGAACATTAAGTTACACCCGCAGCTTTCGGAGTCTTTGGGGTTTACGTTGTGCAGTGGGATGGGGAAACCGCGGTAGCAGTGGGTGATTTTTTGTGTTTGAAGTAAATTTTTGATGGAGGAGTGCGATGAGACGGCATGAAAGACGAGGTTAGATGGCACTCCGCGGAGCGTATAGGGAGGTTCGGAAAGGCGTCGTTATTTGTTATGTCATTGAGACCGAGAATAGGTCCAGTACAGAGGAAAAGATCGAGGGTATGGGTGAAGTATACACAGCGGACTCTAAAGGGTATCTTGTGCATTATCAATCATAGACTAGAGGGTGCACGAAATCAGCACAATGTTCCGAGGATGACGAATGTGTGTCGTCAACTCACCGTGAACTATACCTGTTCGATGCAACCCAAGAAATCGGTCAGTAAAATTGTTCGTTGAAGTCATTGGGTTTCAAGGACACGAGTCGGTTTTATCGGGCTGCTAGCTCGCGGGGTGCTACGCCCTGACCGTTTGCCACAAATCAGCCGCAAATGCCCAGTCAACGCCGCAAGTCCGAGTCCGAGTCCGACTCGGAAAAAGGAGAAAAAATCAAGGTGCTCAAGGCCACTGACCGTAGAATAGAGTCCACACCAGCACAAAGGTAAACGCATTGTCTTGCCCTGGATTGAGCAAGTCCGTCCAGCCACCGGGAACAAATTTCTTCGGGCTTCCATGGCAGTTTATCGTGTGAATACACAGGGAAGTGAAAATTGTTGAGAATAGGAACAGAGTGAAGCCAGACCAGTTTTCCAGTCCGAGTATTCCAGCGGCTGCGCCAGCAAAGCATGCAGAGAGGAACTTGACCGAGTTCAACGAGGAGTTGGCGAGCACATTGGGTTGGTAGATCAGTTGCTGGGCTGCTGTGGTGGATTCAGTCGGCGTGGCCATCGTGGTCGTCGTGGACGCTGTGGACGCATACCCAGGCGATGATGTGGTAGCGGGTCACGTGAAACTAAATGAGGGGGTTGACTCGAATAATTTCCCCTGAATTTGCAAAGGCTGGGCATTGCTTCGGACGATGAGTTCAGCAGATTCGGCCCTCGCTGATAGTTCCGATTTTCACTCTTCCAACCCTTTACTTTCCAAGTATCCTCGACACAACATGCTCGAAGGCCATCGTATCAAGGTCGGCGTGCTGGGAGCCACTGGAACCGTCGGACAGCGATTCATCACCCTCTTGGCTGCTCATCCTTGGTTCACGATTCATGCCTTGGGTGCTTCGCATAGATCGGCAGGAAAGATATATGCAAAGGCCGTCAACTGGAAGCAAAGCACACCAATACCCTCTGTTGCGAGGGACATGGTGGTGAAAGAGTGCAAATCTGAACATTTTCGGGAGTGTGCTGTCGTGTTCTCCGGTTTGGATGCTGACGTCGCTGGGGAAATTGGTGAGTTGGCCTTCTGTGTCTTTTTATATGTTCGTCGGCACGGTACATCTCTGTGCATATATCCACCCAATCGCCCCTGTGTTGCACATGCTGCTTTCGCTTTTGGACACTGGCCCCTCGTTCACGATGCTAACACACCGTCATCCGACCTTTTTTCTATTTTAGAGGCAGAGTTCCGTCAAGCGGAGCTTGCTGTCTTCTCCAACGCTCGAAACTTCCGTCGAGATCCACATGTTCCTCTCATCGTCCCGCTTGTCAACCCCTCCCACTTTGCCATCATACCCCAACAGCAAGCCCTCCACGAGCCCCCACTCAAGAAGGGTTTCATCATCACCAATGCCAACTGCTCCACCACCGGTCTCGTTATCCCCCTTGCGGCACTCGAAAAGGCCTTTGGCCCAATCGAGTCCGCTATAGTCACCACCATGCAAGCCATCTCCGGGGCAGGATACCCGGGTGTAGCCAGCCTCGACATCCTGGACAACGTGATCCCCTACATCGGAGGTGAAGAAGAAAAAATGGAGTGGGAAGCCCTCAAAATCCTGGGTGGCATAACAAAATCAGACGACGGCGTCAAGTCCTTCGATATGCACTCCAGGCACCCGTTGAGGGTCTCTGCTTCGTGTAATCGGGTGCCGGTGATTGACGGGCATATGGAGACGGTCTCGATCAGGTTTTCGAGGAGACCCCCGCCTAGTCCTCAGCAAGTTAGAGAGGTTTTGGCAGCGTATACCCCCGAGGCGCAGACTATCGGCTGTCCTTCGGCCCCGAGATATGCCATTACTGTTCATGAGGAGGCGGATAGGCCTCAGCCTAGGTTGGACAGGTACTACCAGGACGGTGCGGGCGTGTCTGTGGGGCGAGTCAGGCAGTGTCAAGTCTTGGACATCAAGTTCGTCGTGTTGTCCAACAACGTGTCCATCGGCGCCGCCACGAGCAGCATCATCAACGCCGAATTTGCTGTTCTCACTGGTGTCGTTCCTACATCATCGCATGAGGGTTCTGCTAGTGCTTGATTTGGAGTTTGGGGAGGGCAGGGGCGGGTGCGACTGACTGAGGACGATTGATTGATGACAATGAAGATTAACGAAATGACGGATATCTAGAGAAATTACATGCAAAGCTGTACTAGTATTGTTTTACCCGCAATCAGCCAGTTCATCTTGCAGTGGCTTTTGGCCGCCCTGGCATGTGCTGTACCCACAACGAAAGTAATTTTGCTCGTGTGCACATTTTTGTTATCAAGATTGTAATGATTAGATGCATCTAATCTTATCAGGCACATTTTGTGTTTACACTAGTTTGGTTCCTCAGTTACTGCTCTCGAAAAAGACCACAATGGCAACGTCCTATTCTACCCCGTCGAGTACAACGCCGGCACCTTCATCTATATCAAACCTACCAAAGGAAGAGCAAGAAGCACTCAAGGCCGCCGTTTTCCAACGGCTACACCCAAGGACCTACTTTGAGAGATTCTTGGTGGAGAAGGTTAGACCCGATGGTCGAGAGTTCGGGGAATGGAGACAGGTTTCAATCGTCACTGGTAAGTACCATAACGCACCATAGCTCACTCTCGGACTCTGTTAAACTGATGGCCGTTTGTAGGTTCAATATCAACGGCAGATGGGTCTGCGTTGGTTAGGATGGGTGATACAACCATCGTCTGCGGTGTCAAAGCAGAAATCGCAGAACCAGACATTGAATCGCCGAACGATGGCTTCCTAGGTGCGCATATATATTCATTTACTCCATATATGCACGTGTAACATCGTCCACTGCACCCCCAAACCGGCATATATGCGCACCGACAGTGCCAAACCTTGATCTCCCAGCAATATGCTCGCCGAAATTCAAACCCGGTCCACCATCAGAGGAAGCACAGGTCCTATCGGAGAGATTGAACGAAGTCCTAGTCACGTTTGTACACCTTTACTTCCCTCCTCGGTGTTCCGCGTTCTGAGGGTGCTGCTTCCCAAGTTAGATCAGGGATATTACCCCTTGAATCGTTGTGCATCGAACCAGGAAAATCAGCCTGGGTGCTATATCTTGACGCGACGTGTTTGAACTATGATGGGAATGTGTTCGATGCGGCGCTGTTGGCGATGATCGCTGCGCTGAAAAATGGTGAGTTCTTGATGCTTGCGGATTTCCTTGCACCGATGTATCGGTGATTACATACTCCATGGCGTCCTACCGCCATCCCCATTCGCGTGTTCAAAATTTTTGATCCTTGTCGTCGGGTTATTTTGGTTATCTGATTGATTCCTTCGTGATGCTTAGCTCGCCTACCATCGGCAAGGTGGGAAGAGTTCGAAGAAGGAACGGGACGAACACTGTGCTCGAGGCGAGAGCTCAAGTCACTCCAGATAACGCATACCCCAATTTCGATGTCATTTGGAATCTTTGACTCGTGAGTTGCTAACCCTTGCTAACCCTATACCTTTTTTCCTTTCCAACCTTCTCCACTTCGTTCCGGAACCGGCCATGCTGTGGTGCACATGACATGCATGTACGAAGCTTTGGGACTCCGCGCGTTAAGGTTGCGGCGTGTTTCCATTCTTAACCCCGGACACTGGTGTCAATCTCCCTATCTTTTGACTCTAAATGGCGAAAATCATTGAACCTTCCCTCTTGGTCTGGGTTCCACGAACTACCCTGCCAACCACGGCCTCTTCTTTTTAATATCCCTCTTTCATCACTGTTCCCGGTTATTCGCCAACTCACACCCGGTTGGCAATTATTTTCTTGTTAATATTCTTCAATTATCATGCCACGCAGCTTACTGAGGCATATTAGACGCCTTGGTGATTGTTAGCTGTGGCGGTGGCGCAGGTATGTTTCACTTTGATGGAGCATATCATGTCCTGCATGACGTTGTCCAAGCGGCAGGATTTAATTTCGCTTGCTTTCCTGTCCCGTTGCCGCCCTATCCGCTTCTTTCCTGTAATGCGTCTAACTGCGCTACAACTCTTTCCCCTTTTTGATCTTTAATCATTTTCACTTGGTATGACGCATTGTCCTGTCCTGTTCGCTCCTTTCATTTTTCGTGCGAGTTGCTCTCTTCCTATGGCCCCCGGTTATATTACCCGGTCCAATGTTGAGGCCGCCGTGGCAGACTCATGGTGCAATATCGGACTTCAAAAAGAAAATGACCAACGAGCCTATGCAACACCCATCCCGCAGAAATTTAATTTTGGGGGATGCATGGCTTGTGTCACGCCTCTTGCCTTTATTCGGATGCTAGGCTTGCTGCCATCAAACCCGAGCCAGCTTGCTCGCTTGACCTATGCGATCGAGAAGAGGTACCATGGAGAACTGCGGGGAGGGGATTCAGGTCTGAAATAAACACCGAAGAAAGGCTCGCAGGCACGACGGTGTTAGCCTAACATCAGGGCCATCTTGACCATTGATAGCTGTCTAATCATCGGTCTCAAAAGGATCCCACGTAATCCGATGATTTCGTCCATGTCGTATGGGTTGGGTGTCATTCCTTAGCTGACCGAAATTCTGGATTGTCTTCTGCTTCTTTGCCATGTGTTTGGGATTTTGAAATTTCTTTCACAAATTTTATTTTCCCTTTGTTGCTTATTCACCGTAAAGATTCGGAAACTCACTCATCCCTCTTGCATACCAGAAAACACATACTCTCAGATCCAACATCCTTTGAAGAGCCCCTACTCGACACCACCTTGTCGATCGTGATCGACGAAAACGACCACATCATATCAGTTTCACAATTGGGACTAGGAACCTCGGCTGCTGCTCCTTCCGTGAATTCAAGCAGTTCTGGACTCTCTGCCGGTATAAGTGGGGAGGGAGCCAATCTGGGCCAGGATACATTGATGAGCTGCATTTCGGAAGCTAAGAGGAGAAGGGTGGAACTGGCTAAGAAAATCTAAAGGAGGGCTAGCGCGAATCGTGGATACGGTTGGCCGGTGGACTGTGAATTTATGTGTTACCGGTTTGTAGGCTATGATTCAGGATTCGTTTCGGATTCGTTGTGGGGTGCGCACGGCCGCGACCACGGGCGCCTGGTTCTGGTCTTGTCCGAAGATGATATTCATAGAACAGAGCGGTCATCATTCTTTGCGTGCGCGTTGGAATGCGGCCACCGGCGTGGGCAGCGCGGTGTTTGAATATCTTTGAGCGTGTTGTGCAAATAAAACAAGAATGAAATTCCTTTAATATTCGATTTATGCTCATATCCTCCGAGTAGGCCAAGCATCCAAGAATTAGCGGCTCTCATATGTAAATCAACCCAGCAACTGGACAACGGTCGTACACGTTTCACTCCAATAATTACTTCCATACAAAGTTACTATAGGCATTAATAACCTAGGGATACCCGGGCACTAAAGTAAGTACGATCAGGGATGAGCAAGGCTACCGAGCAAAAAGAGAGAAAAAAATTGCTATATATACAAACGTGGGTCACTTGGCCATTCAGCGTCCGAGCCTGCATGAGCTCGCGACGCACTTGATCCAAAACTCCGCTATAGTACAGTATATGAATGGAGAATCAGTTACTGGGAATGGAGGATGTAATTGAAATGTGGGGAGAAGCCTGAGGGGAGTTGGAGACGCCCTGAAGCCTCGATGCTTCCAGTCCCTCCCGGCGTCTTAAGAAGCAACTTTCCGAATTACGCCCGCCTCCAGAGACATATAATAAATAAAAAGAAAAGGAAGAACGAAAGGCGTGTGTGCGTCGCGGAGTTTCGTTAGGTAGAAAAGTTACAACGCCGATGGAGGGCGGTTCTTCTTCACGAACCCTTCAATCATATTCATCATGTTACCAATGTTGTTCTCCTCTGGCAACCACTCCCCGTTGTTGACGCAGAGAATTTTCATTCTCTCGTGGTACCTCAGGTCCGGTAGCAATTTAGGTGTGATGAGGAAGTATTGTGCACTATCGGGCTTGCAAGTTACTTCGACCATGTTGTTGTGGACGTTACGTTCGGCGCGTTGATCCATGCCCTAAGTAAAAATGGAAGGAAGAAGGAAGGGAGTTACGGAACGAGCGGAGTTGATAACGGAGCCTGTATGTAGGGAGATAGAGAGACGTACTTGGTTGATTTCGTCGACGAGCGAGAATGGAGTTCGGGCTTCCTCAGTTAAACTCATGAGGTAAAGAATCGTTGTCAAAGAGCGTTCCTAAATTTTGATGAATGATCAGGTGATGCACGAGGAGGATAGATGGTGGATACACACCCCTCCAGATTGTCTCTGGCCAGTCAAGAGTTGGAGTTTCTCGCTATCTCGGAACTTGACGAGAATGTCGATAGCCCACTTCTCGTAATCTTCGTTCTCACTGATGCGGATCTCTCCCGCACATCCAATCCCTAGTCATGTCATAAACATCATCAACTCGTAATGGCATGCACAGGGACTCACGATCAAAAGCAGCGGAGAATTTTTCTCCGATGCTGCTGACCAACCGTTCCAACGCCGGTTGCCAGAGACCCTAAATCCGCACCATCAACGAACAGGTTCAAAGTTGAGATTCCACCCAGTGTACGTACTCTTGTTTTTGTAATTGTTCGCTCAAGTTTTTCTGCTTTGGCTGTCTTGTTCTCAATTTGTTGAGCAAGCTCCTCAATCTACATGCCACACAGAACATCAAAATGCTATCAGCTGAATTCCACGAGAGGACAGCTTGACGCACCTCTTGCTTTCTCTTTTCATATTGCTCCACAATACCCGCATTAGAACTGGTATTCAACTCCAGCCTTGCCTTCAAGTTGTCCAACTCCGTCTCCAACTCCTCCACTGTACGGGTATCTATCCCCTCCGTCGAAGGAGGCGTTGTGCCATTCTTCTCCGCAGTCGTAAGCCTTTGCTCATATTCACTTCGAGGGCCTTCAATCGCTTGATACGCCTCTCTAATATCTTCTGGTGCGTTACGTATCAGTGTACGTGTGCTGTCGAGTAATGCTTTAGATTTAGTCTTGACCTCTTCAAATTCGTCGTTCACTGAAAACGGCAAAAATATTAGGCTAACTCCGTTAAGAACAATGACCTATGGAAGGGACAAACCTCGGTTGAATTCCTCAATGGCCTTTTGGAATTTATCGTCTTTGCGATTACATAGATCTTCAAGGGCAGCTTTATTGGCTTGGATTTGAAGGTGGTCCAGTCCGACACGAGTGGCTTCAGCCTGTTCGTCAATGACCGCCCGAGCGAGTTTCTAAAATATATAATGGTTGAATAATCATCGTACACACAAAAACAGAGGGGTTACTCACCACATAGCTCCTCGAGATGTCGGCGCGTTTCTTGGCAACAGCAAGCAGCTCACGTCTCAATTTTGCCCTTTCTTCATCGACAGATGGAGCGTTCAACTCAGTTTTCAGCGCGGCCTGTACTCGTGCTTTTAGGCAAAACGAGTTGAGAACTGGGATGTCCATTTTCGATAAAAGGTACCTACTTAATCTAGACTGCATCTTTGCGCGGTCGCTAATAGCTCTCTGCACTGCGTCCTTCCGCTTCTTTAATTGATCCTATTATGACGGCGGTCATTGGCAGTGCCCCCACAGTAAGGGTATCTGTACTCACTTGTTTTGTTACAAACTTCCTATCTTCCTGAACGAGGACATTATGCTCAGAGTCAAGTTGCTCACGCTCCTCTTGCAACAAAGCCAATTCTTGTTGAGCTTCCTGAATCACTTGATTAACCCTGGCCACCACATTGGGATCGACTGCAGACGGATACTTTTAGCGCTCAGCTCCAAAGTCTGAAAATCGACTTACCGGTCGATGTGGCAAAGATCCTCGCGGGTCGCAAATCCCTTGTGATATTGCCCACAGCTCTCTTTCCATATTTTGACCTCGTTACAGTGTTGATGACACGACCGTTGATGAACGTGCCACCACTAGGTAAACCAGGGATAACCCGGGAAATTGCTTGCATAGCAGCGTTAGTGTCTACTCTGCCACTGAAACAAACAGCCTTGTGGGCGTTATCAGCTCATGTCTCAAAAAGGGAAAGCAACTAAGGACTTACTGTGCGATGGAGGTTGAGCTCTTTAGTCAGATAGTTATACATTTCTTGCGGGTATGCAATGAAGTTCAAGGCATAGCCATCGAACCCGAGATTCTGCATCTAGAAGAGGGTAAGCAACCCCGTCAAATAGAGACAACATGGAATCCAACCCACTTCCTCTTCAGTCATCGGGGGCGGTACAATATCCGTTGGGACACGGTACCACGATGAGATTTGTGTTTTTCTCCCAAGGGCGTTTGTGTCGTTAATGTAATGGTTCAGAGTGTCAAGGTCCTCTTGACATTGGGCAACAAAGGTCTAAATCAATTATTTAGCACGGAGATAGATAAAGCAGGGAAATAAGAGGCCTGCCTTGAGTTGAACGAAATTAAAGCACCCTTCGATGGTATCTGCGAATCGTTCGTTCGGGACAGTCACTGATAGAATCGGAGGTTCCAATATAGGCATCCTAAACTTGTCCTTGTTCTTTCGTAGCCAGATAACGGCATCATGGGTATCCCTATCGATTTGTTCCAGATTCTTTAGTTTGACGTTCTCGATATCATCATATCTCCTAAGCCTAAAGCGATGATTTATTAGGAACCCGGATTTATTAGCGTCAGATGTAACCTACTCGTTCTGTCCATTGGTCACCCTCAACAGTAGCGGTGCCTTCCTATCGGCATTTGCCCTCAGCTTATCCTCCACTGAACCGCGGCGGGTCGTGAGTTCACCGCGTTCGGTATTCAGTTTCCTCTGCAAGAATCGCGTTAGGGGCACATGAATAGACTATCAGATCTGAAACTTACTGCCTCGGCATTGAGGGCATCCATATCTTCAACCTCGAGCGGCTTGGCTAAATCTTCCTCGAGCTTCTTAATCTCGTTTTCATGATTTTTTATCTTCCTTGCCCGGTCCTTTTCTTGAGTCTTCAACTGTTCCAACCTTTCACTCAGGTCGTCTGCCTTCGAGGCCTATGGGATTAAAGTTTCTATACCATTCAGCGTCGGATCTTGATGTAGAGGCTTACTAGATCATCGTTCTGTTTCCATTTATCCTGCATCCTTTTGAATTTCTCTTGTGTTGCAATCTTGGATGCGTCACGAGCCTTTTCGCGCTCCTTCAGTTGCTGGCTCATCTTGCTGCAATGACGTGAGGTAAGCATGGCATCGGTAAGCGCGGTACATACGCAAGCAAATCGTGAGCTGGTCGATTTTTCTCCTTAAGTTTGTTAACTTTGCTATGGAGCGCACGTTGTTTGACCTTGAGTGCAAGGTATTGCTTGTGCATTTTACGATATGCCTCTACTGGAATCAATAGCTCCAGTAGCGCGATCTGAAGATGGGCTGGTGAAAAACTAGGAAGAACAAGAAAGACGCAGAAATGTACCTCATGCTCGATTTTCTTGCGCTCATTGTATCGCAAAACTTCGTTCTCGATGCCATCGTTACGCAGCTGCTTCTGCGCCTTCTCTTTTTCAATGGTTTTTATATTCTATTGGGTGGTCAGCAAGATCCTCATCGTGACGAATGACGGCGTACATCCTGCAGCTCCTTGAATTCCTTGCCGGAAGCGATTAGGGTATCGTGCCAGAACGTCAATTTTTCATCACCCGCAGCACGTTCAGTTTCTCGCAATAACTGTTGAGGCGACATGGAGGCGAATTCCGAGACTTTGTCCTGGGGAAGGAAGGAACTGTGTGCTGTTAGCATTCAAACCTCGCGGTAGCGCATTCATCGTACCATAGATTTCCGACTTGGACATTCAAATCGGCCATTTTTGCTGCAATTTCCTTTCCCGTAGCAGATTGGCCGTTTAAAGTGAAATTTGAGCTATTGGAAGATGCGTTGAGCGTTCGCCGAATTATGAGATTAGGCTTTCCATGACGCCCTTTCAGTTCTATTTCAATATAGCCGGACTGTGAATCGAATTTGACATAGTGGCGTAATTCTGTAGCACGACCAAGGATCTAACTCTCCGGGTGAGACTGCCGTGTCCAGACAGGGGTAGAATTGAAGGACTAACATTGGGCGGCCAATTCAGACCAATAGCAATCGCACATGCAATACTACTCTTTCCAGTACCATTAGGTCCGACTATCATATTCAAATATGGACCGGGGCGGAATTGGACATAGTCGTATGTTACAAAATTCTTGAGTTGCATCCGGACAATAGAACCGGGTAGGAATCTTAGGCAGTGGTGAATTATCAGTCTAGATTCAAAAAACAAAACATACCCGTCTGTGTCTCGTGGTAGTGTCCTGAGTCGCACTTTAACCGCGAGTCCTGCAGTTGGACGCGAGTCCCCGTCACCGTTGACCCGCGCGCGCTTATTTCCATGTGGAGACCCGACTTCGTCATCATCTTCACCTTCATCCTCTTCGCCTTCCTCCTCATTCACAGCATTGCGAGGTTCTTCATCCACCTCTTCCTCCTCGTCCTCATACGGATTGCCTTCATCCTCAGAGTCATCTTCTTGTGCTCGTTGTTTTCCCTTGTCCACTCTCCCCTTTTCTTGCTTGACCTTCTCTTGTTTGACCTTCTCAAGCTTAACTTTGACTCTTGAGCCACTGGCTTCGCTATCAGAAGATTGAGGGGCTGCACCTGCCATGGTCGTCAATGGCGAAGAGACGCGCACGCGTGACGTAACGCGATAATTAGTGACTTTGTCACGGGCTGGCGGACCGCGTCAGAGCCAGTCACCCAACACCCTAAGATCTTGGGATTCGCAACTGCATCAATCCTACCGAGGACGACGACATCGGCTATAAAGTTGGATTATAAACCACCTACTTGATAGGTCAATCTACGCCCTATTTTTCCTGCACCACCGGAAGCTGACACAGCCTGATTATGACTCGAACGCATATGCGGAACTAATAAATCCCAGGCATTCTCAATCGACTTTATCCCTCTCGTTCATCAGCAAGCACCATTCGTTATACATACGCCAATCTTTTAGCATCTCAAGCATGACAAAACTAGGTGAGCAAATTACCTACTCGAATGTGGGGTAGAAACTAATATGCACAAAGTCTTCGTTACTGGAAATGCCAACAAACTGCGGGAAGTGAAAGCAATCTTAGAGAGCGGAGATAATCCAATCGAAATAGAATCCCGGGACTTAGACAGTAAGTGCAGCTCCTACTAGGAATTGATTTGATCTGATCTACAATGCTTCGACCTCTGTCGTGATCAGTACCTGAGCTTCAAGGAACAACTCAAGAAGTAGCGCGTGCCAAGTGCAAACGTGCCGCAGAACTTGTAAGAGGTGCTTCGATCAATATGTTGCAGCTATCTAATACAAATATTTGCAGGTTGGCGGACCAGTCATTACCGAAGACACTGCACTCTGCTATGCCGCACTCAACGGGCTGCCAGGCCCCTACATCAAACACTTCATGGTCGGGATAGGTCACGAAGGTTTGAACGCTATGCTCGCTGGATTCCCAAACAAAGATGCATGGGCATTGTGTACCTTTGCATACTCAGCTGGCCCAAGTAAGTACTTTTTTCCGGTGAACCACTAAGCAAGCTAATCCGGTATCTTGGATAGATTCAGATCCAGTGATCTTCGAGGGCAGAACTGACGGCACAATTGTCCCCGCCCGAGGACCAAAAGTGTTTGGATGGGATGCAGTGTTTCAACCAAATGGATTCGATCAGACGTACGTCCAACCTCCTCTCTCGAAATATTAAAAAGCTCATTGTGCGATCAGGTATGCGGAGATGGCGCCCGACCTCAAAAATACCATTTCGCACCGATACCGGGCTCTGGATAAATTGAGACGCTACCTTTCCGAACAATATCACGGATAAGACCATAGCTACTACTTTATTTAGCGTGGTCAACTCAATGTAGCAACGTTCTCATCCATGCATGTGTAGCATTTATCACATCCATAAGTTTAGCCATTGGATTTGACGAGCTAGCACGAGGTTTTAATTAACAACTCCTCGCAGCTGATAGAGAAGACCTTTTCCCTATTTGTCCTGAGCGTTATGCTTGAAACTAGTGAACCTATACCTACTAGGTGAAACGGTAAAAGAGGCGCCGTTGGGGTGAAGGCACGGGAGACAAGACTACGGCTCTCAAGCGATTCACTGCCCCCCGCGAGATGATTGATGATGACTTCAGTGGGCTCCTATGTGAGAGACACCTTACGCACCCTCGACCTCCAAATCCACAGTAGCATAGATGCTATTTTACTGGAAGCTTAAACACACGGGCAAACATCCAACACCATATCATGGAGCTTGAGCATCTGATATACATTTGAGTTGTTGTCCTGTAATACATCCAATACAATACAAAAGGGGTGTGTCAGCGCAGTGAGAGAAACCCGTCTAAATAAATCCCAATTGATCAATACGAGCTTGAAAACAAAGGACACATGATGCAAAACCCTCAACTAATTTAGAGAAAGTGTAAGTTTGTAGATATAAGCCTCAATAGACGATGAATTGCTGAGTAGCTAGTCATATTATGGGGCATATTTCATAGTACCTTAGGATGCCAAGGCCCATAGAACTGTCCTGACTATTGTTGGGACGGAACAGTACATTGAATTATTTATTTCAAAGTTGAGCGGACTGAGATTGATCATAAGTCGAGGCAGATGCCGAGTCCGGATTGCCACCGGAGCGCACATGCACACGGGAGCTGCTCCTAATTTTCTTTGTGCGCCTTGGAGCATCCTCTGCCAGACATTCTGAGGGCTCTCCATCTTGTACAGCACCTGGTGGCCGTTTACGGGATACAGCCACCGCAGGTGATTGCTTCAGGAGCTGCATAATTTTGTCAAATAATCTCAAAACCGTATTGTAATGTGCCTTAGCATCAAGGCAGAGCGTTGCAACTGGGGATCCTAGCCTTGCTTCGTGCCTCTTCTGTGAGCAGAGCCAGTGAACCACATTGTGCAGAAAGTAGAGCAGTAGGAACAAGGGCCTGAATACAGGAGATATAGGCGATTCCGCTGCATTGAGTTTCGGGATGCTCAAGTAGTTTGACTTCGTGAGATACGCCGTCTTCCTATCCAAACTTTCCCAACCCTCAATAAAGACGGGCACCTCTGCCTTCTGCTCTCCGATGTCCTTGTATGTAAACATTATCCATGCAAACGCATAATAAAAGGATTCCAAGTCGTCAAGGTGACAGTAGGCAGGCGGTGCATTGTCTTGAGGCTTCTCTTGTGCGGCAGCTAAGGCCTCTTCAAACAATTCGGCAACATCTAGTTGCATGCCACTTGTAGGAATTATAAAATTGGGGGCGGTGTCATCTGCTCCCCTGAGGAAGTGCAAGCCTTGGAATGTACGGGTGCCCTATATTTGGGCGTCAGTCACAAGTACTTAGGTGAGGGTGATGACGCGGACCATACAGTAATCTACTACAGCCAGACTACCCTGCCTAGCAGTCGATATTGCGAGATCCAAATCAATCAATATTCCTCATTGCCTTTTCTCCACATCCTTAGGGCCAAGGAGTATGTTATTAGCATTGACACCTCGATGAAGGATTCCGGCACGCCAAAGGTCGAGGTGACCTACAAGATCATGAATAACTCCAGCGTGTGTAGAGAGAAGAAAGGAAAGAACTAACCAGCAATGGCATCGTGAAAAGCACCCACGAAGCATATGAGACTTTTAAAACGACCAACGTTCCGTCCGTAAACCTCGAAACCTCCAATATGATATGTGACCATTGTCGATCTTGAAAGTTCTCATCCTTGCAAACCATCCTCCTTAGATCGGAGACAAGTGGCCCTTCTTCATATGCTAACATCCTTGCCACACCACGACATTGCATCTCACGTGCAAGCTTGAGCCACTTGATTTCTCTTTCTCTCTCGATGTACCACCACGCTTCCTTCACCAGATACTCCGTTCCAGAAGGCGTTAGTGAGTGAACTCGAGTTGGAGAATATTTTGAATTTACTTGAACTTAAATAGCAACCTGCCTTGTTGTTTGACTAAATACAAAGACGCAATGAACCCATGAGGTAAGCTTGATTGAGGCAAAGATAGTGAAAGGAAACACTGATGTGCCACTGCTGGGACATCTGATTGACACGTGACAGGATAAAGCAACGATAATTTGAGCTCTTCTGAATGCATTGGTCGTATTACGGTGTAACAGGCAGCACATTATACCCAGAACAAGATGCAACAACTGCTGTAATCACTGTATACCAGGAGATCAACGCATTGGTTATTGATTTATTTATGTCTTATTAGGAACTTTTAAATAGGGGAATCTCTCATCGCCGGATTATCCCTCCCTAAGAGCACTCACTGAAGGAGGTACGACAACAGGCCCACACAATACGTTTTTTCATTCACATCTCTCGACAGCATCATTATAGTTCACTTGCCCCGGTCCAAACACTTCGTTCACTCTCAATACCATTTGTCGCCCACAGCCAATGCTTTCCGACAAATCAGTTACTCCTGGCTAGAGATGGAATAACAAGTTCTTGGATGTCTACAAAGTGTACAAGGTGTGATAGTTGAAATCTGAGGTGATTAGGGAGTGTTCGGTGTACAAGTTTTAGCATCGGTGATGCCATCAACAATAGTATCACGAATGCAGTTATTTTAGATAAATATCTCGGACTTACAAATAAGATCTTAGCTTCCCCTCTCCCGTTCCTTCGCCATAGTGTGAAAGAGAGAACTCAGCTTTTGGGCTTGTTTAGCACATACAGCCAGGAATGTTGAGCTAGTTCATACAGTATATAGTCTTGTCCGTTCCCGAGCGGTGCATTGTTTTTAGGCTAAGATTGGACTAATGAAACACCCTCCTCAATGACAGACTACTGGCATGCCGTGATTTTCGATCAAGCCATGTCTAATCATTGTGCTTGAACTTCTTTTCTTGTTCTTTGAGGTTGGATTAATTGTTCTTGTGGGTGTACCTGATTTGTCATATACTTTCCGCTGTTCCAAGGCACATTTATGTGGTAGGGTGCTGACATTCATAGACACTGGCACTGACATACCCTTCGTATAGGCAAATTCTGTCACAGCTCGGTGTAAGAGTTATAGACATTCTAGGAGACCAACATAGGGATGAACAGAAAGTATATGCGTAATCTGTTGGATATTTGGGCGGAAATAGACACATCTCCGGTTCTTTATATTGACTCGAATGCCAAATCCTTGAGGGTGAAGAGAACGTAAGTCGAAAGATTGTAAGGTTACTTTAAGCGCGTTTCATACGGGTTCATCGACAGACCGTGTATGGATGACAGCCCCAGTCGTGTGGTGTCGAGGGCCACTTTCGGAGTCAGGACAAGTATCCACTACAAAACTAGTCTTCGGTTGCTTATATTTGGGCACCTTCGGTGGGTATAAGAGCCCAAAAG
Organism: Volvariella volvacea V23; assembly: GCA_000349905.1. Classification (NCBI taxonomy): domain Eukaryota; kingdom Fungi; phylum Basidiomycota; class Agaricomycetes; order Agaricales; family Pluteaceae; genus Volvariella; species Volvariella volvacea. The sequence continues at coordinate 226,133 of KB722744.1, read as the reverse complement.
CGCAGAGATACTCATTCCCGCTTGACATCCTTCAGTTCTCAGTCAAAACAGAATCGACACTACGTCTCACCACCCTTGACAAACCAAATGGACTTCTTTTTAAAACTACCTACAGTGTTCAGCAATGAAGAACTCGCCAAAATATTCAACGATGTTCCTACAGATAAGGAAGGAAATGGCGGATCAAGTGGTGGTGGCTGCGTTATCACTTAATATGGATAAAGCTGTTACGCCTTGGGGTATCGCTGGAACATCGTGAGTACCCCCCTTCCTATTTCGTGTGCTTAGTATTTGACGAGCATGGCGGCTTGCTGAATTATTCCGTTTTTAGTGATGAAGTGAACGAGCGGATATATCCCCGAGGGGCACCTCTTTAACGTGTATATATAATGACGAAGCACAGTAAACATGGATAGAACCTCGCTGATATCTACATATAACCATATGATATATTATTTCATTAGCCTCCTTCACTAGATACCTCGTTTTGTCGCGGATAGCCTTCCAGCAAATGCTTTCTTTGACACTTGGTTAATTTACATGAAATTCGCGGCCCATATTATTGTGACATCAATCAAAGCCGCTAGCACTGTCGATCATCACTCAGGATCTATATTAAAGTGTTACTCGCCTGTAGTAGCACCGCGAAGCGCACCCACAAGTTGCTTCAGGCCTTCAAAATGTTCAACATGGCGACCACATACCTCGAGCGTAATTCGCGTCCATTGTCAATCCCTGAAATATACGTGGGCCCATTTTTAGTAGCGTCTTAGACCAAATATATGCCTATGAGTAGCTTGAAGCAGACGGACTGGATTGTAGTACAGATCTGGGGCCTAACCCTAACTCGCTACGGCTAGAATGAATTTGTTCGGTAAGTCCGGTCCGGTGTATGATGGTCTCTGGAGCCGCAACTCCCAAATACTTTCGCAGATCACTATTTCCAAGTGAGAGTTGGGCTGATAAAACAGCCGCACTTAATATAATATCGGCATGCTGTCATATTTCTGCCCTTCTGCGGGCCAAGTAATGTCCGCAATTATTGTGTGTGAGATTCTTTCCTTGTCCTTGGAGGTCGAGCTAATTGTCCTTGCAGATGCACCGAAGTTCTCACATACCTGCCACTTTTCCAGTTAGGCCAATGAAATGTGGCGTTGACGTACGTAGACACCGAGACTGACATAATCTCAGTATGGGCAAGTCTGACACAGCTCGGTGTAGCAATTCTGATAGCCATTATCGCCGACTATCAAAGAGTTGGACGGAAGACGCACGAGTACTCCGTTGGGCTCGCTAGGCGGAATAAGGCGTGTCTCCGATTCCTTATATTGGTTTGAGTGCCAGAACCTTCAAGTTTTAATTGTTGAAATGAGGGTAAGGACAAGGTAAGTGAAAAATGCCGAGAAGGTTGTTCCGATTGAGTACCGCTTGATCCATACGAGTTCACTTACAGGCCATGTTTGGATGGGAACACAGATAGTTTCGTGGCGCCATGGGCCAGCCGCGACACCACGGAAAGTATCCCTCGTCAGACTGATTTTCGTCCTCTTGGCTTTGAGCACCTGCAGTGGGTATAAAAGACCAACTGAGCGAAGAAATATCCATTCCTCGCTTGACATCATCTGATTTTGTCAACCAGTCCAACACTTGCACCACACTGTGCATCATTCGCAATAACCCAAATGGACTTCTTCTCAAACCCGCCCACCATGTCCAGCGATGAGGAATTTGTCAAAATATTCAGCGACATTCCTAAAGATGAAGAAGGAACTGGCGGTTCAGGCGGCGGCAATTGCGTTATTGCTTGAGATACGTGATTCTGTCGCACCTTGAGACATCATTAGAGCATTGCAAGTATCCCTCTTATCTATCGAACGTATTAACATTCTACATGTGTATTCGATGGGCATAGTGACTTACTGAATTATTATATTTTTCGTAGTGAAGCGAACGAGCGGGTATACCCCGAGGGACACCCTTATAACGCCTATTTGCAATGATGAAGCAAAGCCAATTTGGATAGGACCTCTCCGATACCTACATACGACTATGTGCGGTATTACTTCGTTTGTTCTTGAGGCCAATCCTCCAATTTTTCGAATTTTCCCTCCTATACTTTTCCCCATTTTGCTGGAATTTTCGAATTTATGCATCCTGATGCATTGACTTACATTCGCGTCGTTTCGATTTCGTGTTATTTAACATACTTCAGAAACCTTTATCAGTTGTATACTGCATTGATGTTTAAATTTTGGCGTTGCTTGGTCCCTAACTCAAGAGTGCGTCGAGCTTGTCCTGAAGGGACATGACGGACATCCTAAAATCGTCAATTCGGGTTTTCTGATTTGTCAGATGCGTAACCAGCTACCCTGTGGGCCTAAGTTGCGGGGATAGGAAACAGCTCTTCACCAGCGCAACTACCACACGACTATCAAACCGCCATAAATCTCTTCACTTCGACCTCTGTGAGTACTCACCCCAGTAACCGAATAATTCAAACATCCTTTACTTCGTGCACATGATGAAAAGCAACCCAAAGACACCTTCACCCACGAATGTACAGAACCAACGATAAAATGTTGGCGAAATGAGGCGTGTCGGATGGGGTTTTTCAGTCATCGAAGCAGCGTCATGAAGAAGGGGAAAGGACTATGCGTGGCAGCATTCTCAAAACGCTGAGACGTCGGTCGCCTGCCCGAGCGCATGTTTAGAAGTTGGAGCGAGTACCGGTACCGGTAGTTGTGCTGGTGGGCGAGCTTACTAGTAACTCCTACAGCCCTACGGATTTGAAAGCAACAGGTATATAGCGCGTAGAACTCTCCAATAGACCATTATGTCCACAAAGCCTGATTGTTAGTGGTGCAATCAACATATGCGAAGGATCGGGAGGTAGAACTGACGCGTACTGATTTTTTTTCTCTTTCTAGGCATCAGACTCAAGAGAGGGTGAACTACCAATCACCAACGCCACTGAAGGAGATGCTGCGGCTGGTGGAGCCTGAAGGGCGCGTTCAGCTTCAGAAGGCCTATGATCCTTAATAATCTTGAATACATCCTCTCCACGGTTTTTTGTTTCGTCTCTATCAAAAGGTCAAGCAAAGGGTGTGGGTCGTTGAGCACGGATGGCGTGACACATTTAACATGGTGGTGGTATTACAGTAAACAAAACGAATTTGAATTTGTTGAGTTTTTGACCCCAAACAAGCTATGACGCGCCATTGCTTCAACGAGGTAAGAATATAACAAGGTGTGCATTCGCAAGAGGGTAGCCCAGCAATCTACCCCATAATGATATAGTAATACATAGTATCTATCATACTGTAATGGAAGGCTCTATTTCTCCCAATAACATTGTCCCATCTTTGCTCGCAGTTAGAACTAAAAAGAAAAGGCTCAATACAATGAACATGATATAGGGAAATGCCTGAACGTACTGATTGGCTCTTTGGGATGGAAGTCCACTGCTGTTACTGTTCCCTTATGACCAGGAAGCTAAGAACGGAAGGAGTATAAAGGTGAGTCGCCAGGTCGAGCTCCACGTGCTAGAGCGGAAAATAGTACCTTGTACAAAATCTTTCCGCTATCTACTTCCCAGATACACACCATCCTATCGGCCCCACCAACGGCTACGCGTTGGCCGCCATCTTCTCTGCTCCACGCTCCTCTTAACAGCGTGTTTTCAAATCCAGCTGGCGCGCCTTGTAGGACTCGGTGAACTCTCGTCGGGGATGGGGAAAACGGTCGAACGTCGTGGATTAGGGTATGGGAAGAGAGTGAAGGTGAAAGGAGGAAGGATCCATTTGGTGAGAGGGAAAGAGATGTCGGTGTGTCTACGTGACCTGTCAGGCTATAGACTTGTTCTTTTTTACGTAGATCGTAAACCTGCAAAAGTCGCGTAAGAAACGAAGAACGCAAGTCGTGAAAATGTCACACACGTGAATCTCATTGTCGATAGCACCGACATAAATGTTCGAACCATCCGCGCTCCAACACACAGCCGTGACAGGACACCCAACTTCCAACGTCGCGACAGGCGCTTTATCCGTCTCACCACCATCTCCTGCCTCCCAAATCTTCACCGTCCCGTCATCAGAGCCTGTGGCCACCAACTCAACTCCTGCACCCCCTGCAATGGTCCGGTCCACACTGTTGATAATTTCGCGATGAGCGCGAATTTTTCGAATTCTTTGACCAGTTGCTAGGTCTGATATGCTAAAAATGTGGTCTGCGCCGACTGTATAGAGGACGGGATAAATTTGAGACCATTGGAGGTCAAGAATTGGGGCTTTGTGGATATTGGAAAGAAGTCCATAGTTGGTATTCGGTGGATAGGTGCGCCAAAGAGCTGGACGAGGAAGAGGTAGATAGAGCGCAATCACAGTCGGCATTAATGAAGGGTGGTGCCTGAGGTATGCAAGACTTACAAACGCCTCTATCTGCCGAGCAGGCAGCGATATTTTGCCCTGTAGGATCGAACCTACAGCTAAAGATTTCACCCTTAGCATCAATCATCAATAAACCCCACGTATGCTAGCAGCTTCAACACTTACAGAATGTGCACCCGCCAAACTTACAATTGGAGCTTCTAGGTTACTCGTGCGTTGGATGGTACGAACAAGGCCCTTGTTGCGTTCATCAGCAGAAGACGAGATTACAATTTGATTCGAGGGTTGCGGGGATGCTCTGGCTCGTTTAATTATGGCAGCTCCAGGTGGTGGGGGTGGTGAAGCGCTTCGTTTAGACATTTTGGTGTTTTGGACGTCGTTGCGGTGAGTGGGATACACCAAAGCAGGAAATGTTAAGGCCAATGACAAGCAAGGACAAATAAAGAAAGGTTCTCCGCACACAACTCCAATCGTCCTGAAGTCCTTCTTGGGCTTGCATCCGACAACAGCTTGTAATGACTCTCAACTGCCGATGCAATGCCAAGTTGCCAACTTGAATGTCGCAACGAATGAACTCGGCAGCTGCGCTGTGGCTGAGCATCCTGTTGATATGCCTTAGCTGTGCCGGCATCTGAACACCAGAAATAAGCAGACACTGAGCCTCAGTCCCTTAATGCTCGGATGCCAAGTATTCAGACCGACACCAACTTGAAGAGTACTATGGGTTTCTTAACCTACCTCTGCCTCTACTTTGGTACACTAGATGATCTGGGTGCGGTCGATTCCCCTGTTGATGCAGTGCGTCATGTGCTGTACGGGGACGGAGGGCTTGTTGAGAACGGCATCGCAACTGATAACCTTCACGTTAGTTTGGGCGAAAGGGCTTGGTCCCGCCTAGTCTTGTGGCTGTGGATTCGATTGTCTATATCTCGTGCCATGGCTTGTTGCGCCCATCCCATTCAGGCTCTTTGCTTTCTGCTGGACCATGAACCACCTCTGTACACCCCTTCCTTACTTCCTCGTCTTTTGGCTCATTTCGCTTTCACCACTGCCCACTTTGGCGCTACATATACACCCACCAGTAGAATCCCAAAGAAGGCAGATCAGCGCATCACAAGTCGTCGAGTACCTGAGGGAACATTTGGATGATATGGCACTAGGTACATTCGCTATAGCTCTCACCGCTGCTGCTACACGGTTTCCTGTCTTGGGTGCTGCGTTTGAGGTGTTAGGCGCCGGGAACAAAACATTTTTTCTACCCCAGTATGATTCTCGATTATTCGTCACCAGAAATTTACCTAATATAAATCACTATCGTCTCTAGACTAGGTCCTTGTAAGATTACATGAGCAATTTCACTATTACAGTCACTAATAAAATTTGCAGCCGATGTTGAACAGCTCGGAGACTTTTGGGAGAATCCCAGCTTAATTGGCCACACTTTACTCTACCACATTGTATACGGTCGATACGATGAAGATTACGCGTGGGCACACCACCCTCAACGTACACTCTTAACCACTGCACTCCAGGACGACCAGCGATTAGAAGCGAACGGTTCTCAGCCGCTTGTAGTTACTACGGCATCGGTTGGGGGGGAAACCGACTTGTACGTCTATAATCAAGGGTTAGTTTTGAGTTCACTTTCTGTTTTGTAGCAGGATATTAGTCAGTCATCCTGATACAGACACCCATTGAAGATCACTGCCATGCAATATGTCCCCAGGCTAGATCTCAACCTTGCACTGGTCGAAAGATTTTTTACACTTCCGCCGAGCATTACGAACATATTTGCCAGCTTAAGCACAGAACTCTCCCAATTCGGCTACATGCTGAATAAGACAGGAAGGATCAATGTTCTCGAACAGCAACGCGGTGTCACTATCTTTGCTCCAAACAGTAAGGACCTTATGCTTTTTCTTTGTACTGTTAATTTAACTCTCTATTGCCTCACTGTCAATAGCTTCTGTTTTCTATGAACATACGGACTTCTTCCGATTAGCCACGGACGAACAATTACTTGCCATAGCCCGCAACCACGTACGTCCCCCACCTCTTTCCTTCTTAGCTTCCAACCAACCGATCCCGTATTCAGATTGTCAAAGGAAAATCGATATATTCCAACAGCTTCTTAAACTCTCTCACACTTGATGCCACATCTGGACACACCATCGAACTTGTCACAGACGATACTGGAGGCACTGGGACCGGCCTTGCAGTAATCCTCGAGGGAAGCATTCGTGCCTCAGTTCTCCAAAGTGACATTCTTATGGAGAATGGAGTCCTACACATTATTGATGGGATAAATATGGATACAGTCTCCAGAGCTGATGACGATGTGGAGCCGGATATTTCTGCTATTGGTGGTGGCTATGGTGCAGTTGGAAGTTTGGTGTTGTTGGCTGTGGTTCAGATATTGATGATGTGTTGACGTCTTGGTTTCGAATTGTTCAAAGCCGGTGTGTGTATTACTTACAATCCCTCATTAGAATAGCCCCTCCTTTCCTGTAGCCCAGCATTTCCTATGATACACAACTAGAACGCTTTTGTAGCGATACGGACGATAGCTACAGTTGCTTATATATTTAGGCCCTAATCCTACCAACCAACCAACCCCCAACTTTAATATACGCACCATGCATACTACACTCGCATATGCTTCTCGCACTTGAGGTCTTCTATAGCTTTACACGTACTATGCGCATCAGTACCGCTCTATAATTCAATCCGTAGCATGTACATTTTTGGACAACCAAACTAATTAATAATGCACTTGCTAACCACTTATCTGGGGACTTATCATCCTGTTTGTCTTATTCACCATCAGACCCAATCCGTCCAGCACCCTTGCAACAGTCCCGTACTTTGTCCGACACAAATCAAGGGGTAGGGGACCTTTAGCACACCCCGTCTCCCCGTCCACGCTTCTGGGTCTAGCCTTAAATTTCAAAAAATAAGTTTGGGCTATTTTGTTTGGTCCTTTTGGTGGTGCTAATGATGTTTTCAAAATGAACTGCGTTCGCCCGCTTTGAAAGAATTGAAATCAAGACAGAAAGCTCGACAGCGCTAAATCAGCGACAAGAAAGGCATCACAAGCTGGACTCACAAACAACTAAAAGGTGTCTCGCGATCGAAACTCTGCCTCACTGGTGGTCTTGGGCTTGACTAATGTCGTCCTTTTTGAGACCAAGTTTCTGCTCGAGTATGCCAGGGTAGTAAGCTACCCCTCCAAGTCGAACCAGATGCGAGATTCCCCTCAAAGATCCAGCCTCTTTCAACTACTTAAGGAAACTCGTCTCCCCCCGCTTATTCCTTTGGTTGATATCTTTCGCTTCTACTCTCACATCCCGTGTCCTGATATGAACCCTCAGTCCTCTGACTTCTTGACTATTCTCGGTGATTCATTGCTCAGCTGTCCGAGCTCTACTGCGGTGAATCGGCAGTTAGTATTGACAGAGAATCGATTCAAGTTGGTTTCGAGTTGTTCGATGAGCTGCACATAAGAAGATGCAGCCAATAATAGCACAAGTGGGGCAAGACTAGGCACCATTTGCGCCACCATTTCTGAAGTCCTATATGGTATCTTCTTCCCAAAAATGAACAAGAAATCGGAGTGCAAGAAAAGGCTCGAGTGCTCACTCGAGTTGACTTCGTCAAGATGTGCTGAGGTTGAACGTTGAAGCTCAGCTCGACATCAGGTCTATCAAATGACAGGGTGCGTAGCATCGGCTCCTTCTGATGCAGTCCTCACACTTCGACAGATGCTTCAACAGCATGATGTCTCCCAAGCCGTCTATTATGACCTATTTGCGTCGTTATGTAGACACCAGGAACAAGCAGAAGCTCGACCCTACCCCAACCCTTAATTTCTGAGCCGTAGATGTAGGTGTCGGCGATCTAATAAACACGAAAAAAGCAGACGTGAGCACGATAACGAATATGCTGTTGCGATTGGTTTAACGAAAATTTGGCACTCTGTTGCACAGGCAGCACTTTTTTGTAAGTTTTGGCGAAGAAATTTGGGTCGTCCAGTCATGTGGCCATGGCCTCGCTAGGTATATATTGCGCATGCTTTCTCTCGTTCCTATCCCCTTGGGACTTATACTCTCTGTCTCTCATTGAGCTCAGATTCCGACCATGAAGCACCTCAATACGTTTATTCTTGTTGGCTTCCTTCTCCTTTGCGTCGCTCCGCTCTTGCTGTTACCTCGAGCATCAGCCCTACACCTCCACCAACCAACGGAAATTTACAGGAGACAGTCTAACGCATCAGAAATTATTGACGCCATAATTGACAACTTGGACGACGTCGCATTACTGGCTTTTGCTACGGTTCTCAACACTGCTCTCGGCCGATTTCCCATATTAACCGATGCCATTCAACTCCTAGGCGCCGGGGATAAGACATTCTTTATCCACTGTGCGCGTTATTATAGCTTGTCCCCGCTGATCTCCTGACTTGCGCTTACCATAGGCTGGGTCCTTGTGCGCTGATACTCTCAATAATGTCTTCATAGTTATTAACCTTCTACAGCCGATCTTGGACAGCTTTCAGACTTCTGGGAGGACCCCGACCTGATTCTCCGCACATTATACTACCACATCATAGACGGTCGATATGACGAAAGCTCCGGGTGGGCGCATTACCCACAACGCACGCTCCTGGCTACGGCACTCAATGAGGGCCAACGGTTAGAAGCGAATGGCTCTCAGCCACTTGTAACTGCCATTGCCCCTGATGGCAAGTTGTACGTCTATAACCAAGGGTAAGTGTCTCCCAATTTTGATTTCTAGAGCCGCTATTAATCCGCCATGATAATATAGTGAACAAGTAGAAATTACCGCCATGCAATCGGTTCCCAGGTTGAACATTAACTTCGCACTTGTCGACAAACTCCTCGAGGTTCCCCGCAGCGGGAGAGACACGTTCGCCCGTCTATCCTCAGAGCTATCAGAATTCGGCTCTTTGCTCAATAAAACACAGAGAGTTGATTTCCTCGAACAGCAACAAGGCGTCACCATCTTTGCTCCAAATAGTAGGTACTATTATCCTCTTCTATTCTCTATTTAATCGTCCCGAAGGCTCGGCTTTCTCCGCCCATGCAGACTTCTTTCAACGCGCCACGAACGATGAACTGGTCGTCGTTGTCGGTAACCATGTAAGTGGTTCTATAGTCGCGATCTACATTCCCTAACTTGCGCCGCATCTTCAGGTCCTAGAAGGGAAATCTGTTTATTCGAACGGCTTCTCAGACTCTCACACCTTCGACACTTCCTCTAGACACACAATCCAACTTGTCACAGACGGCACAGGAGAAAACGGAACCGGTCTAGCAGTCATTTTCGATGGGAACACACGCGCTTCAGTTCTTCAGGCTGACATCCTTATTGAAAACGGAGTGTTGCACATAATCGATGGGATTAACATCAATACGAGCGACGGCTCTTCCACCGCTGCTCTTAGTCAGGGTGTTGCCTTATTTTCGATTGGCATCTCGATGCTTTTGGTCCTAGTTCAGTTGTAAATGAAGGGGCGATATTTGGGGTGATTGTGGCATTTTGGCATTCCCCAGGAATCTGTTATCGCTGTCACCATCTGACATTTGCCTTCTTCTATATTCTGATGTTCCAGTCTCACAGGGGAGAAATTCTGTAGGTTAGTTTGTCGCTCTTCTCTCTTCTCGTGTTGGTATACGTGAATGCTATGTACGATGTGCATGTGAATTAAATATAAGGAAGATATAGACATCGTGAACAAGAGTCCCAGCGTTCTGCGGGTAATTGATCCAGATTATGCTCGAGACAGGGATGCATCGTGGAAGGTTACATCTTGGCTGTGTTGCTTCATCTGACGGTTTTTTATCAGTGCATCAACATGCACGTCTCGTAGATAAGACTCATGCCACTGTCACTTCACTTGACAACTTTTAGCGTGACTATAGTTCATTTGACACATCTTCTACAGCTCGCCATCTAAGGTGATAAACGCCACACTACTGGCATCGTTTGATGTATTAGTGAGCCACGCTTCTCAGTGCTGGGCATGGGGCATTTACACTGTTGGGCAATCTGGTGGGTGAGAGTCGGCCATACCAATGATTGATCGAAGCGATATTTGTGCGTGGGAGAGCAACTGTGGCGTTGATCAACTGGTGGGGCTGCAACGGGATTGATATCGACACGGTGGAGTGTGCCTGTTGTTGGATACATAGTAATATTAGACTGCCTCGTAATTATTAGGATTGCCTGAAGCAGGATATCGCCCTGAGCAGTGCTGCTTTATGATTACTGGATGCACGCCGTTGTGCCCTTGTCTATACCTATCCCCGGGTTTGAGCATGAAGAGGGTCACGATATGATACAAATGGGATTAGAACAGACCCTGATGCTGTTGACCTGGAGCTCGCTAACCCTTTGCTGTCTAACGTCTAACCGTGAAGCGGTTCGTCGCAAACGCCGCAGGCTGAGACGAACTAAGCTACCTACCCGTACGGGACGTGCTTCTTTGGACCCAAACAACTGAATGGACCAAGTCAGGGCTTCGCTCTCCAGCGGTTTGTCCAACGATCAGAACCCTTAATTGGATGCTGTTGAGCTTTGAACAACGCGAGGTGCTACAAACCAGACCTTAACAGCACCGGCAGAAGGATAGAATAGGAATGGTGGGGACAACGTCGATAAATCCCCGGCGGTAGATCGATGCCTCACAAGCTGTTCCTGAGCGGCGTTTTAGCCCAAAACGTGTATTGTTTGCACTGTCGTAGGGGTAGGCACATACCCAAAAATGGTCAGGCACAATGATCCACAAATACCGAATATGGGATACCCACCCTTACAGGATAAGCAGCCAAAATGTGTTGTCACCCGGACACTAGCAAAAAACACTTATCTGATATATATCTCAGTGCTCGTGTGAGCACTGCACACTCCAGCTATATCTGCAGAGCTCAGAATCTGCACTAGCCTAGGTCTCAATCGATGTCTGGGCCCAATTTGCTGCTTTCAATGAGTGCTTTGGGATGTCAAGACTACTTACTGGGGTGGGCCGCATTTCAAAAGTCTTTCTGACGTGCTTATCCACGATGTGCGAGCCTCTAAAACTCACGGAATAACCACCCTAGGGATAAATTGAGGAAATAGTAAAGCAACTGCATATTTGCATTCCCTGTAGTGGTTGTGTGAATGGATCGCATTGTATTGAAATGGATCCAAACTCCTATACATTGCTCATCGAAGCACTGAAGCACTTCATCTAAAAAATATAACGCCAAGGACGATAAAAGCAAGAATTATAGAAATGGCACTGATACGCGGGCGGGGTGCAGACACCAATTCGGTCACCCTCGAAGCTTCTTGCTTTTCATACTGCCCTGAATTAGCATAGAACACCGATCTAAAAGGAGTTTAATATAAAAAACCGGCTGCATGCTCAACCTTCTGAACTTCTTCGCTTCTGTGACTACTCAGAGGCACGGTTATTCTCTACTGAGTAGTAGGACATGTGCACGGAGCTTCAGGTGCAACCCTTGCCCAACGAGGAGAGGTACATGGATACCAGGAATTAACAGAGGCCCAAGCTCAGTTCAGTTCCTTGATCCTTAAACGCCGAATGCATGCGTCCTGTGCACCGAAAATCTGATCAACAGGAAGGCAGCTGACCGTTTCCACCCCCTTCGGGTGACTCCGGCCAGATTGAACTTAGTTGTGTATCACCCTGTTCTGATTACGGGCGTGACATGGAATGCACGGGACAGTGCAATGAAATTGATGGTGACCTCTCTGAGCTCCTCATATAAATTTGGGTAAGTGTAGGATATCTAAGGAATTCAGAATACTCAAAAGAGACAATGTTAAGGTTTTTTTCGTGCCTACAGTAAGGGCCATATCTCTCGCAGCCAGAGCGACCGGTTCGAGCCTGGATGTGGATGTAGTTATCGTATCTTCCCCCATGCTTTTCATGCTCACCACGTCGACGTTCTCTGCCAATGCTTAATCCAGATTCCTAGTTCATAGTGAACCATATCTGCACACTCCTCTCCTAGCTTGTTATACTCTCTGCATGTAAATTCACATCCACCAACAAAAATTCAAGGAAGACAAGTCGGCGCAACAAAGGTCCTCACTTGGACGATCTCGCTGCAGAAGAGCACACATTACTATTTTTTTTCGAAGCTCTCACTAACGCTACTAGGCGACTCCACCCCCCCCCCCACCCCCCTCCTTTCCCGGTGAGTGACGCGCTTGAGCCATTAGATACCAGGAATAAGACGTCCTTTCTACGTCTACTACCTCCCGCCACTAGCATTCAGTTCTCCCAGATTGAGATCCACTTCATTGCCAATACGACGAAGACCAGACATAGGCGCACCACCCTCAGCGCACACTGTTGACCCGATTGACATTGTCAGATCCCGCCGCCGGACACAAGCCCCCTGCACTCATGTCCTCGTGGAGAACGAGACGGTGAACGCCATTGACGGGACCAACACAAACACGGGCTGCCCCTGCTGGTCTTGACGCAGGCTCATCCGTTTGTGCTTTTCGTCATTATTAGCCCATGGCCAGTTCTAGAAGTAACAAACACCACCCGTAGACGGTACGCGTATAATCCATTCCGATTCACTGTGTATGTACTGTACTAGTAATGCACGCGACGAGACGAGAGGAGAGAGAGAGAGAACAACAAAACAAGCAAGGTAGGTGGATGAGTGGGTGGAGCACTAGCTGCGCAGGACGGACAACAACAGAATGCTATGTGATCATGAAGAGAAACCGGGGAGGTGTATGTATATATGTATGTATGTAGTGTGTATGTACGTGGCTATAAAACAAAAGAGAGGCCCGATAGCGACAGGATTAAGCAGGAAACCAGAGAAGAGCGAGGAGGATGGACAGAGGACGGAGAGGTAAAGAAATACAGTCTCGAGTCTTGGGGGTAGATCGTGTCCAAGCGGGCCAGCACACAACTCAACTGGCACGACGAGTGTAAGAAGCATCGCATCCCTTACGCAACATACGCAAACGTATCCTTCGACCCTTCCACGCGCTCAATATACTCCTTCTCCAACAGCGTCTCGATGGCCTTCTTGATGTCCGGAATCTTTGGCGCGAAGCGCTGCGAGATCTGCGAGATGACCTCTTGGATGAGCGCCTGGTTCTTCATCGTCTTGCGGGCTTTCATGATTCTGTGTGCGAACAAGTATTAGCGTCAGATTGATGAAACGAGATAGATGAATGAACGAGGGGGGATGAAGCATACGCACCGGACAATGGTGGCTTGAATCACGTATTTACGATCCTCATCCACAGCCTTCAACACCTCCGAAGACTCAGCCTTGACTTCAGCCTTGATTGGCAAGTTCAAATTAACCCTAATCTTCTTCGACTTGAATCCTACACAACCCCATTTCATAAGCACGCCAAGAAAACACAACAGCCAAAAATAAACACCCTTACCAGGGTTCAAATCATACTGATCCTTCTCCTCATTGATCAAAATCTTGGCCTTGACCAACAACCCGAGCACCTGTCCCAAAATATCCTTCGAAATCGCCGTAGCCGTCATGAGCTCCTCCAGGCTCATCGTATCCTGCCTGTTAAACTGCAGCAACACCGCCATCTGATACGAGCTCGTCATCAATATATACTTCTGGTTCGTATAGTTCGTCCTCAGCTCGTTCTTCGAGTAGTTCCATAGCCAGGTGAGCTTTCGTCCAGAGTGCTTCGTTTGGTAGTATTTTTGGAAGCGGTCGTAGGTGAGGGAGATTTCGGAGGGGATGAGGAAGTCGTGTGTTGGGGGGTTGAGAGGCCAGAAGTTGGTGCCGAGGACCATGATGCTGAATGTGATGTCATTGTCGCCGTGGTTTTGGGTCATGCGTTCCTTGAAGGAGTCGGTGAGATCCTTGCTCAAGCTCATATCTGGAAGGATCACGTCAGTCAAAAAGAAGGAAGGCGCATACAAGAGGACTTGCCTGTGAACATGCGCTGTAGCTTGTTGGTGTACTCGAAACCGCAGGCTTCCTTCAACTTGGAGATCATACTCGCCTCTGCCTCATCGGAAGCGGATACACCGTGAATAAGTCGCTTGGACAACTTGGTAGTATAGAACGTCTGGAACACGTCCTTATCCTCCAGATACTTGAACAAGATCATCTAAATCCCTAATCAGCCGTGCATATAACCCCAGAAGAAAAATGAGCGCACCACACGGTTCAAAGCACCCTCCAAATCCTCCTCCTCCGCCATCTTATTGCTCTTCCTCAACAGCATATCCGCATGCTTCGCAATCAACTCGGGCGACTTGGTCGTCGACGATCCCGTAGCCGCATTCCTGTTCACAAACTCCCTGCACGCCTTATCCAACGCAGCCGCGAACCCAGCCTCGTTCTTAAAGCTCCTCGTGACCGTCTCCGAGTTCTTCTTGTGAACTTCCAACAGCGCATCAACATACGCCTTGGGATCGATACCCTCGCCCGAGGTATCCTCTCCCACCAGCTTCGAGATGGCAGCCAGACCAGCGTTCTTGACGTGCGTCTCGAATCTCTTTCTCAGAGGCTCCAGCCCTTCAGGGATACGCGAAAGTAGCGCATACATCCTCTGCAAGTCCTCGTCTTGATCGAAATCCAACAGCTTTTGGAAGTTCTCCCACATCAACTCTGAGTGTTCCCTAATCAGCACATGCTCGCACTTGCTGACCAGCTCTTTTCGCGTCTTGGTGTGGAGGTATCGTTCAACCCGGTCTTCCTCTTCTTTTAGACGATCTTCGGCCTTTTTGAGGTAATCAGAGATCGAGTTGGATGCTAGGAAAGCTTCTGATTCGGCCTTGTAGTACTGCTCCGTAGCCGCGATAAAAGGCAATTCAAAGTGCTCCTTGTAAACATCCAAACACTCCTTGTTGGGATCATTGTTATCGAGTCCTAGCGACACGAAGGAATCGACGACCTTCTTGACCAGACCCTGATCGATGAGCTCTCCGTTACGCTGCTGGGTGATAAGTCTCAACACCGCGTTTGTGAGAATTTCCCGGTCCTGCTGGACCTTGAGGAAGAAGTGTGCTTTCCATTGCGCTAGAGCGAGCTAAATAAGCGAATCGATAGGGGCCATGAGACGATAAATCGCGCGGATGGGAACAACCGTAAGCGCTCACCGTGTAGACCTGATAAACGGTCTTCTTCCCCTCATCGCGTTCCCGCTTCACCCAGTACCGATTGAGATACGTGAACAGCCGATTCAAGTAGTTTGCACCAGTGGTATAGCGATCCCATTCTTTCGCGTAATAAGTCAACAGATCAACATCCGTCAACGTAGCCGATCTCTAAAGACGCCACCAGCAACAACAGAAGGGGAGGAAGAAGAAAGGGGCGTAAGCGCGCGTGTAAACGGATTGCAAGCAACGACGCGCGTCAATTTAGGGCCACGCGTCATGGCAGTTTGATGGATAAGCCGAAAAGCTGTGGCGGGCGCCCCGGATCTAGGGAGGGCGCATGGGGTGGTGTGGGCGAATTGAGAGACATACCTCGATCATGGGCTTGAAGTGCTCGACAAAGTACCCTGTTAGCTTTCCGTAGAGATCGGATCCTACGAGGTTTGCGCCACCTGCAAGGAGGAGCGAGCCAGAGTGAGTCAGGTTACGCGCGGATTAGACACGCGATGAAAGAGGAGGACGAGGGACGGTATCGAGAGAATGCTGGAGGTGAGAGGATGGAGATGAACGTACGAAGTGCGACAAAGTCGCCTCTCCCGCCGTGACTATCTATCTTATTGGACATCTTGGTCGAAGTGCAGTAATTATACACGGTCGTGTAAAGACTGGTGTAGCTCTTGAAAGACAGGCCCTCCTCCAGCTTGGTCATGATGTGGTCGACGCCATTGTTGAGATAGTCCCAGGTTTCCTCCAGATCGGCGGTTCGGTCTGGCATTTTCTGAAATGCATCGTGTGCGACTCCTGCTGCTGATTTACTCATGATGGGCGCGTCTTTCTACCGAGACGATAAGATGATGGTGGGCTGATAATGAAGGTGGATGGGGAGGTGAATGGAGATTGAAAAGAGGAGAAAGACGGATGTGTGTATGTGACCAGGAGGCGCGAGGTTATAATGAGTTTGACTCTGCTTGGTGGTACCGCCACATGCATCCCACGCACCCGCCCCGCGCTTTGATTCCCGTTAGGTCGTTCTGACTCGCACTGATAGGAAGCCAACCGAGCGTTGGCATTGATACCAGGAACTAGCTCAAGGGTTGCTGGAGATCTCGTCGATGACTTGGGCACGCGAACAGATGCAGCATAAAAACATAGATTGCTCGACTACATACAACAAAATAAAAAAGTAAGAGAATCCATCAGACATACGCCCAACTCGCTGGCTTCTTCAAACCGCCCCTCAAAGAGGACACAGCCCGAAAAGAAACCAAACTTCATCGAGGCCCCGACGAGCGGAACCATGTTCTCTGTTGAACGAGTGGGCGCGTAGTGTCATCGATTGGACTTGAATGATGCGGCATGAGTAAACATGCAGGACTCGGTCAGTTTCTATAAAATAGATCCTGATGAGTATGTTCTGAGGAATCAAAAATGTGGAGGACGAGAATTTATAGTCGAGAAGATGGTCCGTGCGTGCGAAGATCACGTGTGATGCGAGGGGCGTGTTTGATCAGGGAAGAGCGCGACCCGCGTTAATGGCATCGGCGACTTGGCTTGTGTTTGGACGGTTGTATGCATATCTATGGAGTTCAACGCTAAGTTACAGTGCTCTGGAGATCAGGGTGTTCTTACCGTTCGTAGCTATCAAGATACAGTTCGTCAGTGCTGCAAGTCTTATTAAAGTCGGGATGTGTGAACAGTCTCTCCAGCCACGCCTTGAACTTGGGGCTGCGAACACCCATGTCGAATCCGCGATAATGCTTCAAGACGATGGTCGCTCTGTACAGCCCTATGCACTAACTGTCAGTCCGTTGGGAAGCAAACCCGCATTATACTTACAAGGACCAACCATAACATCCGTCAACCCCAGATCTCCTCCCTCAATCCATAAACCAAGTCCACTTGCCAAAGCCTTTCTTTCACCCTCACCAGCTACCCCTCCAACGCTTACAATCTCCCTCTCAGCACGCTCCAGAAGTTTCTCTAAACCGTCCAAGGTGGCATGAAAGTCTTTACCGTGTGTGATTTGAGCTTCTGGGTCTTGAGCCTGCAAGTATCGATAGAATGCTGGAACGACGCTACGACCGACATGGTCGGCTTGAAGACGAACCAAGGCACGAGAGTCTATAATCATGCATTATCGGGCAAGAGGGAGTTGCAGTACAAGAGGCACGTACACGGGTCTTTGGGTAAAAGCGTCTTCCCAGTCGTCTTTGCCGCCAAGCTTGAGTTTGTGCATCAGACCTGCTCATAGGATCACTTGGAAATACTTACTCTTCGAGATATTCCAAGATGACGGTGCTTTCATTCAATCCACGAGGAGGGGAATACTTCTCGAGACGAAGTCCTGGTACAAGGCCCTTGGGCGAGACCTCCAACAAGTCCTGAGGTTTCTTGTAGGGGTCGACTTCGTCTGATCATGTCATGTCCCTATAGAAGATCCGGGACTAAATGGCATGTACTTACAATACTAGCGTACCAAAACAAGTGCTCAATTAAATGAACAAGATGATGGCCAGATTGCAGCTCACCTTGTAAGGAACACCCAAAAACTCAAACGCAACCCAGACCCTCTGCACAAACGGACAGAAACACCCCGCGAACAGCGTGAGATCCTGTGGCTCGCTGTGCCTTGACCGTTTCCAAAGCCAAACCAGTACACTGGTTGTAGTACTGTTTGCCTGAATCCCCTGCAGTAGACATGACGAGCGCAAATGCAAAGTTCGAGCTCAAGCCCCAGGTCTGGGTTAGTAAGACTACCCCGCACCTGATCATGAGATCTAATCTCGCGGAACCACACCGGCCCGAGCTTCCTTCTATTTTTAGCACTCAACGCCAGCCTGGGTGGAAGCATTCCTCGACCGCGCGCTTCTTATCGCGGGCCATGCGACTCTCTTCTCGGTGGTGATCGCAGTCTTTTGATCTGTGTCCGTCTGAAGAGCTGGACACTGCCAATGACGACGAACAACCTCGCCGCAGCGGCGCCGATGCTTCAGAACTACAGCTCGTCGGTAGGGGATGCATCCAAGCTCGACATCTCAAAGGATATCAAAAGTGCAAGAGATAGTGTTGAAGTTGTTGATACCATCGACGCTGGGGAGTCTAGCTCGAGCTCTACCTCTAGTCCAGGGCTGGAGCCGAATGGCACGAATACAAACATGAAGCCTGCACCACCCGACCAGGATGGAGACCAGGATGAAGACAACGGAAAAGGAGGCAGGAAGAGCGAGCCTGTTGTTACGAGGAGAGAGCTCTGGGCTTACTATAGTGAGCGTCACTCCTTTTTCGTCTTCCGTGTTTCGCTCAGCAAGCACGAACCGATCGCGAACAGTGTACTACAACGGCGACAACGTACGTAGCCCACTCCACGAGCACTGCTCCAGCTTTCTCACAAACCACTCTGCCCTCCTCTACAACACTTATCCAACCAGGGCGTCGGCCCAGGCGGATTCTCAATGACACTCTTCCAATCTCTCGCAAACGCAGCAGGATTCGACCCCTCCAAAGGCCCAGGATCGCCCTGCGACCCAGCAGGCCCATGTGTCGTCCCATGGGGTACCGGCACAAAAGCGATCTCGAGCGTCGTCCTCGTGGCGAATGGCGTTAGCTTCGCTGTATGTTCCTCCCTCTCTCGTTGCAGGGCTGTACTTGATGCTATCAACTGCGTTTTGTGGCAGATTATGACGCTCATTTTTACGACGATCGGCTCTGCAGCTGATTATGGTGTGTTTGGGAGATGGCTCCTGTTCGCTGTCACTTGTGTATGTTGGGGTGCTCAATACTCTAGTATGGCTTTAACAAGTACGCACCACCTCCATTTCAATCGTTAACGGGATAGCTTGAATTTTGAATAGAACCTTCGCGCTGGACAGCGGCAATGGCGCTTTATATAGTTGGGTACACATCCTATGGTGCCACATTAGTCTTCTATGCAGCTGCCTTCCCTCGCCTCGCTAGGAATACTGCAAAAGCGAGGTTGATGAAGGAAAAATATGAGAATGGGGAGGTAGATAAAGCGACGCTGGAGAAGGAAGAGAGTCTAGAGAAGAACAGGATCAGTAATATTAGTACCGTGAGTGAATTGGGATTAACGACTACAGTACTGATGCAGCGCGATAGACGCATAGCAATATTGGATATATCGTTGTTCTATGTTTGAATCTCTCGATTTTGCTGCCACTTGCGAATCATCCTTTGGCTAACAACTACGTCTTGGTCATGTAGGCGTCTCTCTTCTCCTTTGCGTACGTGTGCTGATAAAAAGCTAGGATAAACACATACTGGGTAGTCACTGGGATATGGTGGTGTGCGTACTAGATCCCACATCCAAGTCCATGGATTTAATGTACGACAACACCAGTCATTTTCCAACAGCATCGTCCAGGTCCTCCCCTCCCAAAAGGCCAAAACTACCTCACAATCGGGTGGAAACAAGTGCGTGTGTCGAGCGGTGCCTCGTTTTCGGGGTATGAGTTCTGCTGGTTACGCTACGGACTCACAATCCTATAGATTTGGGAAACCCTCAAACAGTATAAAGAACTCCCCTACACCTTCACCTACCTATTCGCATTCTTCCTCCTCGCAGACGTAAGTCCACTCAAGTCCGACCTCTCCTCTCACACCAGCAACACCAATAAAACGAAATGCAGGGCCTCAATACAACAGGAACCCTCGTCGCCATCTGCCAAAACGACAAATTCTCCTTCAGCTTTTTGCAAAACACCTACCTCGGCTTGGTTCAGGCTATCACGTCCACGAGTGCGACGTTGGGGTATTGGCACGTCCAGAGGTATTTTGGGATTAGTACCAAGAAGATGGTGAGTTGGTGCGGTACATTATTCATAGCACGGTTGTGAGGTGCACGGTACTGGCGCTGACTGGGGGACGTTTGCGTAGTTTGTGGTGACGAACGTTGTAACGGTGTTTATACCGTTCTGGGGTATGCTGGGATTATGGACCAATAAAATCGGGTAAACACTTGCTCTGAACCGCTACCATGACATATATTCATTGCGCACTCTTTCCCAGATTCCATAATGAGTGGGAGTTCTGGTAAGTACACACACTGGATGCTCTTCACAGTTTCGAGATGAACTGGATGGGAACCGACCCGGACGTACCCACAGGGCATACAACGCAGTATTTGGATTATTCCAAGCCCCGTATTACGCTTATTCCCAGACCATGATGGCCGAACTGACACCTCCCGGGTTCGACAACATGGTACGCCCCTCCCTCCCTCCTCTTTCGCCCAACTCCAACTCACGCACCACATTGCACAGTTCTTTGGCCTCTTTGGCCTCTCCAATCGCGCAAGCTCGATGATAGGCCCCAACGTTATCCAAGCCGTCATCGACAGCTCAGACGGCAACAACTGGATGGGCTTCCCGTTCCTGTTCGCGATCAGCTTCTGTGCGGCCGTGGTCATTTGGTTTGGGGTGGACGTCGAGAGGGGGAGGAGGGATGCGGAGGAGTGGTGTAAGCGGAGGAAAGTGGGTAGGGGTAAGAGGGTTGACAGAGAGTAGGAAGATTGATTGGGTATGCAGGTGTAGCATATATATAAGTATATTGTGGGCTGCAAGCCAGTCGTCGGGACCATGTACACCGTGTAACTTGGGCTCATACCCTGATATAGGATATCATCCTGCGTTACACGTTGGCAATGTCGTACCCGACTCTGAAGACCAGCGCATGATCCCAGCGAGATATCATGATTTTGATCGATGCAAATCTACAATACTGTCGGAATCGTCATAGTCCGTACCGCCGGCCCCCGTTTGCGGAGATCAAAGCCCAAAGTCTCCCTGGTGTCCCTGCACGATACCTTCCGTGGACTCGGAGTGCACACGTACCGCACACCGGCATGCGTACAACTCGTCATTTCGGACTCTCGGATACGCCAATCCTTCACCAAATAGTCCTCTTCAGGTGCAAATACCCACCAACATGGCCTTGTTGAACGGAATCAACGAACATTGCGTGGGAATTTCGTTGAAATGCTCCGGGTTCGGAGGGAGGTGGACGAGCGGAATGCTTGGCACGCATGGGTCAGGGGGTGAAGGGTGCGGAAGCAGATTACGACTCTCCGTCGATTCAATGATTCTGCCAGTGGTTTGATCAACAAAAGCAAGATGCAGATTTGGTTTTTTTCTACGCAATACATACAAGCGGAATGAATATAAGCAGAAGAGAAAGGAGATGAGAAAGAAGGGGAGACGAAGGCAGAGAAAAGCTAGCTCCACAACCGTCCACGTATATGCCATATAAGACAGAAGAACCCGGTGTGATCCATCGTTATACGAGTGCCAGAGAACGATTGATTAAATTGATTGGTTAGACAACAGTGTGTGAGTATATGTATGAGAAAGCGATGTTAATCCAACAATAGCAAGAACTAGAACATGCAACAATGATGAGAGGGGAATGAGAACATGAAAAATCGTTCATTGGCATTGAACAAGGATGACGGATGAAATGGGTGGGTCCAGAGGGGGGGATGGAGGGTAGAAGGGAGCGGAGGGTAGCCTAGTTATCAAGGCCACATCATTCCCTTTACCAATAAATACGACGTTCGACTGTGCGAACGGCAGGACGAGGACGAGTATACTGAACAGTGCGTTTCACTCTTGTGACGGTGGGGTAGTATGCGTGGTAGACGCTTCCACCGTCGAGCTGGACTTCGACGATTTGGCGGCCCTACGATGATATATGTAGGTTAGTTCGGGGGAGTGGGTTGAGGTAGGATGGGCTATGGCTTACAGCGTAGTCGTAGTGGGAGCCGACGACGAGACCTTCTTGGCGGCCGCTGACGCCATGGTGGACTGCGACGATGTCACCGGGCTGTAGATAAACGATAAACACCATGGACGATATAATCTACAGCGACGAGGATACAT
Organism: Volvariella volvacea V23; assembly: GCA_000349905.1. NCBI lineage: Eukaryota > Fungi > Basidiomycota > Agaricomycetes > Agaricales > Pluteaceae > Volvariella > Volvariella volvacea. The sequence goes on along the minus strand of KB722744.1, from coordinate 203,712 downwards.
ACTTGGATTTCGTCTTCAAAGGCCATTGCTGTTGATGAGTGTTGCTGAGAAGGGGGTAGTGGCGCAAAAGGGGTCTTGACGAGTCGAGCTGGACGGATGATGTGCGGCGACGGCGACGAGGGGCGAATAAACTTTGTTGATTCGGATTCAGGCAAGCTTGATGGTGAGGAAAAGAAGTAACTTCCGTTGCAAGCAGACCCGGCGGGTTCTTATAGGATTTCAAAAAAGGGTTATTGGGGCAAGTGCACGAGGCAAACGAAAAAACGGAGGGCGCCTTGAGGTCCGTTTGGATGCGTCCCTGCCACTGTTCTCTGATCAACAATGCTGCCTCGCATTGTGCCGTTTTGTTTGCCAAACAAACCGGTGGGTGGTGGCCAAAGCTTGGGCTGGTGTATAAACAAGACGAACAATTTCGGCGATTCTGGGTCTTGGGACGGTGCTAGAGTCATGCAAGGAATCGCGCCATGCTTTTGTGTTCTCGGCGCATGTGAGCGCAGGTCACCTACAATTTCTAGGTGTTGTTGATTTCCTGCTATCTTGGGATGAAACGGCTGGTTATGATGGCCATACATTGGGTGCTGTATGATTGATAGATCACGCCGTTAGGTAAATGTCTACGCGTCCCCGACTCATGTACTCCTCGAGGCGGGAAGGAAACTAGCACTGCCTTCGTAAATAATCATGATCGTACAACAATACAGCCTATCTATCAGTACGTACATGCATAATACAACTCGGATACTCCGGGCTTTTGTAAAGGGAATTCTATATGCAGAATAAATAACCGCTCGCCATCATCTAACTTTCCATCCCGACGTCATTCTGCCCAACAAAGACACAATAACATCACGCAATCGCCAGGACGGAGCAATCCCCTTCGCCTCCGATCTCCCATTATCTCCGCTTCCTGGGGCTGAACCCTGCCCACCTTCATCGTCACCGTAACCACTGTTGGTGCCTATGGGTGACGAAAAGCCCTCCTCTGACAACACCTTAGTCAGCCCTTTCAAAATATCCTCCGTACATTCCTCATACACTCGCTCAATCTCGACCTTCCTCATATAATAAGGTCTTCTAACAGCATACGGCGCAAGTCCGTTATACTTCCTCACAAGCGAGTTCAGCTCTTCAACAGCCGCATCGTGATAATCTTGTTCACGCTTTTCCCATTCCAAATCCCGAAGACCTTGAATGTCAGCCAGAGTGTATTTTTGGAGCAATCCCCGTGGTGTTGTGGATGTCAGGTTTCGAACTGCACGTCGGATCCATGATTGGCGGAGGACCTGACGGAATGAGGTGGCTGCGGATTCTAACTCTGAACATGCCAAGGTCGACATCAGATGGACTCATCAGTTATAAAGAGCGAATCGGACAGCTGACCTCCCTGGACCTCGACCCACGGCGGAGCAGCACCGTTCCTTTGAACAATTCTGTTCATAAGAAACTCTTCGCGGGCGATGAAGGGGTTAAATTCCTCGGTTACACGTGTGATTGGTTGTCCTCGGCCTTTGACGGAATTGAAATCTCCTTGTTGACGTGCTTTCTGTACTGAAGGTCAGAACCGGCTGCAAGAACGACGTTGTAAGTAAATCGTACCTTGATCTTCTCCTCGATCAGACTATTCCATCCCTTCATACTAACAGGATTAGGTCTCATAACCTGTCCTTCCTGCCCAGCTCCGACGCGTATTCCTAGCTTGTAATCCAGCGTCGATTCTTTGGCCCTAGTCAATCTTCCAGCCTTCTGCACCCGTTTTCTTTGCTCTGCTAGCTGTCTTCGCGTTTTATCATCTAAAGGTGATGGCTGAGCGCTGGGCCTTGCCGCATATGGTGACGAGAGTGGGATATTCGCGGCTTTGATAGACGCTATCGAGTGTGTGGGGACTTTGAACACCGTATGCCATGGCCGATGACCTTCTTTGGACGGAAGCAGAGGCTCGGTGGCCCACGACCCTGTGGTAGGCGTTGCAGTCGCTTGCAGCTGCGCTGTCTGGATCCTTACTCCCCCTCCAACCCCGATTCGACTAAGATCTGTGAGAGCATCGCCACTCGAATGAGGCTGCTCGGCCCTGATCTCCCTTTCGACTTCCTCAAACATCCGCCTCAAGTCGTCTTCTTCGCGTCCACCGTCGTGAGCGGGAACCAATTTATCGGAGACGCCCTGCAATTTCTTCTCTGCTGACTGTACGTGCCCGCTTCTCAGCGGCTTGTACTTGTCCACCAACATACGGAGGACGGTATCTTCCACTCTCTCGTCGCCATCCCAGTTCGGGTACTGGTGTTGCGCTACGAGGGAGGACAGTTTCGAGTTGGGGGATTGCGCTGCAAGGGACCTGGAAGGAGTTGGTTTTAGGTGAGTATGGCGGGGAGTAAACCGGTTGGACGTACTCCTCAGCTTCTTCCTTTAATGCATCTGCAAACAGCTTCTCGTTCGCGGTTTGATACGCTGGCCGAGTTGCCGAAGTCTGCGCCTCCGAGTCTTGGACAGAGGATGAACCACTGGCGGCGCGGTCTGCGAGACCATCTCGAGCTCGGGCTCCGGTTTTTGCATCATGCACATGAGCTGACGTCCATATTAGTCGTCGGCATGGTAAAATGCGGTTATGATGAAGTCTATGTGCTTGAATTATATGCGAATGACCAGGCAGGATCGTAGTCCGCGTTGGAGATGGGAGCATGCAAGTTGTTTACAGATGTTTAAAGCAGAGGGCTTCGGGGCGTGCGGATGAAGCTGTGCTTAGAATGCTCTGAGTAAAGATAATAAGGTCAGTGCTCCGCCCTCCCTGGATTGAATGATGCCAGCGCTACAGAGAAATTTCCTGAACACGGTGCACGTGTTGGGCCTTCTCAGGGAAGCAAATAACAGTGATTGGTCTAATGAGCGCCCTTGTGCGTCGCTGGGAAAATAATGGGCATCAACAGTGATGGCGCTGGTATAAGACCAAAGTCACACCGTTCAATCCCGTTTCTTCCTCTAGATGGCGACAAAAGTCCTATTCCTCACTAATTGCGAATACGGGCAGGCCAATGTAGTGCTTGCCGTAGCTTATGAGCTTGCTCTCCGGAAGGTCGAGGTTCATATTGCCTCATTCCTTCCTCTCCAAAAACGTCTCCCCGAAATTCAGTCCCTTCTCCCACCTTCTGCGCCCAGCATCGCCTTCCATACTATCAAGGGACTCCCCCATGTACACGCATTAAGCCGACATGTCGACGCAGATGTGTCATATCACCCTCCAGGTGTAGGCGGTGCCTTTCGGAGCTTCAGCCGTGTCGCCGATATACTATCTCCTTGGACGACAGAAGAATATCACGAGCAGTTGCTCTCCATCCAGGATATCCTGGACCAAGTCAATCCAACAGCGGTAGTGGTTGAATCGTTGCTGACCGGCGGAATTGATGTGTGCAAAAAACTTGGGAAAAAATACATCGTCCTGTCGCCCAACTCCCCGAAAGATCTTGTAGGAGTCATGCAGCCGGCCCTGCGAGGGTTCTGGAAGTATCCTGCGTATGTGCTCATATAAATCTCAATTACCCCCATTGCGTTGATGCCGATCTACACCAGTGCTTGTACGGGCTTTCCTTATCCTGTTCCGATACTCCTTATTCTGGCCAATATCTTCGTGAACCTCTATGTAATATTCAAACTCGTCACTTCCTCTCGCATCAGATCTCTCAACAATATGCGAGAAAAGAACCATGGACTCAAGCATTCCATAATCGACCAGTTTTCATCTCAAGTACAATATATCCTCCCTGCTCTCGCCGAAACGGAATTTCCGGGCTTATACATTCCCCCCAACCTAAACCTATGTGGACCCATACTATTACCCTCAAAGTTGGTCCAGGAATATGACCCAGACATGGCCAGATGGTTGGACAACCCGGGGGCGAAGACAATTCTGATCAACCTAGGCTCTCATGTCTCCTTGAATGCAAACCACGTCCGTCAGCTAGGAGGCGGAATCCGGTTGTTACTCGCCAAAGTCAAGAACATACAAATTCTATGGAAGGTTATAGCAGATGGTGAGATCCGCAGCGTGTTGGACGAGATTTTGGATCCTGTGAGGATGAAGGTGGTCGATTGGCTCGAGGCGACACCATATTCGATCATATGCCATCCGAATGTGGTTTGTTCAGTTCATCATGGAGGAGCAAATTCATTCTTCGAGGCTGTTTCGTGAGTGCTGTTTCCTAATGCTAAGACTTGATGGTTGTTAACTAACGCGATGGGGTCTATAGAGCTGGTGTACCTCACGTCGTCCTACCCGTATGGTTTGACACATACGATTATGCAAGAAGGGTCGAGTGTCTTGGGATCGGAGTTTATGGCAGCCCGACCAGCGCACCTAGAGCAGATGCGGAAGAATTTGGCAAGGCATTGATCAAGGTTGTTGAGGATGAAAGCTTCGCTCGCAATGCAAAAGTGCTTGCTGATCGTTGTGCTAGTGTTGGAGAGGGGAGGAAGTTGGCTGCTGATAAGATTCTGGGATTCGTGGCACGATGAGTATAGCAGAATAGAGTTCGTGAGCTAATTCTGGTTCAGACGTTTGACGGACGAACTGAATATGGTCATTTGGCTAGGTTGCTTTTATTGGGGATTGTAGCCTCAGCCAAGTGTTTCGGATTAACGTGGAATTCCATCCATCCACTATCATCTATATATTCAGAATCTTACTATTCTAAAGTTCCTGCGATACAATGATCGTGATGGCATGTCTCGCGTTCTTACTACCTTTCAATCAAGTCGTCATTTGGACTCATTCATAAACTCCAGAAGGAAACGTCCTGAGCTTGTCTTAGAAAATACGAAGAAAGCCGTAAAGACGCATCCTCCTCCGCAAGTCCCCTTGACAAGCGCATAGCGCGTCAAGTCTTTGGCGCTTGAGCAAAATATCAGACTAAATTATGTAACGCGGCAGCTAAAGCTCAAGGACGTTCATTAAAACAAGCAGTGTTTATTGAGGATGGCGAGTACTCGTAAGGTAGGACAAGACGAACGAATTCAGCAACAGTTGGCAACCAACTAAAAGAACGAGAACGACAATTTGCGACGATTCGAAAGACAAAGAAAAATAAACACACCACACAAGGAGGTGGAAAAGAGGTGGGGATAGCAGTGGTAGTAGTACACGAAAATAAAACTTAATCGCGATATGCTGTGTTGATATATATCGATATCTGGATAGCTAATTCAAAGAGTTGTGTGTTGGCTTGACTAGTGTTGTGTATATATGCGCGGTTGTGCGGGCATGTATGTATCGAGAAACAAAGAGAAAGAAAAGAGGGAGACCAGAACTCGAACGCGGAACTCAGAGTACAGTGTACAAAGAAAAACCATGATCAATGCTTGCTTCCTTTCCTTTTCCCTTTCACTTCCCAACCACTGAACTGAACTGAGCTGAACGGGGGACCAACTGTCTGTTCCTCTAGACTCCGAATGCTTTCATTGTTGTTATTACGATTGTCATTCTTGCTGATGGTAACGGTAGTAGGGGTACGTGGTGTCGAATTCAAGTGTAGTATCTTAATCTCTAAACTTTATGCTTTCAAACCGACTACTGGGGAGGGACCTGCTTCATGCGCTGACGCGCGAGGCGTTGATGACGAGGATGGGGAAGGGGATGAGGGTGATGGAGAGGGTATTCTATGTGGTAGTGGGTGTTTGGGTGGCAACCGCGACGTTACAGTTGAAGAGTGTGCATTTCCATTAGGGAGAGCAGACGAATGAGTGACGCTCCGTTCTTGGAGCGGAATAGGAGCGGGTGGAGAGTGTCTTCGTTCCTCTGATTTGGGGGATTTAGGTGATGATGAATGTGAACGGTCACGGTGATGGCGGTCGTGGTAATGATGGCCGTTAGCATGGTGAGCATGACCATTCTGTGAGGATGAATGGCTCTTCTCCTTCTCCCTCTCCTCCTTCCCGGTCTTCAACACTGGCGTGCTATGCGATAACGGATCCGCAGAACTCGAAGCCGTACTTGATTCTCGCGATAGCGCTTTAGCACTCGAACTCCGTCGCAGCTTTCCAGCAGCCGTCCTCCTAATGATCCTTCCAGACTTGGACGTGCTCAGACTCGACCCTCCTATTTCACTCTCAGTCAAGCTTCCATTCGCACTACCGTTCACCTTCTTCTCCAACTTCTCCGGCTTCTCCTCTACTGCCCGAACACCCACTCCAATCTCACTCACTAACGACGTCGCGCTCCCATTCAACGCTACAGTCTTCGTTTCCGGTTTCAACGTTTCTTCTGAACCCCTTAAATCGCTCGTACTTGGATATACTCCTTCTCGAACCAACACCGCCCTCTCATAATAGAGCATAAATGCCGATGACCCCTCCTGCAGAACATTCTGGATCCCGCATTCCCTAACATTCTCATCGCTGATTCTCAACCACCCTGTCCCAGACGGTGCTGGTTCTTCTCCTTCCCAGATGTACTGCGGTGGGCCAACGCCGTCGTCGTGCATATAAGTCAACGGGTCCACAAGTCTCGGCGGTGTCCATTCTCGCCCGCCCTTTCTAGGTTTTCTTCGGAAGCATATATAATGCCCAAATGAGTGTTGTCCATAATGGCAAACCACAGCAGAAAGGCGATAATAGGTTCGATGGTATGTGTATGTCGATGGCGTCGGCGTCGCTGAGCGTGTGAGTGGGGTAGGGGGAGCGGAAATAGACTGTTTAGGATTCGTGGAAAGGTTCCCAGACGTTGTGTATGGCGTGAGGTCAAGAACCTCTGGGAAGTGAACGAATATGTTATTCTTGGCCGCATATGTGCCATATACGGAACGATTGATGTGAAGTGCGAGAACCTGGGGAGGCTATATATTCGTGACGCAAAGGTGTGAGAAACATGATAAGAGATTAACCAGACATGGACGCACCCTTGCGATCATCGCTTGCTTGGTAGATACTCTGACAATTTTCTGTATTTCAACGCCCTCCAGTGAATCCTCGATGCGACCTTCGTCCAAAGCAGATCTGACGCGAGCTTCTTGACGTCGCAATTCATGCAGGGAATTTTCCTTAGACTTGCGCTTCTTGGAGCTCGTATGGCCTTCTCGAGACTTGAGTTCGGCATCTAGCACAGCGATGTTGCCTAGGAGGTGTCGCTGTGTTGCTACCAGTGAACACTTCCTGCATATAGAATCATATAGCGTTTCCAGCCGCGTATATTCTTCTAGACAAGCTTCAAGTGGAACACTGGACTTTATCCCCCATGAGCGAATGGAGTGTGATATTCAGAAATTCACGTACCACCATCCTTGGAACGGCCAACTGCCAGTTATCAAACGCAAAGTGCATCACCGCTTCTGTATATCCACACTCCACGCAGCTCCGACGATTAGCCGTCAACCCGTCGAAGACACTCTTTCCCGTCTCGCGCGTGGGTTCTGATGATAGAGCGAATCCTCCCAACCCTCTATCCTTGTGTGATTCCTTGTCCACGGCAATAGTTTCGTTCTTTATTGACTCGGAGAGGAGTTGGAAGAGTTCCTGGGCATCTTGGTGTTCGCGGGAACTCAGCAGTTGGTTTGCTCGATTCTCGCTTTGACGCAGCGCTCTAATGATTTCACGCGGTTCGATGGATGAATTGGATCTACGAGGGCTGTTTAATCCTAGAATAAGCTGGGTGAGGTAACGATGGGAAACGCAACCCCGACGGAACTCACTGTGGAAGAGGTCCTGCAATGCATCAATAACGGGTGTTGGGACATCCCAGCGCTCCGCCTTGTCATGAATAACGTCTATGTGTGGTTGTAGGTAGGACAAGGAAGCAAGTGCCTAGATGTCGCAGGTTTTCGTATTAATTGGGGCAACTCCACATTCTCCTATGTGCACGTCACACACCTGAAGCGTCGAGTTCATGAAACAGTAATTTCCTGGAATGTTGACGAGCCCAGGGTAATATCCGTCGTCATCGCTAGCATGTCGAGATCCTATGTTTGGGCATAACGTATTGTCAGAGTCAAACGCTGCAACTGACGCAATAGTCGTACCGTGCTTCGCTCTGCCGTTCATGGCCACTTGCTCCGCCCTCGTTCTAACATGCTTCCCCTTCTTGCCTTTCCCATGGTGATTCGACCGACTGGAAGAGTGGGACTGAGCACCGCCGAGGGACCAATTCCAAGGAAGGAGAGAGGCAGCGCCGTCGAGGAGCATGGCGAAGGAGGTGATTAGGAAACTCCGCTCGGTTTTGGTGGCGACTGTGAGAATGAGGGCAGGGACGACGATGAGAACGAGCAAAGGCGCAGTTTGTTGGAAGAGCGGGCTCTGGAGGATCTCTATGCACCTATCACGAAACTCGTCTGAAAGGTGCATGGGTCACTTGGCAAGGCTCTCCGCACCCACGTCCCGAAAATATTGCCTCCCTGACAAATCGCCTCTTCTCTGTATATTTCAGAAGCTGATTCCTGTGTATGGCTACCTGGCGCAATGGTAGCGCGTTTGGCTTCGATTGCCCGATGCTTACCAAAAGGTTGCAGGTTCGAGTCCTGCGGTGGTCAATTTTTCCGTCATTGTCCTCACACCACGTGACTTACCGCCTGAGCCTGACGTCGACGGTCACACCCACGCGCCTAGTTGGTCTTTCTGGCTAACATATTCACTCACTCGCAATGGCCGCCACCCTGCTCTCCCAACACTCGTCCAACCCCCTCGAATTGACCGATTCCCCATCGACGCGAAAGCGGAATCGCGTGCAGCTCTACCTCGAGGCTGAAGCAAGGCACACGGCATCTTCAGATGATCCTCTAAATGGGCTTTTAATGCCCGAGCTGCAGAAATACCACAACCACTTGTCCCAGATTATTCCAGACTTTCCTCTCTCGCGAACAAACCGACCGCCGCCGAGAAAGGCTTTCGTGGATTTGGACGAGGACATGGAAAGCGAAGACGAGTTGGCCACGGCAATGCAAGAACAAGATGAAGATGAGGATGTAAATTCAGAATACGACGAGGATGAAGACATGCGCGATTCTGATGCGGAAGGGGAGACAGACGAGGAGATGACTATATACCTCAAAAGTCCCGAAGAACGGCACGAAATTGAAGAGGAGATCGCAGATTTGGAAATTGCTGTACCGCAGCTGCAAGGGGACTATAAGATCGTCGATCGGCTTGGGACGGGCACGTTTTCCTCTGTGTATAAAGCGATCGATATAGGGTATCACGACAAGTGGGATAACTCGCCATGGCAAGGACATCATCCGACGGCTTCATCCGCATACTATCTGTCCGCTCCAAAACCGAAGGATACCAAGGTTTTTGTTGCCATAAAACGAATATACGTGACGAGCAATCCCGAGCGAATACGGAACGAGATTTCAATAATGGAGGATTGCAGAGGAAGCCGACATACATCCCAGTTGATCACTGCGTTCCGGCATTTCGACCAAGTAGTAGCTATCATGCCGTATCATCGAAACGAAGACTTCCGAGTGGGTATATGCGCCGTATTATCGCTTCTATCCCGACTCACCGCTGCACCAGGAATTTTTCCGCACCCTATCGTTGGAAGGAATCAAAGCATACTTCCGCTGCATGTTTCGCGCGCTGCGGGATATACATGCAAGAGCGATCATACACCGCGACGTCAAGCCCGCCAATTTTTTGTTCGATCCTCGAACCGGTGTAGGCACTTTGTGTGATTTTGGCCTAGCCTGCGTGAGTACAGCCCTGTCATGCTGCAGTGGGAAGGATTTATTCAACTGCCGTAAAGCGTATGGAACCCGGGCCGTCCCATGGTCAATGCCTCCATACTTTTCCTACAAGGGAGCACCCGCATGGCCGCGTAAGACCCCGGAGTGACTACAACATCGAGGATGTAAAGCGGATGCAGAGGGAGGCGCGAGCGAAGAGCTCAATGCTGCCTGAGAAGGTTGGTTATCCAGAGAAAGATCCACGGTATGCCGTCCCTCGAGTTCAAGGTGGTTTGCTCACAAGTAAATCAGGCCAGTGTCAAAAGCTAATCGAGCTGGTACTCGAGGCTTCCGCGCGCCAGAGGTGCTGTTGAAATGTGGCGAGCAGACAGGCGGTACGCATTTACTCTTCATCCAATGAATATGGTTCATGACATGCATCTACAGCTATTGACGTTTGGGCGGCCGGGGTAATCCTATTATCCTTCTTAACTCAAAAGTTTCCGCTTCTTCAGTCCAATGACGATATAGAAGCTTTGATGGAGATAGCCGCAATTATCGGACGGCGGAAGATGGAGAAAGCAGCAACATTACATAGTACGTGCTTCTTCCTCTCTCCACTTCCCTTTCAACTGTGCCTGACGCTTTCACAGGCAGAACGTTTGCAACTAATGTACCCACTGTAACACAAGAAGGCATACCATGGCGTACTTTTATCGAAAAACAAAACCCAACCATTTATGAGCCGTGGAAACCTGATCCACAATACTGGCCACATAACCAACTTGTAGGTTGCAACTCCCGCCATCACTAGGCTATCCACAAACTTTTACCCCGCAGACTCACAATCGTTACCCATTGAAAAAGCCCGAACGCCTTTCACCCAGCGACCACCGCAGAGAAATAGAACACGCTTTTAACCTAGTTGAACGACTAATGCATCCAGAATCTGTATACCGTATCACGCCCAGAGAGGCCTTATACCACCCTTTCCTTGCAGAACCAGCTGGGGAAGATGACGATGACGCTCTTATAGAAGATGACGAATTTGTTCCACATCCTTTCGGCCAAGGCGCCTGCGGGGAAATGCATTTTCACGATGAGGTTACGGGAGGACCTTGTGTGAGGGTCTCCGTGAGTTGTGATTGCGGAAATTGTGATGGAGGGAGCTATGAGGAGGTGAGGACGCTGGTGGCGGGGGAGGGAATTGCTATTGGACGACAGCCTTGTGAGTTTCATGGTAGCGAGTATTGATACTAAAGTTATCACTATATGCATGCATCGTCACATCAATTGTACTTTAAATGTTAACCACTCAGTAATAGCATATTGGATACCTCGCACTTAGAATATGATTCACTCACTCATAGAAAACAAAATTTCGTGATCGTAAAGATAAAAGACCGTTATGAGGGAATCGAAAAAATGACCACCGCAGGACTCGAACCTGCAACCTTTTGGTGACATTCAGCACTCGAAGCCAAACGCGCTACCATTGCGCCAGGTAGCCATGCTGATCAGTGTGCATGGACGCCTCACGGGGGTCGTAGGCGGCATCGGTGGTGGAATTGGAGCTTGGGAGTTGCAAGACTTTCCCTTAGCTTTAATTGCAAGCCTAGAGAGCAATCGCAAATTCCCCCATCGGCACCCGCAAACGCAAAAAATACACATGCAGTTCGTGAACCTTATCAGGGATCACTGAGCCGACGTGATCGCAATTGGTGCTTGGATTGCTTTAACTTGCCTTCAAGTTTGAGCATGATGGTCAACATCGATGATACCGCACATCTTGTGGAAGGACATTCAGGACCCCGGTTTCCACCAGAACTGGAGAGGCGCATATTTGAGCTCAGTGCATGGAATTCTCGAAAGCATATACCACAATTGGTGCTTGTGGCTTATCGTGTATGGACATGGTATGATTTCTTCCCTTTTTTGTCACCTCCTTGCTCACACCAGCCTTACATGCCCCTTTTACCAGGGTGGAACCAATACTATGTGAAATCGTAGTATTCCAAGGCGAACGCACGAGATTTCCATCCAATCGGCAAGCACAATATGTCAAACACTTGCTCGTAGCCGCAAGGATGGATAGATTCAACATGATAAACTTCATTCGTCAGTGTCCGAATTTGCGGAATCTCGGTTACTGGCATTTGTTAGCGCAGGAGAGCCTGCTATCCTACTTTTCTTCTGTCACATATGCTACGAATCCGAACAACGTCGGCACACTCGTAGCACGGCCACCCTACCGCAATGCTCATGCGCCCCTTTTGCGGCTTAGCATTTATCTCGACGACTTGTTCCGCGGAGAAGAAAACACCGATTTTAATCACCCCATATTCCGGCATCTTACCCATCTCGAGGTTTGGGGAGGTATCAACCTTCTGACATGGGAGGAGGGAAATAGTTTCGCGTGTTTGAGGGAGTTGAAGTACTTGGCCTTGACGGGTGGCGCTTCACCAGTGTTGATAACTAAGATCCTCGAGGAATGTGAGAAGTTGGAGTTGTTGGTACTTTGGCTCTTCTATGGTGCATCTCCTGTGCTGGATGGACTACCGACTACCATTACAAGGAAGACGACAGGCGTTATGGAGGGGATAGAGGATAGGATGGTGATCATGCCCCCTGTGGCGGGTGGTAAATGGGCAGTTCAAGACTGGGTGAGCGGCGCAGAGGGCAAACCAGATTTCTGGGAACGGGGGATGAAAATACTCGAGAAGAGGAAACAAGAGTCAAGGAGAAAGATTAGGAAGAAGCGAAAGGAATTGTTGGAGACATCAAACCTTTTAGAGTATGATGAGGATTTTGAATTAGGTCCGTGGCTTTAAAATTGATTCAAACACTCGTGCATGTTGTGGTTCATCTATCACGTCAAAATAAAAAACTCTTTCCAATCGAAATATTAATGCTGATATCTAGTCGAGTACAAGATTAAACTGTCTTGATTTTCAAGAATTGAATATGGATGACGCCCTATCAAAAACCGTCACATAGAAGATGTTTGACGAATAACAAAAAATTTTGGCTACAAGAACAGATAGAAAGTATAATACTATCGGTTTTAGCGAGCTTTGTCTGCGAAGATAGGAATATGTTCGCGAGTAATCATGTTTACATATTCGAAAAGGAGTGTTAACGTATTGTAGAGGGAAGTGTACTTACCACTATGGTCATAAAATCGCAGGGTGGAACGTATCATATGCACCTCAAGTGATAATACATGAGATACCACCTGCTCCATCTGTAGGAACGTCGCTGAGGATTTCACCAAATTCCTCTTTGTTGAGTTTGAGCAGAGGCTTCGAGAAGAGATATGCCTTGCTCTGCTCTAGGGGGTGCACGTGCTATGGATTCGTGTAAGAGGACCCCGAATTTCACAGATATAGAGGATGTAAATTAGGCATGAATGATAAAAACTTTTGCGTTCCGTTCGATTATTAGTTTACCCGAAGTGAAGGTGCCAAGAGCTGAGTTTTCGACAGATACTTTTGGTGATTTGACAGCTTGCCTATGCTATCGTTCCTTCAAGTTCTAATGGAACCGACTGGTAGAAAATAATGTGTAACACATCGTACGCACCGGAGTAATCTCTTCCGATTTCCTTGCTTACGTTCTCTCAACCTCTTCTTTAACAATTAAGACACCAAGCACTGACATCTGGGTCAGTATAAGGAATAGCATTTCTGCTTGATTTGGGTGATGAATGCAAATACCAATGCGCACATCTTCCGTCTGTCTCTTCACAGCTCGGTCACAATTGAAATCGAACCGCAGAACCGAAGTGTGTCAAGTTTTGTCCAAATTGGTACTATGACCATGACCATGTTATGCTAACGCCGTTGTTCAAGGACTGACTGAAAAAGAGGAAGGCGTGCGAGCACATCGAGAGGACAATTAGTTCAACCCCAAGGGCAAAAAAACAAGACTCAAGTACAATAACTGGCTTATAACGACTCTACTTCCTGGGAAGCGTTATGGTATGACGGCATATGCCGGGCGCACTTCCGATGTAATCATTTATTCTGGTGCAAGTGCTGGTTGGATGCAGCGGTTTATTGACTCCGCTGGGAGTAACTTACGGCCTGATTATTTGGGCTATATGAAGTATAGCACTGGGATATTCTCCCAACAGTGTCGCGTGATTGCAAGCTTCGGATTCTCAAAAGTATCAACATATGTGCACATATACTGTTGTCGTGGTCTGGATTTGAACAGGAGGGAGAGTATGTCCGAAAATCATGCTGGTGAGCTCGGAGAAATGCCTGGCTAGTACACCCGAGCGTCCAACAGCAAAGTAGCTGCCAGCATTGCATCATGGCGCAGTCATGCCCTCCCTGGTGAGAAAGGTGCCACGAGGCGAATCGAGAGCAGTGTCGTGATTACGGGAGCATCCGTCGTAGATAACTCGTTACAAGCATCTCCGAGTTCGGTTTTGAAGCGGTTGGTCAGTATTTCTTGGTGTACACATTCGCTCTACGTCTGCTCAAAACGAGAACAGAGACTATTGCTCTAAAGAGCGATTAGATACACAGGTAGAAGCACAATCCCCACTCCATGGAGCCACGCCTACCAAGAGAGCTCGAACGCACTATCTTTGAGATCGCTGCACGGAGCTCCAGAAGGGAATCACTACGTGCACTCATGCTTGTCGCACACAGAGTGCGAACTTGGTGAGTAATGCAATGCAAGTACGCTCCTCCATCTCCTGACGTCTCTCTACATACAGGTTGCAGCATATACAACACGAAGTCCTCGTAATAAACGGGCCCGACCCCATAAACTGGCCTCGAGGGGCCTACACCCAATTTATCCGCCGCAACAACATTCACTTCGTCAAACACCTTCTTTTAGTATCCATAGGAGATCCAGAGGAGTGGGAACATCTTAACGAGGGAGATAAGCAGCCAAAATGGGGAGACGTCCTCTCCCAGTGCCCCAACCTCCAAGATCTCGCAATCTGGTGCTTCACACCTTCTCAGACGCTCATAGGCCTAACCGCGATACTAAAATCCCCGCTTCGCACCAATCCATGCGGACTCCTTCGCCTGAGCATCTCGCTCATAGAACTATTCCCAAATGGCGAAGTCGATCTCAGCCACGAGGTTTTAAAGGACCTGACGCACCTGGAGGTGCTGGATTTTGGGACAGAACTCGAGAAATGGGAGGCAGCGGCTTGTGGGCGCGAGGTTAGTTTTGGTTGCTTGAAGAATCTGAGGTATCTGGCGTTCCAGAACTACCATGTGGAGGTTTCTTTGTGGTTGGAGCGCATCAAGAGGTGTTTGAGGGAATGTGAGAAGTTGGAGGTGCTTGCCATTGGTAGGGTCACAGACACAGAGATCCTCTTTACGGAGCTGTCGAAAGTCCGGTTGAAGCATGGCACGCGACAAGCCTCACAAGCGAGCGGTCTCCAGGAAAATTGCGAGGATGGACCTGTGGAAGACGTCCCAGAATACAGGGTTGTCGTGAACCCCTCCCCGGATCCAGGAAATTGGGAGGATGACTGGATTAGAGGTACAGAAGGCAGTGTAGATTTTTGGACCGCGGCAAAAAGAATCGTCGTTGAGAGAAGACGGAGCATAGCTA
Organism: Volvariella volvacea V23; assembly: GCA_000349905.1. NCBI lineage: Eukaryota > Fungi > Basidiomycota > Agaricomycetes > Agaricales > Pluteaceae > Volvariella > Volvariella volvacea. Next base: position 188,488 of record KB722744.1, on the reverse strand, counting down.
GTATAATCCCTTCGGATGAAGGGATGGGCCTACAATAAGTACAATCGTCAATGATGTCGTCTGCATTTCAGTCGGAAAAAGTGACCACCGCAGGACTCGAACCTGCAACCTTTTGGTAAGCATCGGGCAATCGAAGCCAAACGCGCTACCATTGCGCCAGGTAGCCATTACATTTCGGCTGACGCAATGATCCGTTGTCCGTTTTTGCGTAGTCGCTGATTGCTGTGCCAAGTACTGCCATTAAGGTGGACCGCTGATGAAGCACCTACGGCACCCACTTGAACTGCCTTTTGCAACTTAACCAGCTACCATCACCACTACCACCACCTATCACTGTCACCACCGCTCCTATTGCAATCATGGCGCTCAACTGGACGATGCTGAATGCAAATAGGATCCCCGTTCCATTACCGCAAGAGATGTCAATTACCTCCGTGGACTCAGGAGTAGAAGTAAACTTGACAATACCAGACACGCCACCAACGCCGAGAAATGACTCCTCGGGAGGTTCAGGTGGCACCAAGCGACTAAAAGCGATGGGCAGACTTTGGCTCAGCGATCAGAGAGTATGTCCGTTCCACGATGGCCTATTGGGTCCGAGTCACTAACTTTCTTGCACTACAGCTAGTCTTTGTTGCTGTATCAGGGGCTGCATTCGAGTCACTTTCGGTTCCACTACCGTCCATACTCTCGACTCGATTCGAGCAACCGACATTTGGTGCCAATTACCTATCGTTTGATGTTAACCCTTCACCGGAGGGTGGGCTGAGCGACGGAACGAAAGCAGAGATTCGATTCAAGGATCGGGCGATGTTTGAGTTTGTCAGTCTGCTAGAGAAGACAAGAGAGAGAGCGATTTATATGAAGCGTCAGGCTGCTGAAGAGGAGCTTGATGGTCCACGTAAGTCATCCCGTCCAGCTGTTACAACACCTTTGAAATAACGCCCGATCTGATTGATTCTACAGCGACTTATACCATGCCCGCTGGGTCTAGCTCGGTCACTATGGTTGGAGGAGTACCCATTGATAATCCTCCTGGTTACGACGTTTGAATCAAGAATGTCTTGTTTTTAATGTATGGACAGTAAACGCCAGCCATTACACGGACTGTTGTAAGCGTTCACTTAGGTTGTACTGGTTATCTGTTATCATGCTTTCTATACGCTGCCTCAACTCTTACTTGTTCTACAAATTTGACTAGTCGTGAAATGTATATACATGGGGCTCGAAATTTGCTATCGTATCTACATGATGGGATATTGGGCGATTTAGGTTTAGTACAACCAGTAAATCATGCATTTGAACCGGATACCATTGCACATGCGCGTACAGAACCAGATCTACTGCGACTGAGAAGTAGATGGTTGAGAACTGGGTCCTGCAATGGGCCCTGGTGCAGCAGGAGCAATTAGGCCCGCGATAACATTAGCGCTCGACTGCAACTTGGTTTGTCGTAGGTACAAGAGTTTGATTGACTGCTCCGTCATCTCAAGTAGTTTCTGCTCGTTGGGTACAGGTGGTTGGTTGTGCGATGTGTCGGTAGATGTGAGACTGGAGAGTATAGGCATGGGTAATAACGGCAGCGCTCCAATGCCAGTTTGTTGAAGCATATTCATCAAAAGCTCGACTGTCTGCTTAAGGGTGTCCACATACGCTGATAAGATTGTAAACCATTGGAGCCCAGACGTCATACGAAGGGAATTTAGGCGCACCCTCGACCTGCGTCGGCGAGTTACCTGTGTGATATGCATTCTGACTAATGAAAGGCAATCCAGCTCTGTCACAATCAAGAGACGAATGACATACATTCCATCAAGAGCATTCTGGCCAAGGGTTTGAACATGCGCGATTTGGGTTAAAACGGCTTGCATTTGTTGTTTGAAATGCTCGGGTGAATTCAACTCGACATTTGGGTGCATAGGTCGGTCATGGAGTGGCTGCGATGATAGATACTGTTGCATTTGGTATTGGCCCTGTCCATGTCCGTACACGGGTGGCAGAGGTGCACCTGGATATGATTGCGATGAGGGAAGCATTTGGAATCGCAAGGCGTCACGAGACGCGTCTCCCCGGTCACAATTGTGACATAATAGGCGCCGGCCCGACCCGACCGCCCTTGGTGTCCACCAGTCAACGAACTGAAGGAAAGTGCCACATCATTGTCGCATCTCCGTTTATCTGAGTACAATGCCAGTAGTGAGAGAGCAGTCAGACTGGCGGTCTTAACATTGTGCACCGCGTGTCCTACCCCAGGACATGCCCTAGGACACAAGATGATAATCCTGTTGCAAGTGCGGCGATTTACCTTGATCGATGTCGAGTTCTGTTGTTTCATATTATGAACTCCGTGTGCCCTGAAGTTAGCGTCAATTTGGGTTTTAATAGGTTTTGCTGCGCCCGCCTATAGCATGCCACCAATTACACATCACTTCCAAGGTAGATCCATTTGCATGCTCCGGGTATCTGGTCTTGCGTCATGACAAAAGCACCCACGAGCACCAGTACTTGACCAGATCGCGTCCACTGGTAAGGCCGATGCGGTGGGGTACAGCCACTACCCATTGTCGATGAGCTTGAATGACATGCCCTGAGATCGTATGTTTGTTGACATCATGGCGGTGAAAGTCTATTTTGACAATTGAGAAGTATGATTTCAATGAAAGGTAAACTGATGCGACATACCCCAGACAGGCGTGATGTCTAAAGTGATGGGAGTCCGCTTGGGCAAAATCTCCTATATCCCAAGGAAGAGGGGCACACAAAATACATACCCTAGATGTATGCCTCTGCCCCCTATGGCATGAAGATTTATATGACGGAGACATAGGGAGAGAACCTTCCTTTCAACGGGTTCCAAGGAATGCACAGGTAATTGCGACGACGTCATTGATGGCCTGCAACGATATAAAGCAAGGGCTTGGCGGGACTTTCAAGGTGCCTATCGGGTAAGGCACCCACAAAGAGTACCTATGCTGTGTTACGGTATCCCAGCAACTTGGCTAGCTTGGCCGTCAGCGACAGACAGGCGCAGGGTGGATCCAGCCGACAGGTTTGACGACCTGTGAGGTATGGTCGAAAATTTGTCACGGGATTCGAGTCGAGCCACACTACCAAGTTGGCTTGCTCTGAGGAGGAAGCCTCCTGGTTGGACAAACAATCAGCTGGAAGGTCAGAATTAGCACCGAGAGTGGCCCACTACCCGACAAAAATGGAGTCTCCATGATGATATCCGCCAAAGCCTTCCCCTTTAGGGATGGAGAATCGCGTTAATGTGAGCTGGTAGCTATTGGGGTCACATGCGGAGTCTCAAAACAGCCGGAAAACATATAAACCTACCCCCTTTCTTGTAGGTGTATCGCGACTCCACCCTCTTCCCCCATGGGCCAACTCATTGACGATGTTGTGGCCTTCGTCCACTATTTGGCTCCCCGAGCAGCCTCAGAGCAGGTATGTCACTATTCCTAGCGTTGTGGCTTACGGGAGGTTCATGCGCTGAGCTATTTACTCCCATCGTGTAGGGCGGCGTCATCACAGGGGATAATCCAACGCATTATAATCCTGGCAATCCGATAAGATTATGGGTAATTCAAGTCGGTGAGCTACGGTACCTACCTAGCGTTCTTAACCGCGCGCTGACCTTGACGTCTTCCAGTAATCATCATTGTCATGACACAAGGCCTTTCACTCGTCCTATCTCGCTTCCGTCAACCAAGGGTCATCGCAGAGGTCATTGGAGGCGTAATTCTTGGTCCTACGGTTATGGGCAGAATTCCACATTTCAAAGATACAATCTTCCCAGACGATGCAATGCCACTCCTCAACCTCACCAGCACCATCGGCTTACTCCTCTTTCTATTCTTAGTTGGCCTCGAAATCGATGTCAAGATGGCCAAACGCAACATCAAGGCGTCTACCGCTATCTCGGTAGCCGGACTAATAATACCGCTTGGCCTTGGTGCCGCCCTGGGCGTTGGCGTGTACCGGCAATTTATTGACCCCTCTGTCAACTTTGGCCACTTTATCCTCTTCACCGCCGTCGCTATCGGAATCACCGCGTTCCCCGTCCTGTGCCGTATCCTCACCGCACTGAAACTTCTCGATACCAACGTTGGAGTTGTCGTCCTTTCGGCTGGCATTGGCAACGATGTCATTGGCTGGGTTTTGCTTGCCCTGACTGTGGCATTGGTCAATGCATCAGAGAGTCTTACGGCGCTCTGGATTCTATTGGCTAGCATTGGATATACTATCGTCTTGCTCTACCCAGGACGATGGGCTTATGTATGGTTAGCGAAGCGCACGGGTAGTCTGGAACAGGGGACCCCCACGGCGTTCATGATGACGGTGACCTTGCTGGTTGTGTTCGTTTCTGCGTTCTTCACCGACATTATTGGAGTCCACGCGATTTTTGGTAGGCTTGCGCTATCGCACTACTCTATTAGATCTGGTTGACGATTTCATAGGTGGTTTCTTGGCGGGGTTAATTGTGCCACACGAAAACGGTTTCGCTATTTCATTGGTTGAGAAGCTGGAGGATCTTGTTTCACTCCTGTTCTTGCCAATTGTACGTAGCTCGCTTGCTTTTGCCTCATGACGTTGCTAACTTCTTGACAGTATTTCACATTATCGGGTTTGCGAACCAACTTGGGCCTGTTAAATGACGGAGTAAGCTGGGGCTATGTGGTGCTCGTTTGCCTCGTCGCATTCGCATCAAAGTTCCTCGCGTGCGCCGGTGTTGCTCTTCTAACGGGTTTCAACTGGCGTGAAGCTGGCGCAATTGGCTCTCTCATGAGTTGCAAAGGGTATGCGCTATCTTTGCTTGATCGGAGACTTCATCTCATTGGACTTGAATAGCCTCGTGGAGCTGATTGTACTCAATATTGGTCTCCAAGCGGGCATTCTTGATGGGCGCACCTTCTCCATGTTTGTTCTGCACGCGTTGGTGCTGACGGTTTTGACAACACCCCTCACTTTGGCGTTTTATCCCCCTCGATATCGTGTTAGGGTTGCCAATCCACTGCAGGCTCCTGAAGACGTTGAAACACCACCTGCCCCTCCCAGCGCTGGAGACGATGACCGCAAGACTAGATTTACCTTGGTCCTGGATAAGACTGAGCAGCTCCCTGCAGCAATGTCACTATCCCAACTTCTCCAACCCACTACGACTTTGACGATCTCCCCAGTCACGAGTATCAGTAACGAGAAAGAAAAACGACCCCCGTCATACGATGCATCTGTCACCATCAATGCGCTTCGTTTGGTGGAATTGACCAGTCGTACCTCCGCCGTTCTCCGCTCACAAGAATCCGAATCTCTCATCTACAATGACCCCGTTGTCTCAATCTTCCGCACCTTCGGTTCTCTCAATCGCTTATTCGTTTCACCTGCTCTTTCCGTGCTTAGTCTGGAGGAATTCCCCGAGGCAATTGCTAATCACGCACGGGATACGGACTCTCAGATGGTCATTTTACCCTGGTCCAGAGGAGCAACCACTCTTGGAGATGTCGACCCCGTATCTTCCAAAGCACGAAATCCCTTTGATGGTGTTTTCAACAAAACTACAACCCAAGATCAAACAAGTTCCGTTGTCTACTCCGAGTTCATCAGGAATGTGTTCTTGAGAAGTCCAAAGGACGTAGCCTTATTCGTCGATCGCGGTATCAGTTTGCAAGCAACCACGTCGCCAAACTATCACCTCTTCCTTCCATTCTTTGGAGGACCTGATGATCGGCTCGCACTCAATTTCTCGGTCCAACTATGTGCCAATTCTTTAGTCACTGCGACAGTTGTGCGGATTCAAAGGGTGGAAGACTTAACCCCAACAAGCACCCATGAACTCAAAGTGCCCGCCGCGGCCTTTGCAGTAAGTGTATTCCTATACGTCATTACATGCGCTCATGGTTTTCTCCAGACCGTCACCGGCGCTGGTGCAGATACGGTGTATGGCCCCCAAAGCACGCAAACACGCATGCAGTCAGATACTGCGGACAACATCCTTTGGGCCCGCTACACCAACCCTGACTCTGCTTCTCCACAGTTGCCCGCTCTCGGACGAATCACGTTCTCCACCCAACAAACGACCCATCCACTCCGCACCATTCTCGACATCGCTACTCAACAGCATTCCAGTTTGGAAGGAAAAACATTACTGATCGTGGCGGGAAGATCACGACGCATGGCACCCGAATCCCATACGGCTGAATTGACGAAATTAATTGCTGAGAGTGGGTCAACTATTGCTTCAACGGTCCCAAGAACTCTTGGTGACGTTGGCGCGGCTCTTGTTGCGACGAATACCCATGCTAGTATTATCATTATGCAGGCCTCTGCGTAATGAATGATGCCCTCCCGGTTCAATTCCCATTTTTATGACACGACCCGCTTGTACTATTACTTACCACGCTTTCGTTGTGCTTCGCTGCCTGATGCTAATGACTCGTTATGACCTTAGTCGTTTCTTGCTTTCGTCTTGGGGTTTTGGGTTTCTCTTGGTAGTTGTCTATGCTTAGAGGGTTCTCAACTGGATCTAATCTTATCTCTCAAAATGATGACCACGTTTCCCAGGCGTGCACTAAGCATTCACCGCCACCGCAGCACTCTCGGTTCTCACGTCTTTTCCCTATCACGAACCATTCGCATGCTGCGTGATTGATGTCCTATCACGTCTTTCCCTAATTTTTTTCGCACACCTACTTGGTCGCTTGTGGCTCGAATCTAGCACGCTTGCTAGTTGCTATTACCACAGGGACAGCGCAACTCATGGGGCCGCCAAGCTTCGCTTCCGTGCCAAGTTTCAACCAGTGCAGTGGAGAGCAATTCCAAGCATCCACGATTGGGTACTTGAGGTGGTTCTCTCTTGTACTCGTTCTCAGCGATTGATAATGGGCATATCACCACTCGGGTACTTACGGTGTCGAGGACGCCCATCCCACGAACCCGCTTCACCGAGGAGGAGATGGGACTTACGGTTCCGGAATGGAGACGACCCCATCGATTCATATCAATGAATCCCCAGGTGCGAATGAAGGCCTTGATCCCTTCCGAAAGTTATGCTAACTCTCTGTTCTCACTGCCAGGCAAGCTATGTCAAGAGATAGAGGCTTCACTGATCTTGATGCAAGATCTCGTGCACTATCGGCACACCACACAATTCACTCACAGGGTCCAGTATGCCGCAATTAACTCGCCGCTGCCTTGCTGTACTCAGATTATCGCACTGCTGTATAACTGTGACCAAAGGCATGTCAAATCAATGTGCGTTCCAGGGTGATGAACTTGAAAAATGAGTCTACACCACCCAAGCCCTGATGAGCAATCACAATCTCGGGTTATGCGTGGTGCACGGTTGATCGCCTCGGTTCTCTTTTTTTCTGTTTGCTGCTGTGGATAATCGCTCCTCCCCAATTCTACGTGTGGCGTTAAGAGCTCACAACGCATCAAGTGTTTTCCTGTCGTCATTCACAGCTCTCATGGTGCGCTTCCCTTGTGTATCCAGGCTGCTGGTTGACTGGGTTAATTTGTCCCGGTCCTATCAGCCGAGGGGAAGGACATAGAACGAACGTTTTTCACGAAAGACATATGGTGATCAGCCAAGGGACCAGGTGGGAAATGCAGTGTTGCGTCCATTACAAGCTGCGAGCACCTGTTGGGTACTCCAAGCTCCCATATTGAGGAGGCCGTCAAAGAATACGTCGAAACGGGGGTGAGGGTAAGCAAGCATCAATGGCTAGGCTGTCAATTACTGCCGGTGTTCCCCTCTCCATGCGGAATAGGTATGCAAGTATATTTGGTGCGTTAGCTTACCTCCTTCATTTCCGTAAATTTTACGTTTGCATACTAACTGTATTGGGGTCTTAAGGATTTATGCCAAAGTACTTATTCGCGGGGAGGAGGACCCTCTGTCCTCGTTGCTTCTTTCTCTGTTCACTTTTCCTGGCGCCAATATGGGCCAAGTTATTCACGACTTCCTAGCACTGCTCGGTTCGAGACAAGCCACTGACGTGGCGGCAAAAGCGGTAGGTAGGCCGCCATCCTGTTTGAATAACTGTTTGACCCTTTGTCCATAGAATAACGCGCTGTCAGGCGCTAATCCGACGGAATTCGATGCTCAAAACCCTCTTAGATTATGGGTTATCCAAGTCTGTGAGTATTCAACTCTTCTAAATCTGCACCCTTGAGCCAACTTCTTCACGCAGTGATAATCATCGCCATGACCCAGGCATTGGCCTTGGTGACTTCGCGCCTGTCCTTGCCTCGTGTTGTGGCAGAGGTCGTTGTTGGAATCATTCTAGGCCCTACCGTGATGGGCCGTATCCCAAATTTTACTTCAACGATATTTCCCCCCGCCTCAATGCCACTTCTTCGGCTTACAAGCACAACTGCGACTATATTATTTATTTTCCTCATTGGTCTCCAATTCAATGCCAGAATACTCAAACGGAACCTTAAGCCCTCGCTTGCTATTTTTGCCGCTGGGTTTTTCTTCCCTTTTGGTCTCGGCGCAGTATTGGGCTTCGGATTATACGGACGATCGGCGATTGCTCTGCAAGGCGCAGTGAGGGTTGGCGATTTCATGCTCTTTACTGGAATCGTGGCTGCAATCACGGCATTCCCTGTACTTTTTCGCATCCTCAACCAGCTCAACCTACGCGGCACAGACGTGGAAGTCGTCGTGCTCTCCGCGGGCATTGTCATAGATTTCTTGAACTGGGTTCTTTTGGCGTTGAATTTAGCATTGATCAATTCATCCTCGTGGATCGTGGCGGTGTATATTTCATTAACGGCGTTGGGTTACGTAGTATTCCTGATGATTCCTGGTCGATGGATATTCAGATGGTTGGCACACCGTACAGGAAGCTTTGATCGAGGGTCTCCAACTCCATTCATGATGAGCGTAACACTTTTCTTGGTTTTCATCTCCGCCTTTTTCACGGACTTTATCGGACTTCATGCTATCTTCGGTAAGATATCTCGCATCTTATCTCCAGTTGTGTGGAGCTTACCTTGGCTTAGGTGCATTCATAGCTGGCTTGGTCGTCCCTCATCAGGAAGAATTCATCATTTCGCTTGTAGAGCGATTGGAAGACCTTCTGTCCTTTTTCGCACCCATTGTACGTATTTGATTGCACATTTGACCTCGATCGCAGCCAGGGTTGCTCAATATCTTGAAGTATTACACTATTTCAGGGCTCCAAACAGACCTCAGCCTGCTAAACGATGGTTTTTCCTGGGGTTTCACGGCGTCAATTTGTGCGGTCGGCCTTTTCGCCAAAGCGGTGCCGTGTGCTGTTGCGGCATATACTATGGGATTCAGTTGGAGACAGTCCGGGGCTATAGGCTTACTGATGACCTGTAAAGGGTATGATCCGTGCTTGCCTCTCGCGTGAGCTGTGCTAATGCGGTTGACTCAGGCTTGTTGGCTTCATCATTTTGAATATGGGTCTTCAGGCGAATATTCTCGATCCCCGCACATTCTCCATGTTTGTGGTTATGGCCCTTTTCCTCACCATTCTAGCCGCGCCAATGGCTGCATTGATCTATCCTCCGAAATATCGTGTTCCTACGATTGACCATGAGGAAGCGCAATCAGTAAAGCCCTCCCTGAAGGACAGTGACAGTGTGCCAGATTTCTTCCGGGATAGGGGCCTCAAATCAAGATTCGCACTCGTCCTCGATAAGGTCGAGCAGCTCCCGGCAGCAATGGTTCTATCGCAATTGTTGCAGCCAACGATCCCCGTTGCATCCCCCACCCTCGAAACTATACACGAGAATGCAAATCCCTCCGAGCTGACACTCAACACCGCTGATACCCGGCCTTCGCTTTCTCTTCACGCCCTCCGATTCGTTGAATTATCCGATCGCTGGTCGACGTTTCTGCGGTTTCAAGAGGTGGATTCGTTCTACTATAACGATCCTTTACTGTCCGTCCTGCGAACATATGGCCATTTGCAACACCTCAACATTTCCGCAGAGGTAGCTTGTGTGAGTGCCCAAGATATGCCACGAGCGATAACCGACAGGGCTGCCAGGAGCAACTCTCAGATGATCATCATACCCTGGCCACGAGGAACCATCTCAGTTCAAGATACAGAGCCACCCTCACCCGGTGCTCGCAGCCACGGGGATGGAGGCAATGCGCAGAAAACCATTATGGAAGATCAAACCAACTCTGCAGTCTATTCCGAGTTTATCAGGAACGTCTTTGCTCACAGCCGCAGGGACATCGCACTCTTTGTCGATCGAGAACCTAATAGCTCGAGCTTTACATCAGCGTCATCTGCATCATCCTCGAGTCGTCATCATCTGTTCCTCCCTTTTTTCGGCGGACCTGATGACCGTTTGGCACTTTCCTTTCTGGTGCAATTATGTACGACAACGTTTGTCACGGCCACTATCGTGCGATATCTACCGGCGGAAGGGGCTAGCAATACCCAGGACGCTGGCGTACCTGCGAGTCCTATTGACGCGCCAGCCCCATCGATCATGGTAAGGGAGTCTTTATGTGTGTATGCCGTTCTATCTCTCACGAATCTCGCGATAGGCTATGACGGGTGAAGACATAACCTCGGGTAATGTCACAGGGGACGCACACGCGGCCCCCTCGTTGCAGAATGAGCGCGCCCTAGATAACGACATATGGTGTCGTTATGCAGAACCATGGAGCATGGTTCCAGGCTCTGCTTCATCACGGATGGAATTCTCCACTGTCTACACGGCAAGGCCTTTGCATTCAATGCTGCAGTCCCTTAAAGATTACCAGGATAAACCCACAGACGGCCGAAGCGTCATTATCCTTGTGGGCAGGTCGCGATCCACAGTTGCGGAGGATCAGAAGAAGGAGTTGGTTCAGGTCATGCGAGAACATGGATCTGACATGAGGTCGTTTGTGCCCAAGACACTGGGCATCGTTGGAGCTACATTTATTGCTACAAATACTAATGCCAGCTTGCTGGTCTTGCAGGCACCGCTTAAGCCCAGAAGGCCCAATACTTTATCATCATAATTTTACCGTTTTTAGGGAGTAGAGATGTTTCGTAGACTTTAAATGATTTGTATGTGTTACTATTTGCATTATCGGATCATATCGACACACTGTAGTATACACCACGACAGACATTGGAATAGACGCCGATTATCGTACTCTTGCGCTCTCAAAGTTTTGAATCGGCGTATAAGCGCCTGCCCGGACAAAGTCTCACCGACCACGATGATCTCCATCGGAGTTGGTCGTCACTATCTCCATTGGGGTAGGTCTGAATTTTTAGCAGACCTGAGTGGCTTACCGAGCTAGGGAAGTCTATCACAGATCGATAATCCTCCATTGTTCCGTTCAACTGCCATTGTGCTCCTCGTGCTAGCTATGTGAAGATTCATATAACCATGCTCCCCCAAGAGCAGCCCTTCCCATCTTTCTCCATTGTTTAGTAACATCCAGGTGTGGGCGCTTGTATTAATCAATTCTCCAATTTGCCTATTGGGGGAATTGAGGGGGCCAAACACGAGACCGGCACAGGGCCATCGTTCCAAATAACTTACCACAAACATGTCAGCGAACACAATGATGGACTTGTACCGTATGTGGTAGTCCCTTCGCTTTGTTGACTTTCGCTCACTCTGAGGTCGCTATGACACTAAAAGAAGGTATAACATCCATGTCTTCATAATTGTTATACTTTGTCGCCCTCACTGACGCCCAGCACTTGTCTTTTAGCCGTAGAACGCAGGCGAGCAACAGGTGAAGCGAGTTCTTATCGCGAACGCCGCCACAACGAACCACCAGAAATGCCTCCTCCACCAAAGAAGTCCTACTATCACAGTCCATGCGGTTCGCCAATGAAGGGTCACAAACGATCGTCGGATGGGTCGTGGATATGTCCAGAGGTAGAACTAGGCAGGTATACCGGTCCCCCTGCACTTCAACCACAAAGTTCAGACTCCCCGAAACTCGCGCCACAAGATTGGAATCGAAGTTCTTCACCTGCCTGGGTACGTTCCCTCATGCCAAATCGTCAAAATCTTGACACATTGGTATGGTAGCCCCCACCATCGTCTAGTCCACTGCCCGTCCGCCGTACACCCCCAGCTCCACAAGTTCGACCTCCTCAGTGGGACACCCCAACTCTGATGCACCGTGCCAACATGAAGCAGATACAACCCAGCAAACCGCACTCCAGTATACCCTTGAACGCGCCTACTCAGATCATAGGTGATGAAACTCCCGCGCAATCCTTTCTACCACCGCAACAACCGCCAGAGCGACCTGCAGAAGATGACCCGGAAGACGCGGGAGCAAACGGTTCGTCGAGTACAATAACTTCTTCTGGCTCCAATTTTCGACGGTTCGTCAAAGATTCACGTATGATAGGCGCAATTTTCAGGACTACAAGAGACGACGTGCCAGATCTCGTCAACTATCTAGCCAATGCAGATGTTCACTTTAGCATAGTTGGTCGTCCGTCAAATGAACGGACATCGCCAGCGGAAGCAAACTCCAGAGTTGTGCATTCCCCACCAGTAGGCAGGGATCCATCATGCCTTGTAGTTATGGCTCAGGACGAGCAGATGATGAACGTGCTGGCAAACGGACATCGCGTGCAGCAAGAGGGTGGGGGTCTTCGCAGCACATCCGAACCGCTAGGCCATGGATACCTGGATATCATCAGAGACGAGCGCCGCACCCCCGGGCCCCCAGGATTCAGACACAGAGGCGATATACCGCCTTATGCTGAAGACCCCCACCACCTCTTTCCACCCCCTCCGATGTTTGGTTTGCCAGACGCGCTACCCCACCACACTTCCTCCTCCCCCTCTCACAATCTCCCCGCACCTCATCCATATGGCGGCTACGACATTGCACCAGCGAGACACCCTTCCGTCGGGCCTCGAGGCTCTCCTTCTAGATTTTCTTCCGTTACCCCCTCGGAACGAGAACAAATGCTAATATCGCAAAACATGTATAATAGTAATATTAGTCCTCCGCTGACCCCCATCAAGATATTTGCTCTCGGTCTCTTTGGTGCTCTCACTGCTGTATTTGGATGTTGGTTGCTTTACGCTTTCAAGTTCTCCTCATAGGATGGTTTTCTGTACAGTTCTATTCTATTTCTTTATTTACGAACGCGATGTACGGATACGGTCGGTAGTCTCTTATGCCCGTATGCCTTTATGCCCTACGAATATGACATGCCAGTTTTTCTTTTCCTCTCAATTTTTCGGACTCCAGCGTCAACAATGACTTGGAAGCGTTTCCGTGGTCGTGGGCAGGTAAGGGTGATGAAGTACTTGAGAAACGCGTTGCTGCGCACGCATATCTGGCCAGTCAAGAGATTCATTCTCCGCCAATGTCCTCTATAGGTTCGAATTTGGCCTTGGTACTTCGTTTCGACGTCCGGAATTTCTGATCTTTCAGGGTGTTGTTCATAGACACCCCAGCCGAGTTGAACGTAAGGTCGGCAGAGCCATAGCCGGCCCACATAGCGTAAGGATCTTCCTTGGATTTAGCTTGACTTTGTCGCTTCTCGATATTGAGGGACGTCCGTCTCCTTGCAGGCTCAGTCGTAAACGATCTCGGGATTGGACACCCTACTGGATGAACGGTTCCAACCCTGATCCGTTGTGTTGCCAGGGCGTTACGTGATTCGGGTTGGAAATTGCTGCCTTCCGGCGGATAGAGTATGACGAAATACTGCATCAATCAAATCAAAAACCGGATATGTCAATCCTCTTTTCGTTTCTTCACATATCGAACACTCGCCTCAATGACAAATAGGGGAAAATTAGACGTGGGCAGGAGGTTTTCGTTTAGATGGATCTCGCCCTCTAGTCTTTTCTCCGTCGTGGCGTGTAGGCCGTCTTTTGCTGGCGTCCACCATATCGCATCCGCGATCGCTTCTGTCTCGACGAGTTGACCGTCCTCTGAGTTTGCTGCGGAGTAGAAGGAAGCGTCGCGATAGTACTTGACACGGCGTTTCAAAACGACAGAGTTGACGTTGGGCGAAGACAAGGTGTCAAGCACGTCAGACTGTTGACTCTCGACTGCCAAACTGAGGGGAACAACGCTTCCCCGTGCGTAGCAAAGCTAGAAATACATCCCCATGAGAAATTTTCAGAGCTAGAAGCCCTCCTCGTGCAACTCACCGGGTTAGCAACGGATAGCTACCAGAACGTCAGCGGAGAACCAAAAAAGAAGGAGTTAAAATGACAGACGGTATACTGGGCCTGCGCATCTCGCCGATCTCCTATCCTGCCCCGGACGGTTACGGAAGTGAGGGTATGCCACCCCTCCTGATCGACTTTGGGACCCGGTAAGGGTGCGTTTTGGCGATATGATAACTGAATTAGCGGTGAGGCTGGTTTTGGTATGATCTTGGGGACATAAATAACCGGGGTCTTTAATCTAGGTATGGAATATGATAACGTGAGCACCATAACTTAAAGTGACAGCATGGTGCGCTTACCGGGAGTCCGATTTAAACCTTCCTCGGCATACTCTGAGAATCAGCTCATATTTGATACTTGCGTTGACAGACTTTTCCAGGATGGATGGAGGTGGCTGGACGAGCTGCGCAGGTACATTCTTTCCTCGTTCCAAACCAACCTCATCTGGGAAGGGAATGCAGATAGGCCACGTATAACCACCCAACAGTCTGGATCCTATGATCGCACTGCCTCCTGTGCTTTGTGCCGAGCTGATAGATACGGACGACTTGCCCAGATGAGATGCCTTGGTCCAGATAGTGGACGTGTGTTCCATGAACGTGTAAATGCCTTCCTCATAGGCACTAGTAATCAATTGTCCAACGATCTGATAAACCGCGGCATCAATTGTGTGTCAAGGAGGCAAACGTCACAGGCGTACCGTCAAAGTGACTGCTTGTATACTGGAACTCGACGAATCGGCAGTCAGGTGCACAGAGCCTGTTATGGCATCCTCTCCGTGGAACACCGGAGTGCTTTGGGCATTACGGGCCCGGCTGTCAATACTAAGAGTAAGCCAGGGGAAGTCCTTGCTATCCCTCAGCTGGAAGACGTGTTTCGTAATTTTAGAGTTTACGTGTCCTGCGCACGAACCATCCGAATGGGTGTCCGTGGGGCTATTGGTAGTTGAGCCGGCGGAGGACGGGGGAGTATGTTGATATATGGTTAATGGAGGAGGTGGGTGCACGGTTTGGGGAGCTATCTGGGTATCCTTCTTTGCGGGCTTCTCGTTGGGATAACTCCCGGATTTTTTCTCCAGCTTCACCCCGGGTTGAGGTAATGGGGCTGACAACGAGAACGGCACAGGTAGCGTGTTCAAATGGGCGCGTACTTCCTTCGACTGTGGATCCAAATTTGGCTGTAAGTCGATAGGGTATGATTCAATTATACTCGATAGACGCGCTGGACTTGAGACGCGTTCAGTCGTCGTCGTTCTCGATGTAGAAGCTACTGGAGGGCTGGGTTGCGCGATAATGGTACTTCCGCCACCAAAAATCGTGGAGTACCGTGGCGATGCACCGGTCGGCAAGTTTGAGAACTGTTCGAGGCTTGAGTATCGAGGGGGTAACTCCCTCAACATTGTTGGACCAGAGTGGGCATCTCCATTCTCCGAGCTGGTGGGTAAGAGCGGCCATGAGTCACTGACTGAGGTAGGATGAGCGATTAGGTGTGCCATAGGTTGGTGTAACCAGTTATAGGAAAGATACTATGCAGATATACAACCAGTTAATATATTATCCGTTTCCGACAAGACAAATAAAAGTGCTTGAAATCTTTGACTGCTTTGGTTGTAACTATATCTGGAGTGTGAGTAACGGTATTAATGCACACGAAAATCCGTTTCAAATCTATCCTTACCTGTTGACGGAACAATACCTCGATGGGAAGGTATTCTCGGCGCTCGTCAACAACACCCTAGAGCACTGTGCAATCCAACGCGCGGATTAGTTGAAATTAAAGCGGAGCGTTTAAACCCCAAGCATTAAGTACCTGACCATAAGTCGCCTGCTCCCCAGGTCTTATTGTTTTGTAGCTTGGTGGCTGTGCCATATTAGGGGTTCGCTCACGTTAGCCATCACAATGAAAAGCCTCGTGCGATATATGTCAATTGCATGCATTATTGTGTTTTCAGTGATGGTCAATGTCGAGTGTTGAGCCGTGTGTACCCCAGTGCTATCATCACTGACTTGGGATAGCCAAATCTCTTAGGACGAGAGACTATTTTTTTTTGTCTTTCAGCTTTCGATGATGCCCTCCACAGGGAGCAGCAACTGAATAATTTATTACTTGCCGAGTTTATCCTACCATTTCTAACTATGATGATTAATGGCACAGACCGCGTTTCTTGGATGAATGTTAGGTGGTTCAATTATGATCTCTAAATCTCGGCATTCAAGCCGTGTATCTATATTGTCAGTTTACGATGTCTTTCTGTCAAGCGCAACCATCTCTTCTACGCTGCAGACCCACCGCGATGACTCTCCTCCCCACCCACCAATCCTCCTCATCTTCCTTACATGTATACCACTTCCATCAAGGGGGACTTGACCAGAGCCCTTCCCTTCCATCCCCTCATCCAAAGCAGATTGGGGAATCCCAATGGACTGCATCAACGCAGTGTACTTAGCCCTCGTGTATGAATAGGATCGAATACAGAACATCAGAATGCTATCCCTTGAGAAAAACACGGATCGAATGTTTTCATCGCACCCTGCACTACAAGGAGGTGCAGCTCCCACAAGCCTCTTCATTGTTCGAACGAATACTCTCCAGAAGGAGAGGATAAAGGGCGGGTCGAGCCCTGTCATTCGAGCCATGAAGGGTAAGTACCACCTCCACAAGAAGAAGCCAACATTCGAACGACAAGAACGAGAACTTACAAATAACGTCCGTGGCTTTTTCCGTGATCATTGCAGCCCCATTGCTGAAGTAATTCCCATCCGTGATCCACCCTGTATAAAGGGATGGAGCAGAGCGGGATCCACTGCTGGTGGAGTGTTGGCGTTCAGCCCGCTCAAGGGCTTTGCTAATCTTGGATTTAAACTCTTCTCTGGGAGTCCTGGTCCAGCCTGGTTCCCAGAACAGCTCGTCAAGAGGGATGTGAGGGATCCCCAAGATTTTGGAAAGGCGCAGGGCGAGGGTTGTCTGGTTGGTAGTGCTGTCTGTTCAACAGGCTCGTAAGGCGGGTTGAGGACGATGCCGACGGACCTTGCCAGCACCTATTTCATTTGGCGATTAACGCTTTAGCCTTCTCCGAGAGTATTCTCCCGGCGCATACCTGTGCCCCCTAGGATTTGTATTCTGTATCCTCCTTTCCCATCACCCAGCAAGGGCGGAATAGAGGTTTTAGGTGTTATTAATTGCATTTATCCTCCGCTCTGAAGAATGAAGACTTTGGAGTCGGTGAACTTCAAAGTGGTGCACGCTGGAGCAAGCACAATGGTGTGAGAGAGCAGGAGCGACGCTGTGAAAATGATCTGCGGTTGCCTTTATTTATACACGCGGTGACCGCTTGGCCTGCGGTTCCGCTGACAGAGTCAAAAACCTAGGACGAATGGGGAAATGCACTTTATTGAAAGCAAATGGTATGTGGGAGACAGGAGCACGAGGTCAAACAGCTGGACGCACAAGAACAAAACAACTGAAGGGTAACATTCATTCTAACTTATTCATGCAGTCTTTCGATCCAGAGTAACCATCTCTTGGACGCTTTTCATCCACTTTGATAGTTCTCCTCCCCACCCGCCAATCCTTCTCATCCTTCTGGTGCCTGAAATTCCTTGCACCTGATCGACAACGTTTTGATCGGCTTCACTATCCTCATCGTTGATAGCCGTGATTCCAATTCTCTTCATCAACGCATTACTCCAAGCCTTCATAACAGAGACCTGTTGGATACAATCCAGGAAAATACTATCCTTGGAGAAGAACACCAAACGGAAGTCTTCTTCACATCCCGGACTACAGGGCTTGCCATACCCAAACAAGCGTTTCACCGTCCGTAGGAAAACCCGCCAAAATGAAAGAACGAAAGGCGGGTCAAGCCCTATGCATAAGTGGCGGGGATAAGTTGCAGAACACGCAAAGATTAATGGTACGTAACGTACATATAACATCTGTTGCCTGCTCCGTTACCAATAGGCCTCCTCGACGGAAATAATTTCCGTCAACAACCCAACCAGTATAGCGCCCAACACTGGTGTCCTGCGAGTCGTCTGAAGCAGCATTAGAGGGCGTCGAAGGTGGATTTTGATGTTCTTCCGCTTCCTTCAAGGCGCGAGAAAGCTTGGTCTTGAACTCATCAATAGGAGTTTCCGTCCAGTTTGGTTGCCAGAATAACTCATCGAGTGAAATCTGTGGTATCCCGAGTAGTTTCGAAAGTCGTCTAGCAAGCGTTGTCTGACTCATAAAGCTCAACAATCGCAAGAACCTCAAAACATGATTCAAGGCGGTGATTTACCAACCTTGCCAGAACCTACATAATTATGAGTGGTCGCGTCGTAACCAAGCTCAACTCTTGGATTTAACACTCACCCGAGATCCCCAAGACGTGGATCCTGTATCCTCCCTTGCCATCACCTAAAAGGGGTGGAATTCCAGACAATGAGGCTTGAGACGCCATCCAGGATGGTGCGCAAGAGTCGGAGTGTGACTCAAACGTCCTGAACGCGCTTTATCAACGGACCCGCATGAGTGACAACCAAATCGAGTGTCACGGCACCGGGTGTATGGATATCACCAATTGGGCGCACTGGTGATATCGAGCGCACAGGCAGGAGCTATATGGGGCCATCGGAGGGCGAGCCAAATAAACACAACGCGAAGCCCCACCGTGACCGCGTCTGAGCCAACTCCGTCAGCGACTACTACCACATAACCCATTAGGCTTTGGAAGGCAGTACTGGTAAGTAATCCCTCCTGGGTGCTATTGGCTGGTTGATTGAGTCAAATCGACAATTACAGCTTTCTTGCCGAATTTCCGGAGGACAACAGGTTCCTGACGGCCAGCAGGACTACTGCAAAACGTTGGGCACACATGTCAGTTCTTTTCGAAACCTCACTTGGTGATATTGTCATCGACCTTGAAGTCGAACTCTGCCCCAAAACCTGTGAAAATTTCCTCAAATTATGTAAAGTATACTACTACAACCTCAACGCTTTCTTCAATGGTTCGTCAACCCGTCATTACCATTCCTCTGGCATGGAGACTTATTTTCCTGTTATAGTATCGAAAGATTTCCTTGCACAGGCTGGGGACCCTACAGCTACAGGAACTGGAGGAGAATCAATATGGTCATATCTTGCAAAGGGCACCAATGCCAAAGACTCCACCCCACGCTACTTCGCGCCTGAAATTCGCCCCAAGTTGAAACACTCCACGAAGGGGACCGTATCCATGGCTGTTGCTCCAAGCGTCGAGGGACAGCCACAGGGCGGCTGCGGAAGCCAGTTCTTCCTTACGCTAGCTGACAACATTGAGTACCTGGATGGAAAGCATGCTGTGTTTGGGCACGTCGTAGAAGGCTTGGATACGCTGGATAAGATGAATGAGATTTTCGTGGATCAGAACGGGCGCCCGTTTAAGGATATCAGAATCCGTCATGTCATTATACTTGGTGAGGATCAGATCGTTGTGTAAGCTGTGCTATCATTGACAACATCCAGACGATCCATTCCCAGACCCCCCTGGGCTGCTGGTACCACCTTCATCACCTACTCGGCCCCCGGATAACTCGACACGTATCGCAGAAGATGAAGACCCGCTAGAAACCCTGCCTGAAGAGGAGGAAGAGCGCATTCGGCGCGAGAAAGCCGCGGCAGCGTCGGCGCTGACGCTGGAGATGGTCGGAGACCTGCCGTTTGCCAATGTCCGACCACCTGAAAACGTCTTGTTTGTGTGCAAGCTTAACCCCGTAACGAGAGACGAAGACCTTGAACTTATCTTTTCGCGGTTTGGAACTATTATGAGCTGCCAAGTAATCCGGGACAAGAAGACCGGCGATTCGTTACAATATGCATTCATCGAATTCGACAAGCGAGAGGATGCCGAACAGGTAAGCCATCCGATAACCTCGAACTGGGGCGTGGCGTGTTCATGGGGCTGTGACGTCAGGCATACTTCAAGATGCAGAACGTCCTCGTTGATGATCGAAGAATTTGGGTTGACTTGTGTGTACTGCGACTGTTCTGTTTGATAGCAATCACTAACTTTGATTGCACCGCTCTCCAGCTCTCAATCCGTCGCTCGACTGAACACACACTGGTCCAACGACATCAAACGTGGGCCTCGTCACGCCAAAGGTGGAGGTGGTTATGGAGGAAGAGATGATCTCGTACAAACCCGAAGATACCGTGAAGATGAAGACAAAGATCATCGACATGGAAGAGATTACGGCTTCGTCTTTGACATGAATGATCACCGGCATGGACGGCGCGAGAGTGATCGTGAACACCGGAGAAAACGTTCGCGGTCAAGGTCACCCCGTAAGGACAGGGAACGCGATCGTGAGAGGAGAGAGAGAGATAGGCGTCGAAGCAGGAGCAAAAGTCGAGACAGAAGGGCTCACTATGACCGTGACCGAGAAAGGGACAAGGACCGGGACCGGCGTCGCTATTGAGACGAGGCTGTAATGCCCTATTTGGATTGCACCCAAAAAAGTACTGCACCGGTAAGCTCGCATCAGCTCTGGGCTCTGCCTGTCTCACCCTGCGGTTCTGCGGGGCATCCCCCTCGTTATGTGCATCTCAGACGTATATATAACCATGTACACTACTGCGCCTTCGCCTCTGCAACGACCCTTTTGCCCCATCCTTTGCTTCCCCATGGCCATCTTTCCGCGGCAGTTCAACGCGCCTGACGCTGATGTTGTCCTAGTTTCTTGTGAACGGGATGACCCAACGCAATTCCTCGTTCATCGTTGTATACTCACCGCTGCGTCGCCTTTTTTTGCGGACATGTTCGACCTACCGCAGCCTGAAAGTGAGAAGAACAACAAACCCCCAATCATCCCCGTCTCAGAGAACGCCCAAACGCTTCACATGCTCCTTCAATTCGTCTACCCCATTCCAGACCCCACTATTACAACCCTGGATGAGCTAGTTCCAGTGCTGGGGGCTGCAGTAAAATACGACTTCCTGGTAGTAGTCGAGACGCTGAGGAAGGTGTTGGTGCGGAAGTCATTCCTGTTATCCGCCCCTACGCGGGTCTACGCCATCGCTTCCCGCTTCGAACTCGAAGAGGAAGCAAAGCTAGCATCACGATACACCCTCACCGTCAACATCCTCGACGCACCACTAAACGACGACCTCAAGTACATCACCGCCTGGTCGTACCACCGACTCTTAGATCTCCACCGCCGCCGCTCTCGCGCCGCAATCGATCTACTCAAGATTCCAGATAGCATCAAGTGCATGCAGTGCAACGGTTCTGCTTATGCCGTGTTTTCGTACCCGAAATGGTGGGGCGAGTACGAGAGGCGGGCGAAGGAAGAGCTGGTGGTTAGGCCGGTGACGGATGTGGTTTTTAGTCTGGAGTTCTTGGCGGATGTGGCGAGTGCTTCTGGGTGCCAGCGGTGTGCGGGAAGTATATTGGATTCGTGGAGGTTCTTGCAGGATTTAAAGAGGAGTATTGATGCCTTGCCTGCTACTATATGACGTATCTTGGGACCTTGCTCTCCCCTTCGTTGCACTTCTAGGGACTGCTTGGGCCTGTCTTGGTTCTTCGTGGCTTAGAGTTTCTACATATATGCACCGCCTATTCGTACCTTATAGCTGTCTACGATTATCATTGTTTTGATACCCCACTTGTGTAATGACCAATTTCACGATTGTTAGATAAAGCCGATTTTTGTCCAGCGGCGGAGATTTAAAGCTTTCTAACCAACCACAATGCCCGGACACTCTGAACTTGGTGCAACAGTGCAAATGAAGCGCCAATCAGCAATTATTCAACATAATTCTAGTTCTACCTGAATTGTTCGCTTTTCCCAATGCAAGTTGAGCGGCTAAAGTGTTGTGTCTGGAACTACACTATCAATGAAGCTACAACTAGATTACATCGTAGCACCGAATGGTTTGGAAGGTCAAAATGTACGGCTCCGCGTTCTTCCGTCGTCGTGTTGATATCCACACTGAGTCTGTTACAGCACCTTGGCCTATCCTTCCTCAGGCGACTTCGGATGTACTTACTAGGAAAACGGTGGAGAAAACTACTTTACACACTATCTTCGCGACATTGATTCTGTTGCAGTCGAATTCCTGCCGGATATCGTTTTCTTAATAATCTCACCCATCCCCTGCATTTCTACCGAGCCGATGGTGGCCCGAAATTCGCTCAACTGTCGAGGAACCGAGCTGAAATAGAGCTGCGACACATCAGTGTTCAGCAGCTAAGGACTCGGAGTGACTCCGACAACATTTGGCCGTCTTTTGCCTCTTATTTTTCTGATCATAAGGTTCACGACCTGGTTGTGTCCAATAGGAGACTGTAGGCGGTTTTCAAGGTACGATCGTTGGTTATCGTACAGCTAACTTGTCCGACGAAGAAGATGGGTAAAGATTGACCTGGAGAACGAAGATGATATTACATATATGAGAATCGGTAGGCTGTCGGCAAGGTTCTAATTTCAACACCGCGCTCCGCCAATAAATTGTGAATTGAAAGGCATCTCTTCAATGCACAACCTCGTCCTTGCGCTTGTCTGTGGAGGACAAATCTGAAGCAATCCAATAAGTAACCATAGTTTCCGACGCTCAAAAGGACGCCAATCAAAGAACAGATATGGTGGTACTCACCGACACTCTGGAAAAATTCCAGGATAGAGCAACGTGAAGTGTTCCTCAAGCAATAACGCAACCGAAACTAGAACTCCCCCCATTTTCTTCATTTGTTGGGACGTTACTAAAGATCTCAGCGAGTTCTTTTTCATTCGAATTGGGCGTGGTCAATGAGTATGAGAGGGAGTTCATTTAGTTTCCTTGTCGAGGTAAACGGGCACGTATGTGTGGGGTGAAGATTACATCCAGGTGCGGGCTTAAGTATGAGTGTGAATTCTTAAGCTCAAGTCAATGGCCCAAATTTGACTCTGTCATGCATGAGAAGTACTAGAACTACGGAGTCAAATGATCTGAGATCCTGGACGCATGCTTATTTTTTTACAACTTACACATCATCACACTGCCTCGGGCTTCCGTCTATGAATTGCCTAACTGAACTGTAGAGCGGTAATTGGTATACGGGGAGTTATAGGTAATTAGGACAATCCCCCCATTGTTCCCTTTCGTATGTTTTCTTTACCTTCTTCTAGAACTAGGAAGCTGGTTAAAGGAACCGGAAGTATTTCACATTTTAGCCTGTCGAGTCCAACTGACCACGCGCAGATATACCATACGCCCCTCCGCCGGTCGGCCACCATAATTGCTACACCGAGCTACGTTATGCTTTGCCTATACTAGCATCTCGTGCTCACTTGCATTATGGCAACATCGCCTGAGTGCGCAGGAACGTTGGTGCGTAAGCAAGAACAATTAGCTCAACATGGAAAAGCGATGGAAAGTTCGAATACAATAGCAAAGGCCATACATATGGGATTATGGACTGAGATCACTGGATTACAGCATGCCGGAAATCCAGCTCAATCAGTCCAATTCACACCTGGCGTCGATGACGATCCCGAGAGTAGATAATGCGATATTATGCCAACTAAGAGATAGTAACAAAAGATGGAACATTAGCAGATTGTCTCGACATGCCAATATAAAATATTCATCTATCTATAACGGAAGCGACCTAGTAGCATTGTAGAGAGACAGGTCAGTGATGCTCAGTTCTTCCGTAAAACATCTGGATTGAAGGTTCACTCACGAATCATATCTCGGTATACTCATTCGATGAATTCCAGAATCTTATCAGCAGCCAACTTCCTCCCCTCTCCAACACTAGCACAACGATCAGCAAGCATTTTTGCATTGCGAGCGAAGCTTTCATCCCCAACGACCTTGATCAATGCCTTGCCAAATTCCTCCGCATCTACTCTAGGTGCGCTGGTCGGGCTGCCGAACACTCCTATTTCAAGACATTCGACCCTCCTCGCATAATCGTATGTGTCATACCATACAGGTAGGACGACGTGAGGTACACCAGCTCTATAGACCCCATCGCGCCAGTTAACAGCCATCAAGTCTTAGAAATAGGAAACAGCACTCACGAAACAGCTTCAAAGAATGAATTTGCTCCTCCATGATGAACTGAACAAACCACATTCGGATGGCATATGATCGAATATGGTGTCGCCTGTAGCCAATCAACCACCTTCATTCTCACCGGATCCAAGATCTCATTCAATGCGCTGCGGATCTCACCATCCGCCATCACCTTCCACAAGACCTGGATATCCTTGAACTTGTCGAGTAACACCCTAATTCCACCTCCTAGCTGACGAACGTGGTTTGCATTCAAGGAGACATGAGAGCCTAGATTTATTAAAATTGTCTTTATTCCCGGTTTATCCAACCATCTGGCCATGTCTGGGTCATATTCCTGGACCGACTTTGAGGGTAATAGTATGGGCCCACACAAATTCAGGTTTGGGGGAATGTATAAACCCGGAAATTCCGTCTCGACGAGAGCAGGGAGGATATATGGTACTTGAGATGAAAACTGGTCGAGTATAGGATGCTTGAGTCCGTGGTTCTTTTCTCGCATATTGTTGAGAGATCTGATTTGTGAGGAAGTGACGAGTGTGAATATTACATAGACGTTCACGAAGATATTGGCCAGAATAAGGAGTATCGGAACAGGATAAGAAAAGCCCGTGCTTATACTGGTGTAGATCAGGGTCAATACAGTGGGGTAACTGGGATTTATATGAACACATACGCAGGATACTTCCAAAACCCTCGTAGCGCCGGCTGTGCGAGTCCTACAAGGTCCTTGGGGGAGTTGGGCGACAAGACGATGTATTTTTTCCCAAGTTTTTTGCACACATCGATTCCGCCATTCAGCAGTGATTCGACTATCACCGTGGTAGGACTGACTTGATCCAGAATATCCTGGATGGAGAGCAACTGCTCATGATATTCTTCTGCCGTCCAAGGAGATAGTACATCTGTGATACAACTGAAGCTCTGAAGGGCACCGCTTACACCTGGAGGGTGATATACCACATCTGCGTCGATATTCCGGCTTGCTGCCTGTACATGGGAGAGTCCCTTGATAGTGTGGAAGGCGATCCTGGGCGCAGAAGGTGGGAGAAGGGACTGAATTTCGGCGAGGCGTTTTTGGAGAGGAAGGAATGAGGCAACATGAACCTCGACATTCCGGAGAGCAAGTTCATATGCTACGGCAAGCACTACATTGGCCTGCCCGTATTCGGAGTTAGTGAGGAATAGGACTTTTGTCGCCATCTAGAGGAAGAAACGGGATTGAGGGTATAACTGTGCAACTTTGGTCTTATACCGGTGCCATCACCGTTGACGCCCGTTATTTTCCCAGCCATGAGAAGCAACACCGATGGGTATAAGGGCGCCTTCGTTAGACCCTACAGTGTAGCGCTTGCATCATTTAATCCTGGGGCGCTATTTGATCCGCGCGAAGCACTTACCTTGTTATTTATGGCCATTAACCCAGATTTTACTTGGTCATACTACTAAGTACGGCTTTACCTGCGCAACACCAAGACTCCAGATGACAGCTGTCGAGCCACACAATTGTGCTATCCTCTCAGGAGCGCGTTTAATATTGGAACCATGTAGCACGGGAAGGGTAAGTCAATCTCTGCCCCACCCAGGTGCAGATGACGAGAGGGCTCTTTGTGCTGGAGAGGTACCGAAGACAATTGCGTACTTCTATCAAGCTCGAAGCCTAGAAAATTTGCCGAACGATCCATCATTACACAGATCAACTGATCGGTGATGGGAACCAAAGGTCCCAGGACAGTCCTGGAGGTGACCTTGGCGAGCTGCTTTCCTGGCATTATTGAGTCTTTCTCGGCATTTTCATTTGTTTTAGTGTGACGCTGCTAGACTTGATGCTCGATGATTGATGTTGTAGTGCAAGTGCGTGTTGGGGGATTATGCAAGTGCATCATGTGTTACTTTGAATGAGGGGTGGAATGAGGGGTGGGAAGCTGTCAACCACCCTGTATTATAGGCTTGTATCTCACCCAAACTACGATCTCCCGTTGGAAATGGCGCCAACCAACCCAGATCAATATCGTTTGCGTCAAGCCCACGCACTATGATCTCACGATCCGAACTGATGTAGCGAAATTGACCCTTGACGGTTTTGTCAAAGTTAGGTATGCGACATTCTTCTTGTCTCATTAGGGATCCGAGGCCGAACATTGATCATGATACAGCTTGGAGATCAAGGAGGCAACGAGTCTGATCGTATTGGACATATCAGATCAGGATCCAATATGGACCTCGACGTCTCGAAGAGCGAGTTCATAAGCTATGGCGAGCACCATATTGGCTTGCCCGTATTCAGAGTTGGTCAGGAACAGAATTTTTGTCAGCATGGCCTAGAGAAGAAAGGATGGGTCGATGCAGTTGCGTGGTTAAGATCTTAAAGCAGCCATCGTTGCTCGATCCGCGTCCATCATTTTCTTGATCAATACAGTATAGCATTGGTCCCTTGACTGGAGGAGTTGTTCGATGGCAACAGACGGCGTTCTTATCAGCCACATTACTACTATTCCTTCCTGGAGACTAGACTGAGAGTTTACCATGAAGTCCATCCGTGTATGCAACCCACTCGTACCATTTGTGAATAATTGGTGAACGTCAAATTGAGGTAAATTATCCCTACCAACTGAACTGTTTTCGAGATCTCTAAGAGGAGCAGCCTCTGGACTGTGCCATAATACTACGACACTCACAATCAGGGTGCGATGTGGGACGCATCAACAGTTTAGAAGGAGAGGTTATTTTCGGCCTGACAGATCAGCTGCTTGAAGGTCTTAGCAAACAAGTACAACATAAACATTTGCGCGCAGGTCAAGTGTACAGGCCATGATGGCAATATGATGGATCACCTACAAGTAATTACTCGCAATGCCTTAGATGGCAACCTTAGGCTAGTGCATCACAAAGCATCACCCCAGCAGCCGCTGTTCCTCTTTGGCTGCGGCTCAACTTGAAGTTTCTTAGGTTAAGGTTGTATATTATCCATTCTACAAGGATTAAGTTTCAGAGAAGCAGAATAGTCAAACCTCCTAACTGAACCCCTTAACCTAGCCGCCTGTCGAGTGCTATGTGTGCTCTGACCGCACCAGCAAAAAAGGTAAACTGCTCTCCAAAAATTCGAATTCGAATCAAAAGAACCATTACCGTGATGCATCTGGTTGCCATGTAAGGCATTGCGAATAATTGCTACAGATGGTGCATCACCCTGCCATCCTCTCGTGAAGTATAGCCAGGAGGGCGCGGCAGGCCGTGCAGCACCTGATACTCCATAGTAACAATGGGATGAGGTCTGCGCTGCTTGACTTGGTATAACATTCATTTCTATGCAATGCTGCTCGTATTCACAGCTGTCTAAGTACATGATAACTGAAGGATCATCTGCGTAAGTACATTGTATGACAAGCATATGAGAGTCGACTGGGCGGGTGGGAAGAGAAATTCGTTCCGTCATTGCTCGTCCATCTCAACCTCCAGGCCCACGCAATATAGCCTATATATTCTCCCCTTGGTCACCTCGCTCCCTCGGGCGAGAGTCGTTGGAACGTTCGCCGTTCGACGCTGACACAGTCATGCTGACCAAATATTGATCAATGGATTATGTAAGCTAGGGGTCTGGATCTGTGGTACGTAAGTAAAATCGAGATCGCTTCTTCTGATACTCGCTAAGAGCTTACCTGAATTACCTCAGGTGCTATGATTTCTGTGGACGGAAACTACGTTACCATCGACGCCAACATTGCGAGCATGAGAGAAAAGGTTGACTGACATGAATAAGGCTAACTTGAGCTCGGCGAACACAGTAGGGAGCCTAGTGTGGAACAAGTCATACAGTGAGCTGTCGATTATAGCACTGGTTTAGCATCGATAGACCCATTTAGTACTTTTGGTGATAAAGGGTTGATTTAAGTGGAGTGTTACCTATACCTGTTTCCCTTTCTGACTCGCTTCTACCGCTTACCCAACAAATGATTACCACTTAGCAACATACCATGTCGGCATGCGCATCCCTTCGTGATCGTATGGGCCTCCTTGACAGTAACTATTTGTTGGGAGCACCCTAATAGTTTTCTCGACAGACCCAGCATGTAAAATCAGTGTCATAAACGGACATTTTCGCTTTAGGGGCGCACCTGTGCCCACAGTTACAGGGTAGTCAGGATCTCGCCAATGTCGTTTACTCTAGAAGAATCTCCGAGACGTCTATATTTCTAATGTGGCGGTGTTCAGCGTGGCGGTGTTCAGCCTTCTTTTCCCGCTGACCGCGGTACTAGGGACCCCACGTGCTGCACTGCAACTCCAGCAGTAGTCAAAGAAGTGCGTTTGGGTCGTATTTTGCTCTTAATGGAGAACCTTTCATTGGCCCATGGACGAACGCAAAAAATTTTGACATCGATGCCATTTGTACTTGTGGTATTATCGTGGTAGGAGGCATAGTGTCCCATTTGTCGGGATTAACGAGGTTGGCACTGGCACTGAATCGAATAATTACGACAAGTCGGGAATACTGGACAAAGGGCAAGTCAGAAACGTAAAGAAGCAACATAAGATGCGCAAGACAAATCTAATACGAAAAGCAGGATCATTTTCTGGTTCGTTTTGACCTCCGCCTAGTCCCATAATCTCCATCGTCACCGTCACTTTGCGATCTATCCACATTCTCGTCCTCGGCTGTGTCCTTGCGGCTCTTGCGCTTTTGTCCCACAGCCTTCTTTGCCGATACCCTCTTCTTGGACTGCGACTCGACCTCCACTCCAGCTTCCTCCACGTGGCCCTCATCCCCCTGATTGATATCAGAATGCTCCGAGTCTTCAACTCCCGTTTTCTTCCTAGACCTTTTGACAGCCTTTGTTCTAGATTTTGGTTCCGCGGCTGTGACTTTCTTAGCAGGCACATTAACATCGGCCGCTTTTTTGCTTCTTGACTTCTTGGTTGAACTAAAGTCGGTTTCTTCCCAGCCACCTTGTTCGGCAAGGAGCTTGATTACATTCCAAGCCGCTTCATCCACACGTTGTACACTTAGCCTCCCCCTTGTGACCAAGTCCATCGCTAAAACAAAAGTGTCAGATAGTTTATCACTCAAACGCCAACGTCAGGAACCAAGTCGGTGGGGACTTGCCGAAGTTCCGGCGGCATGTGCGGTAGGTGGAATTCAAAACGTTCACCGCCAAGAGTTTTCGTATGTCAAAATATGATGCTATGACTCACATTTGATGGCTTTTACTCCATTTTCACCGATATATCGAATTTCTTCCTGCGGTTTCAGGTTTGACCTATCGGCAACTCCTTTCAAAAGTGCCAACGGGATAAAGTGCTTGGCACGAGCGACGAAGGTCAAGTCGACCATGAACCATTTGGGGTTATCTTTATCCGTTTTCTATTGGAGGCCGTTTGTGTTGAGTGCTGCGGAAGTGTCGAGTCTAAGGCACGTACTCACAGCGTCATAGTATGGATGATTCCTTCAGAAAGGGAAGGTGGTGGGAACCCGATATGGAGTATAGTCATGGGGCACTTACGGGTCCCATGCTGTATCTGGGATGATACGTTCGAGTAAATATACAGTATGCACAGCTATAAAATGGCTACTCACAATCCGGATATGCCTCTTTAGAAACCTGTTAAGACAGCGTTATTATCTTTGACGAGGCCAATAGCGAAAGTGACGGTAAACCAACCTGGGCAAAGGCAGCAATGCCTCATTGATAGGAATAGTGGGAGGCGGGCTTCAGCTGATGGTGCGCAGCAAGCAACCTATTACATTGAGTGGCCTACCTGGGTTCTTGCAGTTGGAGTGATAAAATAGGGCCTAGATCGCGCCCAAAACTAGCATCAGCGATTCAACTCCACAAAGACACCAGAACGAGAACCTTATCTCCGACTTTCATTTCCTTCATGAGGTTACGCGCTTCGTAATTTCTTACACCTTCCCATGGCGAGATTTTCACGGCTTCAAAATCATCAACACTGAACTGTTGAATTGAATTGACTTCACCCTGCCAACCATCGAATTGATACCGGGCTGACCTTGACATCTTTTCCTTTTACGACGCGAGACTCGGGCTCTGCTTTAAGCAACCAGTATTTGATAGCCATCCTTGGGCAATGCTAAATTGGTTGGCAAGCGGTGTAATGTTGGGAATGGCCGTCGTGGAGTTGAACGCGATCAGCTGCAATGGGCTTACCGAATGCGGTAGTTGCCGTAAATTATTTCTCACGCCACAACCGCGTTGAATGCCGTGCGTCCAGTCCGCAGTGATCACTCTTTTGACGATGCTCAGGCTTTCCTGTTGTCGATCTCCTCGTGGAGGATGAGGTAACGAGGCGCAGCTCCCGCGCCGGGATCGTGGTCTGATAGAAATCCAAGTTCTCAGCATGGGAGTTATTTGGGTCAGTTGTGACAATGCCGGACTCGGCAATCATGTATCAAGGCTGTGCCCCTTATATCGAGTGGAAATTGCTGCGGAGAGGGTCTACGCTCGGCTCTAGCTTCAGACCACGACAAAAGCTTATAAGCACCAGCCAAGCACCCTTTGTGTCATTCCACCACCCCGCAATGGCCCACAACGGAATCGACTCCAAGGCGCGCGCTTCATCCCCAGGCGGATCATCCTCTTCTAATGTGGTTGACCACGATGCTGCCCATGGTGTGTTGAGCTCTCTGATTTTTTGGACATTGGGACTAACTTTCGGTTGAGTTACGGATGACATCCCTCAGCCTTCGAGGCGTGCTGGTGCTCCAGGTCAAGGAATGATTACTGTTCAACCATTGAAGAGATCTGAGATGCAGGTTGGTTTTTGAGTCTTATTGTGGATCATTCATAACGAACCTTGGTAACTAGCCATCCTATGCCCAAGACCTAGGTACGGGAGAGGTATGTTAATATCTCATCTATATCCTTACCGCATGGTTCATCGCTTCTAGGTCACCCATGGAATTTACGGTACCCTCCTTCAGGGATTAGGTTCCCTGATTGGTTTCTTTGGTGCATTCCCGTGCTGCCCTTGTCCCAACCCATTCCGCGAAGTCCATCAGGGTAAGACACCCGCTCCCCAAATCCTCACAGTAGGCTAATTCTAGAACCTGTTCTCTCTCTTGTCTATAGGTTCCGTTGGTCTAGTCTCGCGATTCGGTCAATTCTACAAATCCGTCGACCCCGGTCTCGTACAAGTCAACGTTTGCACGGAATCTCTCCGCGTAGTGGATGTTAAGATTCAAATCAGTCCAATTGGAAGACAAACTGTCATGTAAGTCTCACTATGCAATGAACGACTGTAACCCAGACACTGACTTTGATTCTCAGCACGCGTGACAACGTCAATGTCGAGATGTGAGTTTTGCACCTTTCCCGCTCTCCTCTCACACCGGAACTAAATTTCTTCTCACAGTGACTCCGTCATCTACTTCCAAATCACCAACCCCTACCGCGCCGCATTCGGCATCACGGACCTCCGCCAAGCCCTAGTCGAACGTGCCCAAACCACCCTGCGCCACGTCGTCGGCGCCCGTGCAGTCCAAAGCGTCGTCACCGAGCGCGAAGCCATCGCATTCGAAATAGCAGAGATCGTCGGCGACGTAGCGGACAAATGGGGTGTCAGCATCGAAGGAATCCTCATCAAGGACATCGTCTTCAGCCCCGAAGTTGCCGCCTCCTTGAGTTCGGCCGCTCAACAGAAGAGGATCGGAGAGTCCAAGGTTATTGCTGCTAGAGCTGAGGTTGACGCTGCGAGGTTGATGAGACAGGCTGCGGATATTTTGGCTTCGCCTGCTGCCATGCAAATCCGTCAACTCGAGGCTTGTGAGTGTCTCTTGCTCATTTCCATGTTCGTACTAACCACTTTACCCTACCCAGTGCAACAAATGGCCAAATCAGGCAACAGCAAGGTCATCTTTGTACCTATGCAACTCCAAAGCGACGTTGTCAGCCAACTAGCAGGACAAGCATCAGGATCCAACGTCGGCGCCCTAGTCCAAGGCGAATCTGCTGATACAGGAGCAGGAACCGTAGGACGAGTAGGCATATTAAACAGCTTGGCCGACGCATGATCTCAATCCTCGAGGTGGCGTTTCCCGTTACAAGGCGTGGTTTCTTGATCTCCCTTCCCGCTATTCTTAACCCGCCTTCCATCTTTTCTTCCATCCCCATGCCCCATCTTTATGTTTGTTGTCATCCGATGTTACTACAGCTGCTTTCTCATTCATGAGACCTTTGCATACCCAATTTTGTTCAACGACACCAGTATCATACTTCCACATGCTTTCTACAAATCTTGTTTAATCTTTGCTTTCTTATCACCCTCGATCCGCATCCCCATGCCACTCGACTGTCCTTCGCACTCTGCATACTTGCAGAGTTGGAGGAGATCCGCCTTATTGCCCTCTAGTATAACTTTATCGGCTGTACGCTTAGTTGTCGCTGTCTAGCTGTTCCACCATGTTTCGATTACGCCGAAATGACGACACTTGACCGTTATCATGCATCATGAGCTGTGGTGTAGTGTTGCGGGTACGGTAATACATTATTCATTAGTCCATTCCAAAACCCAGGGGGATGCCAAAGCTACAAGGTTAAGATCTTTACAAATATATACGCTCGGTCTTACGTCTTCACCCTTTTGAACTCCAATGTACCTCATTCCATTCCCTAAACACCTCTCGCATTATTTTACACAACCAGAGCTGCATAATCACCCTCAAACCAAATTGGATGGGTAATGGAAATCGCCCAAGCTGACGAAATTCTCCTTGATGCTCCTTGCACTGACAAACCGATAGAAAATCGCCTGGCTTCCGGCTTTATCGTTCGTTCCACTCGCACGAGCTCCTCCGAATGGTTGCTGGCCAACAACAGCACCTGTGCATTTTTCGTTGTAGTATATGTTTCCGGCAGCGTTTCGGAGACGGTTGGTGGCCGTGAGAAGGGCGTGGCGATCGGTGGAGAAGCTGTTGAACGGAAGAAGCTGTGATTAAAGTGTTCTTAAGGTTTCGTAGAAGGAGAAGACGTACATAGCGCCAGTGAGAGCGTATTCACTAGTCTCATCAACCAATGCGAGGGTCTCTTCATACTTATCGTCATCATAGACGTAGACCTAGCTCTCGACGTGAGTCACGACGCCATTAGGAGGGGTTAGTCTCCTCACCGTCAGCACAGGCCCAAAGATCTCCTCGAGCATAGTAATCGATTTTGGATCCTTAGTGAGGATCACCGTCGGTTGGATAAAGTAACCCGTGGAATCATCGCCTGCAAACACGGTCAACTCTACTTCGTGGTGAGAAATAGAATACATTGCTACAGACCTGAACCACCAATGAGGACCTCTCCGCCAGCCTCTTTAGCTTTCTTGATGTATCCCGTGATTTTATCGAAGGCGGGCTTTCCACTAGGAAAGGTGTTAGCCTCATGCCACAGATTTGTAACATACAGGACGTACATAACAGGACCCATAAAGTTGGACCAATCCAAGGGTGAGCCAACTTTAATCTTCGCGACCTCTGACAACAGCTCGTCCTTGAAACCACCAGTCCACAATGACGCGGGTACGTAGAGTCTCGACAATGCCGAGCACTTTTGACCTGGGATCAGACGTCGATCAGAACCTAGACAAATTATGTAAAAAGGCGCATATACTTACCTTGATACTCAAACGCAGCTCTCACACTCTGAAGGGCTGAGTTTCTGATCTCAGCACTCTTATGAATCACATGGAAATTCTTTCCACCCGTTTCACCTACGATCCTAGGATAGGACTTGTAGATGTCGAGGTTGGCAGCAATATCCTTCCAGAGCTTCTTGAACACGAATGTACTTCCTGTGAAGTGCAGGGCAGAGAAGCTCTTGTGAGCTAGGGCTTGAGCAACAACCTCTGGCGGGTTTCCTGGGACAAATTGAATAACACCAGGAGGGACACCGGCTTCAGTGAGGATTTGGTACACAATGTAGTTGGAGTATGTGGCTGCTGGGGAAGGCTTCCAGACAACAACATTTCCCACCAGTGCAGGTGCTTTAAGGGTTGTTAGTATTAAGGAAACAGCATTATAAATGATAACGCACTCCCAGGAAGGTTTCCTCCGATGGCAGTGAAATTGAACGGTGAAACGGCAAGTACAAATCCCTCAAGCGGGCGGTACTCCACACGACTAGAGTTGAACGATAAGCATTTATAGCAAGGTAACGCGGAAACATTAGCAAACTCACTTCCATGCACCTGGAGAGTTTTTCGCCGGTTGCTGGCCATACAGCTCCTCTACATACTTTACGCCAAATCTGAAGAAATCCGCAAGCTTACCGAACACGTCGGTGTGACTACATGCGCTTCAAATCAAAAGACAACGACACACCTCAGCAGCAGAGTCGATTTCAGCCTGCCACACATTCTTTCCCTGTCCCAAGATGGTCGCCGCCATCAATTGGTATCTATACTTCCCACTAACCAAATCAGCCGCTTTCAAAAAAATCGCGGCTCTATCATTCCAGGGTAGGTTCTCCCATGCTTGTCTAGCCGCAAGAGCTCCTTCGATAGCGCTGGCTACAGTTGCAGGGTCGGCTTCATGATAGACGCATAGGTGCCTTGCGT
>KB722744.1:141554-153660 GCA_000349905.1 Volvariella volvacea V23 | reverse complement strand
GGTCGTGTGGCAGGAGTTGTTTAGCCAATTTCCCCGTCTTGACCTAGTGATCGTGCATAGTGACGTCGATGGATGGGGACCAATGGTGTTGTTAGAATAAGGAAAGGTATGAGAGATGAATGCACTGTTATCAAATTGATCGCTTGAGTTGATGGAGGGATCTACGTACCGGTTTGCCGTTGACAATGCAAGGAACCTCGAAAGGTAGCTCTTGTTCCATTTTCAAGATGGCATTTTGGAGAGCCTGGCGCTCTGCAGAACCTGGTGGGTAGCTCCTCTACATGGACGACGAAAGAGCCGTCAATAGAAATAAAATCAAGGGGCAAGGGTGAATATCGGCAATTTCCAAGCCCAGCCTCTGTGGGGTCGCGTGTGGTCAATCACTTACCAGGGGCTCATTGTCGATGGCTGGGACTTTGAAAGTAGCTAGTTGAGGTGTGGCCATGGTTGGAGTCGTTGTCGATGGTGGTGGTGGATAGAGAGGGTTAATATTATCCCCAAGAATTATAAGTCGGAAGGATCTACATTCTACATAGATATTATCTAATATTTGACCACTACTTGAATCGCTCGCGAGACCAAGATCACGATACAACCCGAGTTCATGATATGTATTGCTATTTTGAAATCACCACATACCTCCGCACAATCGGTGGGCCACGATTTAAAGCCTCTCCCAAACTATGACCTCTGGTCTACATAAATGCATCCTGAGCTTGAGAGCATTGGGAATTTCCGCTAACCACTTTGGCGACAACCTCAGATAGAACCTGTGAGGATGAGGGTGGTCAATTGGCTCGAGGCGACACCGCATTCGATCCTGTGCCACCCGAATGTGGTTTGTTCAGTTCATGATTGGGGAGCAAATTCATTCTTTGAAGCTGTTTCGTGATTCTTGTTTCCTATTTCTAAGGTTTGGTGATCGTCGATGGGGGTGTATAGAGCTGGTGTACCTCATATCGTCCTACCTGTATGGTATGACACATACGATTATGCGAGAAGGGTTGAGAGTCTTAGGATAGGAGTCTACGGCAGCCCGAACAGCGCATCCAGAGCGAGTGCAGAAGAATTTGGCAAGGCTTTAATCAAAGTTGTTGGGGAGAGCTTCGCTCGCAATGCAAAATTGCTTGCTGATCGTTGTGCAGCGTTGGAGAGGGGAGGAAGTTGGCTGCTGATAAGATTCTGGGATTCATGGAATAACAAGTGCAGCGAAACAGAACTTATGAGTAAACCCCAAGTTCAGGTGTTTTACGGACGAGCTGGGCATGACCAAGCTATCTTTCTACCAGGCCTCTGGGCCGCTTTCGTTGTAGACAGATGGTACTTTATATCTGCATGTCATGACAATCTGCTGGTGCTCACTTGTGTTACTATCTCTCAATCTATATGACATCACATTGTTTGCTGACTAGTCGCCCCTAGTCTCAGGATTTTCCACGAGTCAATGCACCATGTAGGAATTGGACTTATTGAGCTGGACTTTCGGCATGCTGTAATCCCGCACTTTCAGCTTATGGTCCTTGACATATGATAGGCCTTCGTTATTGTATCTGAACTTTTCATGTATTCAACTGTATTTTGACCCCATATATGAACCAGATGTATGTCAAGATAGCTAAGTCCAGGTATATAAATCCCCTACCGTTGCAGCATGAGTCTTAACTGGATGAATTTATGGAAGAAAGCGAATAAACACATTGGAAGACACACAAGGAAGATCACAGGGCTCTACGCAGCTGGCTTAATTGACTGACTACATTAGCGGCTCTGCATTACCATAATTGATCCAGGGGAGGGCGGTCTGCTTTTCATCCGATGCACTATCTTGCGTACTCGGGTAGCTCCTGGCAGGCTGGCTGAATGGCCTGGGGCGTGGACATTCCACCGGATGTCCTGTGCCAATCCTGATATGTTGGGTCGCCAGAGGTTCATGCAGGTCATGCTGCAAGGAAGAGCACTCTGGAGGGTAGAGCACGACGAAATACTATTGCATTACTCTATTAGTATGCCATGCTCCCGGTTTGAATGCCCGTTGAAACAGGTGCGTGGATAGAGGCAAAAAACTTGCTCCAAATTACGGGTAGTGGACACTTACCTCTACTATACATAAGGGAAAACTCGAGGATGGTTGTAGAATGTCCTCCAAATGGATCTCTCCTTCCACTCTTCTCTCCGTCGTACCTTGCAAATCATCTTGTGAAGGCGTCCACCATACCGCCCTTGAAACATCCTCTATCGTTGTAACTTGATAATCTACTTTCTGGGGTAATGGGCTAAAATAAAATGAGGCATCTCGATAATATCTAACACGACGTTTGAAAACAGCATCGACGACGTTAGGCGAAGACAGTATACGGAGGGCTTCCGAGTCTTGACTTTTGATCGTCAGGCTGAGCGGAATGACGCTCCCTCGTGCATAGCAGAGCTAACAATCATTCTTGGATCAGCAAATTCCAGAGGGGCTACATGGAGGACACTTACTGGATAGGCAAGGGACAACTAAGGAGGCGTCAGTGCTGGGTTGTGGTTATACACTGTTATTACGAACCGTATATTGAATGTGGACACTGCGCCAATTGCTTACGCATCCATGAAGTGTTACAGGAGCGGGCGTGTGCCAACCCTCTTGATCAGCCTTAGGGCTAGGGAGTGGACTACCCTGCCTGTATGCCAGCTGCATTAGCGGCGAAAGTGGTTTTGGTATAATCTGGGGAATATATATAAGTGATGTGCCAAGCCTGCAAGAGTAGAGATGAGTGCCCCCTGGATAATATGATTGCTGATACTCGCCTGGAATCGGATTTAAACCATCCACGACAGACACGCAAAGTTAATTCATACTGGATAGTTGCACCGATAGATCGCTTCAGGATTGATGCACGTGTATGGACGAGCTTTGCGGGTACATTCTTGCCATTAGGATGGGGAAGCGTAGTCTCTTCCGGGAACGGTATACAGAAAGGCCAAGAGTAACCACCTGACAACTTGGAGCCAGTTACGGCACTCTCTCTAGCGCTTGAACTGGATGTTTTGGACCAGATAGTCGTCGTATGTTCTAAGAATGTGAATGTTCCTTGGTCATAGGCGCTAGTGATAAACTGACCAGTGACCTAGTAATTGCTCAACCCATCTTCATCGCAAAAAAAAGAAATCCAATATGTACGGTCAAAGTCACAGTGTGCACACTTGAGTCGGATTCACCAACGGACAGATATATTGAACCGGTAATGTTATCACCCCTTTGAAATACAGGGGTATTCCCAGGGGTGCGAGCTCGACTCTCCAAAACCAGGGTAAGCTATGGATTGTTCCTACTGTCTTTCAACTGAAGGACGTGCTTAGTAATGTGAGTGTTACGACGATGAAAAATCATCATATCAGCTTGTGTGCTTTCGGACAATCGGACTTACTTTTCTTTTCAAGTAGTTACAACCTCTTTCGGTAACTACAATAGCATTCCTTCATTTAGCAGTGTACGCGCGTATAGCTTACGCGTCCATAGCTTATGCGTACATATGACTCGAGTATTACATTTCCTTTCTCAGCCAAAACCTAATACCACGAGAACATATAAATACTTCAATTCTTTAGCGTAGAACTTCAGCTTGACCTCTTGTATTCTCTCATACTTCGCTGTGTGAATATTATCTTGACTCATCTCATTAACGCCTTTGATGGATCTTCGACTCAGCCTGTTGCTGTCTTCGTCGCTCTCATCATCTTACTCGCCCTCGATGGAAGTACTGAGGTACTTCTGTCAATCACTAACGACGCGTTAAGATGACGTCGCTATAACAGTGAGTGAGAGGACTTGAGCCATTGGCATCTGAGTAATTACCGAAAACATTTAACGTTGGGCAGATAGATAAGGGCACTGGTGCATCTGCTATTGCTTCTGATGTCTGCCTGTGCAAGTGCCTATGCGTGGGCAGTTCTTGAGTATTGCTTAGTACGCCTTTCTCCGCTTTCGGATTTGGTCTGGATGCAGACAGCAGGAAGGGCGCCGGAAGGGTGCACAAATGGGCACGTACTTCTTTTGAATCCGGGTTCAGATTGGGCCTCAAGCCAATTGGATATGGCTCAACCCCTTCAAACACTTGCGGTAGTCGAACTGCGCTAGGTCCAGAGATTGGACGTTTAGAATTTGGGGAAAGAGGAGTGTGGGAGATGAGGGGTATTGCACTGATACCAGCCCTTTCGCCATAAAGTGTCGAGTACCAGGGCGAATCAATTGCATAAGGAGAGGTGGGTGAGCTCATGATCGATGAATAGCGAGGAGGAAGGACGCTTGATGGTCTTGAACCCAGGGAGAGATCTGGGTCGTCTGAATCAAGGTCCATGTCCAGCCAGGAACTCTTGAATGGGTGAGGTTGGAAATGCGCCATAAACCGTTCATTGTGTCAGCGACATAGTGCTTTGTAGCAAGCTATAGAGATGGGCGTTGTGGACTTGAATTCCACAGGACCTACGTCTCGGACTTTTTGGAGATTGAAAGTCTTTAACAGGGGAGCCTGGTTTGACGCAAGCAAAGGCACTGAGGCTTACTCATTATAAAATGACAGCCACCAAGGAGCAGCCAAGCAAGTGCTGACATGCGGAAGTTCCTTCAAGCACCCTTACGATATACTCATCCCATTTGCCTGTACCATAGTAGTACAATAATGCGTCTAAGAGCCTAGTGCAGTATTCGGCAGTTGGGCTTTATCAAGCCACCAAAGTCTTTGGATCCACATCTGCAGCGCCACATTTGACATGTTGTGAGCTATAGAACGAACACAATTAGAATGCATACACCACCTTCGTCATGTTTTGGGTGCCAGCAGCATGGTGATGCCGTTGATTGGTCTGGGCAGGGTTTAAGTGTCACAGATACGTATCACGTTGTAATCTCAGGCAACCATGGTCCACTAGTACAGACAGAATCGACTTTCATAGTTGCAGAACAAAAGGTGACAACGTGGTGAAAATCTGAAGTTCAAGCAGGTTCAATGTCAGCGACCACGTCGAGTGCTCGCCAACCCCGATGAATAGCATCATGAAATAAATAAAAGAAAGAATAAAGAGATGGACTCTACCCTCAATAGGGGACAGGCCTTAAGCCATCCATATGAAACATTACTCGGTGGTCGGCAGATGTGTGCAAAGCATCTCACTCTGCAACAACCAGATAAAAAGAAATATTTAATGACGATCTGCTTACCACTGTGAGTACTCGTATTGTAACGAGTATATATCTCAGTTGTTGGAGTAAAGGCACTGGGGTGCTTAGGCTGCGCGGCTCAACGAGGGCAGTAAAGACCAGATTAGAACTGGGGAGCTACCTGCCAGTTAGCTCCAGTATTTATAGATAATCCTACTATCTATGCACAGACCATTATGCTAATACTTGCACGATGATTGCGTGCTATGACACAATCATGACGCACATTTCTAGTACATTCTATGGGTCATATGCTTAACGGTCTCCCTCGGTTATTCACTAACCAGTTTGTATCTTTTTGGAGGTGACCACCATTTGGGAATGTACTTGATGTAGTAACTATGATCACCTACGTATGTAATCATCTTATCTAATCATGCTGACTAATCTGGTAAAGGAATGACATAATAAAATAAAAAGAAAGTGAAATTAATAATGATATTTTAGGCGTCTATATGAGCGTCTATAGGAATAATGATAATAAATTAAAAATAAAATTAGCTCGTTCATGACATTCAAGTGATTGATTGGTGAATCTGGCCCAGACAAGTACCTATGTAGACATGTACGAGAAAAGCGCCATATTATTTGATTCCTGAGATTATACTGGATTCTTACACCATTGCAACACTTTTTCTTCCAAATACGGTTTGTTTCACATGACCTAATGACCAGCTGAGACCTGTTCCGTTTCCGCGTCTCTCCCTGTTTTGTGGTCCGTTTAAGCTGAGTAAACCCCCCTAATCCATCAATTGAACCGGATTCCACAGAGAAAACAATTAACGAATGCAAATTCCTCCTACCCCAAGAAAGGGGAAGACGACGCTTCAATCAGATGAGCAAGACGCCCAAGTCTTCGTTCAGGAGTAACTGTCATACATTGACCCAATTGTTATCACTGAAACAATGGTCATAGCCTCTCTGATACAGATTTTTAATATGAAATCACTCCAAGTCATCGAGTCAAATGATAAGAACTGACAGACAACCCAGTAACCGCCTTCACCGGAAAATTGCTGTGGCACAGGTTTGGTGCTCACTATGAGTCATTCTGTGTCAGTGACAATGCTCAGCAGTCACTAACGGGAAGCAAGAAATATATAAAAGATTACCCAGAGTCATGAGGCATCTCAAGCCAACCCAACAAGCACAAACTCCTCACCCCTTGCTTTCCCATATCAGAGCCAATCCCCGTCGTTAGCCTGGATATCTGTCTTTTGTCATGTTATGAGCTCGGCTAGCGCAGTTAACAGTATGTATCTATATATGTAGTCTTTAACACTGGGACGAGACCGCTATGCGGTCTCTAGCCGAGCCTCCCAAAGGGCATGAGGCGTGCTAGGGTAGGTCATTGCTATATACAATATTTTAGCCTTGAGGGCAGTCTATCTAGCATTTCCATTCTTATAGACTTGGGCCTGTGCCCGTCTGGCTGTTTCCTCCCACCTCCTTGCGTGGGT
This sequence comes from Volvariella volvacea V23, assembly GCA_000349905.1. Classification (NCBI taxonomy): domain Eukaryota; kingdom Fungi; phylum Basidiomycota; class Agaricomycetes; order Agaricales; family Pluteaceae; genus Volvariella; species Volvariella volvacea. The sequence goes on along the minus strand of KB722744.1, from coordinate 147,000 downwards.
AGTCCTCAGTTCTAGCATGCGGTCCTTAAGACTCACGGAGGGAGCCTGATTGCTCAACCTTGTTTGTCTGGAGTTGTCATCCCCGATTTTAGGAGGCCGTGAGGCCATCGCAGTTAACAATAAGGCGAACTTGAGGGCAAATTTTGAGAAACTCACGGTCGATCATAGCCATAAACAACTTTTCAGATCCCGACAGTGAGCAAATAGTCATGTGCGAACAAATAACAATTTTATCTTGTGGTAGAATGAATATAAGGCTAACGCCACTTTGTTTGACTAGACATCCCACCTTTTGTCACCTCGGAATGCCTACCACCATCCAACAAAAGCCAAAGCCTACCACTCTCTGCCCACTCATTATCGGCTCTTCCACAGAGCCAAAACCACCCTTTTCCCTGAAGATGAAAAGTAAGGTCATCCATAACTACGGACGTGGCTCCAAAAACCTAAGCACTCCAACAGCCAATCTGTTACAAGTACTTACCTCTGAGATGATCTTTAGCAGGAGTAGAATCAAATAGGGCAGCTGCTTGTGCACAGATAATGCAGTAGAGCGAAGGAAGAACAAAATTGATTGATCTGAGGAGCGATACTCAGAAGTACAGGCCTTATATATCTACAAAACTGTATGTAACTATTTATATAATGTAAATGACTGCCAACAGATCTATTAGTCATCTGAAGCATGTGTTTAACTAGGTGACCAATGGCATAAATCCCTCTATTCTACAATGTTCCATGACATTTCATGAGGCTGTACATATAACTCAGTCATGATGTAATATGACTCCGAGGTTCTGGCATGTTCCATAACCTTCTGGAAAGTTCTAGAGAAGTCTTGGCATGTGAAGATATTACTAATAATGATTATATAATAAGAATAGACGCCTAGGATAAGCGCTGAGGCATAAGCGCCCACAATAGCTGCTCAAGGGTGTTAGCGCCTGAGGTTTATTAGAAGAATGCGAGGTAATTGAAGGAAAGTAATAGTGTGAATGCTGTCACATGTAGAAAACTGTGACACAATCTCCCCATCGACAACGAGCTCACACCATGGATTGCTGGTATCCCATCTGGGGTGTACTTTGGCTGGACATCCCTACTGTCAGTGACGAGGGCACTTGGCCCCAAAGACAACACACAAGAGATAATAAATAAAAGAGAAGAAAAAACACCAACTACTTGGCACACATCTATACGCGTTATCAGATGGGCCTACTACAAGGGATTACCCACACAGCGGTGCCCAGGTATCACCGGTGGCATGGTTGCGAAAACTCTCACTACCAGCCGGCGGGGGAGGCAAGAGGGATACAAGAATCCTAACGACGCATACTCACCTCTTAGTAGCCTGTTAGTTCAGGTTGCGCCGGAGTCTCTGAGACAAAGCTAGCTCGGCAGAGTAGACAAGGTCGAAACTGAGGAAAACCCCTAGAGCCAACCAAGCCCACTTATATATTCACCAGAGTCCATATGTACATGTTTATACTATTCCAGACTATTCTATGGGTATCTATCTATGACCTCATGATGACATCACCAGTGTCCAGTATCGCTAAGATCCCATTGGGTAGAGATAAGCCGTGAGCCGGGATGATGGCTCCAAGACTAATGACGCCGCCGAGAATACCTCGATGCCCGAGACCTCCGAAGGTGGCTCAAAAAGTAATGCATCACGTGGCCAAGATGTTATCTAATCTAATCTGGATTAAGTAAGCAAGTCATGTGGTCCCTGGCGCTTAAGAAAAGAAAAGAAAAGAAAAAGAAGATAAATATTAAATAATCGGCGAATAAATAGGGAATAAGGATATGATTCCTGACACCTATGCTTCCTGTCGTCGTCGACATCATCACACGACACTACCACCACCTCACACTCAGGGTTCAGAGTATATCCCATGGTGATGTCGATCATGTCAAACAAGTTCTACAACAACAAGAAGCGGTCAGCAGAGGTGCACGTGCTCAACAAGTTCAAAGAGGACTTCTACAGTGCCGAGATGCGGGTGCTGCTCACCAGGTTCATCAGGGAGGAGAAGGGGGACTATGCTGACGAAGAAGAGCTGATCGTGAACATCAAGCTGGACTGCCAAGTAGCCCGCAGGAGCTTGGATCACGAAGCTTGGGCCTTGCGAGAGATGGGCAGGGGCACGTTGGATGGGAGTTGGTTAGTATGTGAAACAGCAGATGCAGAATCAGGGTCGCAAGTCAATTTGCAGGCTGCTGATGACTAGTCGCCTGTTCACGGACCAGTCGAAACTCTTGGGGTTGTGACTTAGTAGGGGAATGTGGTTCTGACTAGTACTTAAGTTTGTTTTACGTACTGGTCAGCAGCATGTTGTTCGACTAGTCTGAAGGCCCAACTGGTACTTTTGAGTAAATGCAGTCTGTCAGCTATGTAAATTAGTTAGTACGGGTATGGGAATCTGACAGACATGAATACAACACTGGCATCTCATATCATACCTAGTGGCCTTATTGACCCTCATTAAGATGCTTAAATTGCTCAAGTTGGTATAACTTCCTTGTTGAGCAAGAGTTGTTTCACTACCTTCGGTTGGTAATTACCTGGGCCGATAAGTCGCAGTCAAACATAGAAAGTCTTGTATCAGATGTTGCTCGTTGCGTCCAACGTAATTGAAGGGACACTGTATATAATGTTATGGTTTTCTGAGAGTGACTTTTCACACAATTCTCGATTGACAATCAAATGCAAATCCATCTTGCTATTGGTATAGTCTATGATAATCTAAGTCAGACATTTCATTTAGCAGGAAGCTCAATGTCTCTTCAACTGCACTACTAATCCGAAGTGCGCTTAGCCCCACAGACACGTTACATAACAATCAAAGTATTCATTCATCAAAAAATCTCTGAGCTTGTGTACGTATAACATCGATACCTAAAGGTGACCGTCCGTCAAGCTTGTACAGTTTATACAGATGTATCACGAGTGGGGGAGTAAGGGTTATACCGAAACAGAAACACTAATGTTAGTTTTGTGATTTTTTTTTCTAATTTTGTATATTGGTTTTGGACCGCCTGAGTGGTTATTGAATGTAGCAAGTCTGAAAAGATACTGAAAATTAGAGCATGGAATGGTAGAAATCAATAAAGAATGTACAAAAGACGAGCGTGATTTGGAGATGAGTGCGTAGGGGGATGATGGAGTTAGGTTTGCAGCTACTAGCGGCCTCCCTTGCCAGATTCCTCACTAATATAATGGCAGGAAATACATCAGATTGAGTGCCATGTAGAGACGATTGCGTGACTTACACGATCTCATCCATTTTAGTGACAAGGTACTTGTTACGGCGACGTTACCTTAACGCGTCAACGTATAAGTCTAAGGTGATGATACACCCTGGTCTTATATTCGAGTAAGATGATGAGGATGATTGTGGCCAACAAAATGTTGAGTCGATCCGTCGTCAAAGGCGTTAATGAGATAAGTCGAGATTGGATTCGCACAGCGAAGTACGAGATGAATACAAGGTAAGAAACAGGAGGTCAAGCTAAAGTTCTATGCTACCGAATTGAAGTATTTATACGTTCTGTGGTATTAGGTTGTAGCTGAGAAAGGAAATGCTGTACTCGAGTTATATGAACGCGCAAGCTATGGATGCGTAAGCTAAGGACGCGTAAGCTAAGGACGCGTAAGCTATGGACGCGTATATACTGCTGGATGGAGGAATGCTATTGTAGTTACCGAAAGAAGTTGTAACTACTTGAAAGAGAAAACGAGTCCGATAGTCCGAAAGCACACTAGCTGAAAATGATGATTATTCATCGTCGTAACACTACCCCCCACTAGACTCGCTAGAGCGCTGCTCTAGCTTAAAATCCTCTAGCCCGGCGGTTTCCGAACAACCTGGGTGCACGGGGTAATCCTTGTGGACGAGTATCCCACTCGTCTGCCGCGCCGTTGCCCCACCAAGTGGATTGGTCGTCGTTGATGTCGATGTGGGGTATATTGCTGGGGGTTCCCCATTGGGAGTCGGCGAATGAGGATGGCCTTGGTGACATTGTGGCTGGCCGCTGTCGAGGGAAAGGTCGTTGTCGACGAATGATTCGTCGCTCGTGGTATGGGTGAATTCGTCGCCCGTTAACGAAGTGTAGACATTTGCGATTGCACCGGAAGCACAGGTTGACAACCGTAATGTGTTCCGTGTTGGGCCCTTCGTCCATTTCGTACGTCTCGACCTGCAAATACGTTTGCTTGTTCCGTGAGTGGCAGTCCCATCGTTGACAGAAGTACGATGGTGGTGATGGGGAACGCGTCTGTGTAATTTGTTCTATGCCGTGGGAGTCGACGGATAGGTGTGGTGACGTTCTGTGTCTTGGGGGAATAGCGTTGGTGGGTTCGAATCTGGGTGTTGTTGGTGGTGATGTGGGGGGTGTTTCCTGTGGTTGGTACGGGGGAGAGTCAGGGGTCGTAGTTGTCGTTCGCGTGACTAGTACTACGGCCGGAGCCGTTGCTGTGAATGGGGGGTTCTGGGGTGGATACCCCGGGTCTGTCTGTGCGTTGTCGTTGTCTGCTGACGACGTTGCTGTGACTACCTCCAGAGGTAGTGTGGCTGGTGGTGGTGGTGACTGCGGAGGGTCAGGCCTGGGGCCTGCTGCTGGTAAGTGTGGTTGATCGTGAAGAGGACATACTAAACGATTGTTGTTGATATGGATACCGCTCCTTGCTAGAGGGTAGGTGAGGAGGGTCATTGTCGCGAGATTATCTTCCGCTGCTTGATTCAAGTACTGCACTGCTTGGTGCATGGATTCCACCGCTCTAGAGAGATTGGATGACCCCCCCCGAAGGTTGTCCATTATTTCGGACGACGTGAGGAGGGTGAATGCTGCGATGCGCAGGGGGTCGCCTTGCGCGTGTAGAACGGCGAAGTGACTGAGTATTTGGTCCCGGTTGGCGGGACTCTCCCTGATCCAGTCGTGGATCTGGGTGACGGCGGCGGCGACTGCTTCGGGGTTGGTGATGTACTGGCTCATGAGAAGAAAAGGATGGTGAAGATGTTTCGGATGTGAAGATATTGTGCTCCTTTTTATATTTCGTGAGGATTTCAGGGGCATTCGTAAGGAGTTCTTCCTTTTCCCACCGATTCTCCGAAGATGGGTATCCCTTCCATGCGATTAGGTATTCGATTTGTCGTTTCCTTTTTGGGCCTATCCAACGGTGTTTGATGATGTTTTCTACTTCCCACTCTTCTTCGTCATTGATGATATCAGACGGTGGCATTAGGAAGTTTGGTCCATGTATGTCGTTTTCCTTATACGGTGTAAGTAGGGATGCGTGGAATACGTTATGGATCTTCCATTGTTCTGGTAATTCTAGTTGGAATGTTACGGGTCCTAATACCTTTATGACTTTGAATGGTCCTTCCCGCTTCGGTGCCAGTTTCTTTGCGATTCTGTGGGTTTTAAGGTTTTTTGCCTCTAG
>KB722744.1:23456-141454 GCA_000349905.1 Volvariella volvacea V23 | reverse complement strand
TTTTGTGGAGTTCCATTTTGTCATCTTGATCCTTGCTAATTCATGAGCAGCTAACGCTTCTTTTCTTGCTTCGGTGAGGACGTGTAATCGTTTGTTGACGTCAGGGATGTATGATGGTTCGGGATGTTCCGGTATGGCCTTCGGATGATACCCCATCATGAGGTAGAAGGGTGATTCGTTTCTGGCGTTCGGGGTTCGGAAATTGTGAGAAAATTCTAGGTTTGTGATGTGATTGGGGGTTGCCCATTCTTTGGGAAAATTGCCGCAATATATCCTTAAATAGGTCTCGATTTCCTGATTCATTCGTTCCGTTTCTCCATCCGTTTGTGGATGATACGCAGTACTAAGGGCTGTTTTTGTGCCTATCAACTTTTGCCATTCTTGGAATATTTGTGCTGCGAACTGTGTACCTCTGTCGGATATGATCTTCCGTGGTAGTCCGAATCTTCGGTATATGGAGTTGTGTATTAGTTCCGCCGTCTCTTCCACAGTGATATCTTTTCGGCAGGGGTTGATGATCATTCCTTTGGTTCCTCCATGATCTATAATGACAAGAAGGGCATTGAATCCTCGAGGGGTTGATGATCATTCCTTTGGTTCCTCCATGATCTATAATGACAAGAAGGGCATTGAATCCTCGTGATTCGGGTAGGTCGGTGATGAAGTCCATTGTGATGGTGGAGAAGGGTCGGTCGTCCGCTAATGGTTGAATTGGTATCAAAGGGGGTTTTGTCGGATGTGTATTGATCTTCATTTGTTGGCATGGTGCACATCCTTCTACGTACTTTTTTACCATCGTATACATCCCTGGCCACCAGTAGTATCTCCGAAGAATAACGAGGGTTTGTAATAACCCGGGGTGTGCGATTGTAGGCGTGTTATGTGTAGTTTTGATAATTTCTTGTCTTAGATTCTGGTGCTCTGGTACATAGCAACGTCCTTGGTAATAGAGTAGTTCTTCGTTTATTGTCCAGTCTTCTCTCCTGATGTGTTTTGGTAGTGGTGAGGTTCCGAGTAATTTTTCAATGATTTGGTGTATTTTGTCATCTTGAATCGGGGCTTGTTTTATTTCTTCCGCTGTACTGGTATCTATTTTACTGATAAAAACGGACGGGGGTAATACCGTTGTTTTTTCCGTAGATTCGGGAGTATTCAGGTCGGACCTTCTGGATAACGCATCTGCCATTATTAGCGTTCTTCCGGGTTTATGTATTAGTCGTATATCGAACTGTGAGAGTTCCAACTGCCAGCGGGCTTGTCTGGGTGTTAATTTTTGTGGTTCTCGGTAATACGTTAGGTTTCGATGGTCGCAATATATTGTAGTAGTATGTTGATTCCCTAACAAATATTGTCTCCATGCCTGTAGGGCGCGTATGATGGCTAAGAGTTCTCGATCGTAGATTTGGTAGTTACTTTGTGCTGGGTCTAATGATTGCGAGAGGTATGCGACCGGATGCCAGTCTCCGTTGGTATCTTGTTGTTTGAGTACTCCTCCGGTTGCTATCTTGGATGCGTCTGTTTCGACTAAAAAGGGTTTACTGGTGTCGGGAGCTATCAAGATAGGTTTACTGAGGAAGAGGTTCTTAAGGGTTTCAAATGCTTTCTGTGCCTCGATTCCCCATTGAAAAGGTACGTCTTTCTTTGTGAGGTTATGGAGTGGTTTGGCTACCTCCGCGTAGTGTGTTATGAAGCGTCTATAGAAGTTGCAGAATCTTAGAAATGCGCGTACTTCTTTCACGTTTTTTGGTTTTGGCCAATGTTGGATTCCTTCAAGTTTGCGTTGATCCATCTCTACTCGTCCTTCCTTAATGATCATTCCCAGGAATTCGATTTCTTCTTGTTCGAAGCTACATTTTTCGGGTTTCAAGAATAGGTCATGTTCTACTAGTCTTTTGAAGAGACGTATGGTGTTTGCTCGTAGAGTCGCTTTATCTTTTGCAAATAGTAGGATGTCGTCCATGTATACCACGAGTATTCCTTCGTCTATCATGTCCTTTAGGATTTCATTCATCATTTGTTGGAAGGTTGCGGGGGCGTTGCACATGCCGAAAAAGAGGACAGTTGGTTCAAATAACCCTTTATTGGTTTTGAATGCCGCTTTCCACTCGTCTCCTTCCCTGATTCGGACGTTATTATAGCCCCATCGTAAATCGAGTTTTGTGAAGTATTTAGCTCCTTTCAATTTGTCGACTAGTTCGGATATAAGTGGTAGTGGGTAGCGATTTTTGACTGTTCCTTCATTGAGCTTTCTGTAATCCTGGCAGGGTCTTAGTCCGCCATCTTTCTTCCCTATGAAGAAAAATGGGGAGGCCATTGGAGATTGGCTTGGTCGTATATATCCTTTCCTTAGATTTTCTGTGAGAAAGGCGTCTAGTTCATTCTGGTGTCGCGGGGGTAGTGGATATATTTTGCAATCCTTTGGTACGAAATCTGGTTTGAGGTCTATAGGGTGATCCCATTTTCGTCGTTCTGGTAATCGTTCGGATGCTTTCTTTTCAAATCGTTCTGCGAAGGGTTGACAATATGCCGGCAAGGCATCTGTTTCTATCTTCTGTATGGTTGTAGTTGTCGTCATTTCTTGCACGAATTTGTTTGTTTCGAAGTTGATAGTCCCTTCTTCCCAATCTATTTATGGCTTAGTTTGGCGTAGCCATGGGTATCCTAGGATAACCTCTTCTTTTCCTAAAGCGGTTTCCCATAATCTAGTGATTCCTATATTGGTTCCGTCCGGTGAACATATTCGTGTTGTTATTCCTTTTACTATACTTCCGGTTTTGTTGGCTGACCCATCGGCGTTATATACTTTGATCTCGTTGCTGTTCTTGTTGGTTTGGATATTTCGTATATTACAAAATCTGAAGTTTATAAAGTTCCCTGTTGCTCCTGAGTTGATTAGAGCCTGTGCTTCGATCTCTCGCCCGTGTTTATCTTTCAATAAGATGGGAATTCGTATTGCTTTATCTGACGTAGTGGTGATTACAGGGGCTATGTACTGGGATGATGCTGGGATCGATTCAGTCATCCTTGTTAAAAATCCGTTTTTTCTAGGATTTGATTTATGAACGTAGCTCTTTCCTCTTCCGTTCCTTCGTCGAGGATAGCTTTGATTCTTTGGTTCCATGGTTGATTGCTCCTATTGGTTCCTCCTTCTTGTCGATTGAAGTTTGTTCTCGGTTTGCTTCTACACTCCCGTGCGAAATGACCGTATTTTCCGCATTTGTAACATTCCCCCTTTTTGCGTTGGGGTCTTCCTGTGGATATCGCGTCCACATCCATGGCGTTTGGGTCGCTAGGCGCGGTATGGTTTCCGATAGGGTTCGATAGATCTGATGGTATTCTTCCGCTACTAAAGTATGCTCTAGCCCGTTCTAGTCCTGCAAAGTCTTGTCTTGCCGCGGTAATAGCCTCATCTAGTGTGGCTAGTGTGTTTCTTTGTGCGAATTTGACTCCTAGCATGGGCCAGAGTCCTCTGGTAAATAGTTCCACTTGAGTTGCGGTGGGTATATTTCCTATCCTGAGGAGAATCATACGGAATTCATTGATGTATTCCGTTAACTGCCAAGGTTTCATACATAAGGCTTCTAATTTCCTTCGTAGGTTGATGACGAAGTCTTCGGGAATGAATGCTGCTCTGAAGGCCGTCCACAAGTCATCTTTTGTTCCTAATACTAATTGCTGTTGCGCGTTCATATGCGACCTGATGAAATTGTTTTTCCATGATTCCGCGGCTCCCCCTTGCATGTGTGACAGGATCCATGCGATCCTTTTCCCTTCCGTGTCATATGTATCTTCATTGGCTGTTAAGTATAGCTCGCATGCTAGTATGAACGCTTCCGCTTGATTGAAGTCTCCTGTGAATGGTCTCGGGGCTGCTAGCCTTAGCTCTTTCGCTCCTGGAGCTTGTGCCATTTGTTGTTGCGGTGGGGGAGATGGTGTCCGTGGAGGTGTATTTTGTGGAGATGGTTCTCGAGTTTGGGCGTCTGCTATTTGATCCTGGGTTACTGGTGTGTTTGGTCGGGTGACTCTTGGAGTAGGGCTAGGTTGTTGTAATCGGAGTAGTCCTGCCTCTATCTGTTCTTGGGTTAAGGTGTTGTCGTCTGGATCTAAATCTACTGGTGATGCTAGTTCGCGATGTGCGTCGTTTCCTAAAGCTATACGATCTCCTTCTTGTGTGCGTTTTACTTGTTGAAATCTTTCTCGAGGTACCGGTTGTCCTGATGTCACGAATCTCCACCTTCGTGATACTGTTTCAAAATATATGGGCCTATTTTCCAGATGATATATTCCGTTTGGTTCAAATTGGTGGGCCTCTTGTGGAACTACTGTGTGGCTTCGATATGCCGGTACTCTTCTTGACGGTCCTTGTTCCAGTTTGACAGATTTCACCACAGTGGGTGTCTGGTTTTTGTGAGCTTGACCTAATGTTACGGCGACGTTACCTTAACGCGTCAACGTATAAGTCTAAGGTGATGATACACCCTGGTCTTATATTCGAGTAAGATGATGAGGATGATTGTGGCCAACAAAATGTTGAGTCGATCCGTCGTCAAAGGCGTTAATGAGATAAGTCGAGATTGGATTCGCACAGCGAAGTACGAGATGAATACAAGGTAAGAAACAGGAGGTCAAGCTAAAGTTCTATGCTACCGAATTGAAGTATTTATACGTTCTGTGGTATTAGGTTGTAGCTGAGAAAGGAAATGCTGTACTCGAGTTATATGAACGCGCAAGCTATGGATGCGTAAGCTAAGGACGCGTAAGCTATGGACGCGTAAGCTAAGGACGCGTAAGCTATGGACGCGTATATACTGCTGGATGGAGGAATGCTATTGTAGTTACCGAAAGAAGTTGTAACTACTTGAAAGAGAAAACGAGTCCGATAGTCCGAAAGCACACTAGCTGAAAATGACGATTATTCATCGTCGTAACAGTACTGCAACTTGTTGACGACCCCCTGATCCGGAGAAGCTTTGGCCTGCTCCGCCTTCAGATCAAACTTCCACTTAGAATACTGCCCAGTGAACCCATAACCACCAGCCTCGTTGAAGAGGGCCCAGCAGTTGTTGTTGGCAGCAAACTTGAAGTCTTTAGTGGCATCAGCATATTGGGTGTGGTTCATAGCAGCAACTATGATGATAATAGATGTGAGGTGAGAAAGGTGGACGAGTAGGAAGTTGGTTTGGTTCTGGGGATATAAGGTCGTTTTCCCCTTGCCTTTATACGCTTTAACTGCGGCTAATTCCGAATCCAATTCTTTTGTCATCAAGGGGTCGGGTAGGCTGCATGGGTATTGTTATTAGTTCACCATGTTAAGCCGGTTACTATTTGCTGCAGTAGATTCTCGAATCTCGACCTTGTGACCCACAGATTTTGACTGGTGGAGATGCAGAGATGAACAGCAAGGCAGTCCACATAACAATAAACACTATGATGAGCTGTTCTGTTGGACAGATTGTGCATTCTTTTTGAGAAGTACCATTGTCACCCTACAAGTGTTGGACGGACCGTCAATATGGACCGGACTTATGGTTATTCGGACTGAGTATATGGACCAGTACTTGGAATATACACATGTTACGGAGAAATACGTGGCTAGATACACATGGTAGATAGTCATAGGATACAGTAGATAGATCCTAAGTATCACCGAAGTGACCCACATCAATTCCGATGTGGATACCATCATTTCCAAAATGGTGGACAGCACTTGTCACTCCTCTGTACAAATAGCTCCAGCATGTACCTACCAGCCCCCCAATCCTCAGATATACACGAAGTATCATTACTCTCTACTCCTAGGTGAGGTGACCTCCATAGCCTCTAGCGCCTGTAAGGCTGCTGTTCAACAACAAGATCTGACAGAGAACTATCGGGGGGAATTTCCATTTGCAACTTTTAGGTTTCGAGAGGGTTGGACGAGGCATGCCCTAGAATTGAGGACAATAGAGTTGTGCAATTCTTCGAAGGAACTCATAAATGGAGCTTTCATAATGGGCACTGTTCACATGTCAATGAGAATGATGGCGTAACTCCCATACTGCTCCTGTCATGTAAGTATTAAATTCACTATTAATGAGGCTGTTCAGGCAAGATTCGACACACAATTCCATTTCCCATCGAAACACGATCATCCAGGGACAGAAAGTTCTATGTGACCACATTGCTAAAGCATACTCTGGGATAAGCTCTCACGCAAAGACGAACCAAATATACCTTCTAAAGGACAATGAAACATATTACCACCGTTCATTAAGCCAAAAAGGGTTGAGATTCTATAATTACAACTTCAAACGCCCTCAAGATCCGATGGGGACTAAGGCCCAGTGTTCTGAATCCGACTTGGGAGGTCCTGATCTATCTAATTTGAGAATAAAAGAACAAAAACCCAGCATGATATATCGCCGCTGGTCAGAACCCAAGGTATTTCACCTTAATTCATCTAATCAAAAGCGGCTTGAGATTCTAGAAAAATTACCTGAAACACCCACCTAAATCCGACTAGAATTACTGTCCAGGTGTCTAGATCCAAGGCATAAGCATTCTTTGCCAGATTATGTCAAAGCTTGTAAGAGCCCTTGACATAAACACTCGACCTTTAGATGCTTACCAAACGTCTACACACCATCAATAGGCGCCGACCCAGTGTCTACACCCACAACCAGATGTCCACCAAGCATCTTCATTATTTCACTTCTCCTTTTCTTCTCTTTTTCCATTACATCCTCTTTACCATATCTTCGATACATAATACAAATTACCTCATCTCCTTCTGACACACCACCATTACCTACATACATCCGCTCATCCATACCCTACACCCTCATCTATGATACACATTCTCACTTTACCCGTCTCCGTCCTCCACATATGGTATACTCTTTGTTCTTTATTGCATCCGATAGCTCGATCTTGTTCTAGATGGACATGTGTCGAGTCAGATGACCAGTTATGATCTTATATGACTCCGCCCTTTTCCCACATTGATTGCGCATGACACAGGCTTATGCATATATGCCGACCCAGCTTACGCGTTCCCTGGTCTGTGTGCTACACTCTTTGCTCAGGACTCCCACTTCATTACTTTCATTCTTACCCCCCCACTTCTCTTCACCCAAGAGATTATATCCCTTTATTTATCTTTATTTATCTTTGAGTAGTATATATACCATACTATTCTCGCCACCTATTCCCCAGCTTTAAAGATTCTTCGCTTGGGAATAGGTAAGCGACTACGAGCTAGCCTCTTCTTTCTACACCCTTTACTTACTATTCTTCGCTTGGGAATAGAATCTGAGTATTCGCTTCTTTCACAACAGATCAGAAGCATCTGTGCCTTGGTATGGGATAACCACGAGGCCACGGTGATCTGGCAGCTCCAAAGAACTATTCAAATTGCATTGCATCCAATGCATTGCATGTTTTAGCCTGTGCTTTTCGCAAGTTTCATTCAGAGTCATGTTCTGCGATCCCACGTTGTTCTGCCCATCCCCGTTTCTGGAATATCAGACTGACAGATGTTAACACCGCCGGTATCAAATGTTTCATGTGTTAATGGACACTTCCCTGATGCCAGGGCCACCCTCTGCTTCTGTCCCAGACTTACCCAGCCTCCCTATCTATGTAGTAGAACTCAATGAAAGGGAACGTCGATTGCTGTGATTCTTCTTTCTCCTTTCCTGGTTTCCTTTTTTGTAGGTCTGTAGACACAAACACCGCCCGCAGTCACTGCTCATTGTAACCGGTGACATCAATTGACAGAGCTCTCAATACGGCAGTGCCTCGCCGTGTCCGAATCTTCCAACCAATCAGGGGCCCCGGTAGTTGCCAAGACATTATTAATGGAGGCTATCTTGTCGCTGTCATCAAAACGGGCAACAGCCAATAGCGGCCGTTTTTGCCTCGGGCTGCCCGTCCACCGACCGATCATTCTCGGAGCTGTCCGGTGTGGCTGCGCTTTCCCACGCTGACAAAAGCAGTTTGTTGCGCTTATATCGCCCATTGCGCTCAACTACTACGCGGATCTAACATATTTCTTTGCAAAAAGAGCGGTAGAGTTTGTCCTCCCATCAAAGCAAATACTCAAAGAACGAAGGATGTGTGCAGAGCAAAAAGATAAACACTACAATTATTGAGATGAAATTTACACAAGTTTAAGGAACTGTTAGCGGTGTGGGTGAATGGAGGAAAAAGGTAGATGGGTGGGTATACAGGGTTCTAGTACGTGATTTGTTTTGCGAAAGCGAAGCGTTGGTAAGTATGGATATAAGGGTGTAAGGGATGGGTGTGGTATGCGAAGGATTAGATGGGGCTGTAAGTACCATGATGATGGAAATCAGGAATGTGAGTGTGTAGATGAATCGCCATTGTCGATGGTGAAGGTGATGGTGAAGGTGATGATGAAGACGAGAAATAGTAAGAAATGGGTTAACGATGGTGAAGGGAATGGAAATAAATAGAGCAAAGGGACGTTCCTATAAAATGGCGTCGAGATGAAAGTGAGGGTGACAGGATGTGCGGGTATTGATGTAACGATATCGGTACACAAAGGAACGGAGGGCGAGGAGAAAAAAGGTAAGTATACAAAGATCAAACGACCCATCGGAAGGGGCAGCTGCGAGGAGAAAATAACGTCAGTACTCTAGCAGGCGAAAACAAGTGAAGAGGACGGACCAAATAATGAGATCGGGAGTACCGCAACCATGCACAAAAGCGAACACAAAGACAAAAAGAAAGAGAAAACATGAAGATCGTAACAATCATGACGCAACACCAAACATCACAAACACAACATCAGCACCACCCAGAATGCACAATCACAGGCCAAATGCACCCCCCACAGCCACCCATCCACCCTCCTATCCACTCACAACGACCACTCATCCAACCCAGATGAGCCAAACCCAGGTCCCATCCCAGACCCAGCCATCCCCATCCCCGCAAACCTCGCGCCGCTTCTGCTCATCCTCTCTTCATATCTCTCGTCCATCCCCAGTCCGTGAACAGGGCCTCCAGGCCCAGCACCAGCAGCCGAAGCCGAAGCCGCCCCAACGAGGAACTTGCTGAACCATCCGGGGCCCCTCTCCAATTCCTTATCTCCTTCATTGTGGCCTTCTCTCTGCTTCCCTTTGCGATCGCCATTAACCAAGCCGCTCTTACTCCTACTCCTTCTCCTGCTTCTACTATTCTTCATCTCCCTGAACCTCGAAGACCCCTCTGGCCTCGTACTCGCATAGCTCTCCGGCAACTCTGCAAAGCTAATCCTTTTCGGCGTCGACCTTCCCGACCCAGGCATACTTCCAGTGGGCGAAACGTTCCCATCCGTATTGACAGTCAGACCACTACTCGACGGCGCAAGATTCGACTGAGCGCGCTTGACACCGTTGATCATCCCCGTCATCAAGCTAACCGCCGAGGCAAGTCTCAACCCATTCGCTTTCCCACCTCCACTCTCCCCGGTCTTTCCATCACCACTACCACCACCACCCACTCCCTGGCTACCACCATTCTGCACCTCCGCCTCGCCCTCCTGAACCTGCTGCGCATTCGGACCCCTCTTCATAGCAGACTGCTTAGGCGGATCCGGCGGCCTCGTCGACGTCGTATGCACATTCTTCGTCAACAACCTCGACACCGACGCCGTCGCGTTCGACGTACCAGCCTCCACAGCCGGCGCAGGGCTCAGCGGCGCCAAGAACAACGGCGGGGGTTTCAAATGCGCCGTCTGCGTGAGCGTGGACGATCTCGACGACGATTTGGATATAGCCGAAGGCGAGGACGGCGGGCGGTGATGGTGCTGGTGAGAATTAGAGCGTGAGGAGGGCGATGTGGATAAGAGAGAGCGGTTGGGCGAGGTCGAAAGGCGAGTCTGGAGCTGTTCTTGTTCGTCTAGTATTTTGCGCAAGGACACGATGGTCATTTTGGCTGGACATCCGTCCGATGACTCTGAAGTGGGCGAATTTGCGCCCTCTTCCTCGGTTATCGGAGTCGGAGGAGTCAGGGTCCTCCTGATAACCATTTTTGGCGGTTGATTTACAGACACGGATAGTGATGCAGCCTGCTGGCTGTGACGCTGGTTTGACGACGACAATTCTGGCTGGGATTGCAATAACAACGTCGAAGACGATGATGGTAGTTGTTGAACGGTGGAAGAAGACGTGGACGTAAGCACAAGCGATGATATGTCAGGCCCGTTATGATGAGTCATAACATTATATATATCTTCCGGACCCCCCGCGCCAGGACTAGAACCGGGGACTGTGGACGAAGCGGGATGGATACTCGATGGGGGTAATGCACCACCTGTGTCGTGATTGTGGTCAGTGGACGCCGATGATAACGGTCTTTGGCCGTGGGTAGAAGATGATTGCCGCCCTTCTTCTGTGTCGACATCGGTACCCAAAATACCAGCAGGTCCATGATTAGAATCCCTAGTCGATTGCCCGACAGACTTTTGATTTGAACTCGAGTTTCTTCTCGTCTTGGGTTTTGCCGCTGTTGCTGTCATGGGAGTGGTGGTCGTGGGAGGTGAAGGTGCTAGGTCTTGTTGGGACACCGGTAACTGTACAGCTAATTTTCGCAAACCCCCGTTAATATTACTATCCACGGCAGGATGAGACCCTGTAGAACTTTTTCTTGAGGAAGACGGGGGAGCCTGCAGGGAAAGCCTTCGACTGAGAGAACGTGGTCCGGGGGAAGGTGAGTGGGAGTGGGAGGTTCCTTTGCGCGTCTTTGTACTTGACCGAGACAGTTTACCACGTTCTGTATGCATGGAGGGGGGTAGGTTGTTAGCTCTTTATGGTATAGTAGAATTAAGGCTATGCCATTACCGGAATCATCGGCTCGAGGACTCGGGTTGGCATTTGCATTTGGATTAGTATCACCAGCACCACCCGACCCACGCAACGATCTTGACCTCTTCACGAACGCTGATAACGAAGCAAGGGGGGCTATAGGATTGATTGAAATCAACCCCGACGTCCCAGTCGGCCCATTGCCAGGGGTTGATGGCGATGCTGCTGAAATTGACGCTGTAGGAGACTGCGGCCGTTGGTTCTGGTAGACAAAGGAAGAAAGTAGATTGTAGGCTGCTGTAGTAGGCTGGGAATGCTGCTTTGTCAGTCTCGGAGACGAAGGTGAAGCATGAAGATTAACGTTCGCGCTATTCGTCAATCCACCACCCCCACCAGCGGCCTTGGAAGTCGAAGTCGAACTATGCCCTCGGTCGCTTCCTCCAAAATCCTCACGATCACCACTAGCCATAGCACGAGCACTCCACCGCAAATCCTCACTCGACCTCGATCTTCGCCTCAACCCCACATGGTCAGGGCGGACAGCAGGGACAAAATGCGAAGAAGCCGAAGCCCTCAATCCGATCGTCGAAGGCAACACTATCTGCGTAGCACCAGAAGACGACTCTGCGCCAGTCTCTGCACCCACATCTTCGTCCATATCCCTGAGAACCCCTTTCTTCTTCTGCTTCTCTGTTGTCGACACGGTGACGTATTGGGTCATGGCACGAGGAGGAGGCGCGACGAGGTTCGCGTGCTGATGGGCTCCATATCTCAACTTCGGATCCGCTACATCCATTCTTGAGCTTGATGATCGAGGGGATTCATAAGAGCTACTAATATCAACACTCCGATGTTGATTCAAAGTTCGTAGTTCTGATGACGACTTCCTTTGAGCTCGTTGATGTGATGAGGGCGGCTCAAGTCTGGGTGGTGTTGATGGGATATACGAGATTGGACTTGAAGTTGGCACGCTGCTACTATGAGGCCCCTCCATGGAAAGGCTGTTGTATCTCCTCTTGTCATCCCTCCGCCTACCCGCTTCCTCAGCACCATATCCGTATCCGTACGCGTTCCCGTAATCATACCCGTACCCGCTCCCACTCCCACCGGATCTACCATAACCCTTACTACTGCCCTCTTCAAAAAGACTATCCACACCCCTCCTCAGTTCCTCTAATTCGTCGACCCAATGTTCATGTTTCTCCTTTGTATCCCTAATCCTAGCAGATAGCCCTCTCGCCCTCATCTCCAAATTGTAGTCAATTCCCGACATGCCCATGCCCATACCCGGCATACCCGCTGGTGTGGTCATCGTCGGTGTTGCCGAGCGTGGCGGTGGTGGTAACGAATGCGAGTGCGTCAGTTGAGGCGCGTGTAACGCCGACGGCAATGCCGGTGGTAATATCCGCGTTGGAATCTGTTGTACATGCGGCTGTGGCAGTGGTGGTAGCAATGTGGGCGGTAAATCCGGGCTATCAATGACATTTGAAAGACTCGTCTGAGTCGAAATAGAAGTTTGTAGTAAAGTATTAGACATCTCTAGCGCGTGCACGCTTCTTTCAAGGAGCGAATCAAGGTACGAGTCAGTTGACGTCGGCGCTGATAGGGTTGAGGAGAAGGAAGGCGAGGGCGTGTGTGTATGGAAAAATGCCGTCGTTGGTGTGATTTGAGAGTGCTTTCTCCGATGTGTCGATGTAGATCCAGATCCGAGCCCGAAGCCAGACCCAGATCCACCATATCGCTTCTTTCTCCACGCCATAGGAGAGACGAGCTGCTGTTGCTGTTGCTGGTGGTGAAGATACACCCCAGACCCTGTGCCTGGGGTAAGCTGCGCGGTGTGTGTTTGAGTCTGAAACGTAGCCGAGGGAGGTGGTGTAGGATGAATAAACTTGTATTTCTCCTTCTCCGATGTGTCCGTGTCTTCGTCTGCCTCTTCTGCGCTATCAGAGTAATCTGGCGGTCTATCTTCAGGGACCAGCAGTAGATCATCCACTCCAACCGCAGCACTGACACCGCCAGTGCCAGCAGTTCGATTCCAGACGGCAGAAGGGAGGTACTCGGGCAGAGTGGATGTGGTATCGGAGGAGAGACGCAGATTCGACGCTCTCTTCCGATGCGTACGCCGCTTGTTGCCCGTTGTCGTTGGTGTGGTCAACGTTGGAGTCGTGGTGAGAGGCGCAGTGGGAGAGAGAGGCAGGTGTGGCGGCGCATGTGGAGGGACTTGGTGAGGCGTTTGCATGATAGAATGGACAGAAAAACGTGCTGCGAAAGGAGAGCACAGAGACCTCCCCTCGCTCGTCGTCGAGGGAAGAGGGGGAGTGTGAATAAGCAGAGGGATGTACGACGGCCGCGGTCAGAGTCTAAGCAAAGTCTGAGAGACGTTTGTGATCAAACCACATGGCCCCTGAGTTCATTTTGGCCTTGTTTGCGTCGTCCGCTGTGCCGTCCTTTCGTACCCCAAGTCCAGCTGTTACCAAAAATTCCGTCAAAGGGACGGAAATCATAGCCATCTGCACCTTGTTCCGTTTTGCCGATATTTCTTTCACATCAGACAATTGTGCAGTTTTACTACAGGAGGCGCGAACCTCAGGCTCGGGCCCGAGTTCAAAGTCCAAGGGTTCCGCGTTCAAGCTAGAGTGGACGCGCGTACATGAACTCGACATGTTAAGAAACATTTCGCTGCCAAGGACAGCTAAAGACTTGAACTTGACAGGTATCCTGCTGCTACAGGGTAACGTAGCCGAACCTGAACAAGTCATTAGCTGGAACCACAAATTAAAGTACATGAATCGGAAGTGGTATGCATTTAACCGAAAAATCAAACGAGAACATTATAGTACAAGCCCAAAAGTCTCTAGAACAAAACGTCTCGTGTCTTCTGCCAGCCTGACACCGTATCGCATCCAACAAACTCACCAAGACTCACTCCATTGGAGTCATCGGCCAACAACAGCATCATAACCGCAACAAGGCAAGTAAAACAGTTGGAAAATACCCTGAAAAACGCTCTGAATGCGATAGGCACGCTGGACCACGGGTCCCCCGCCTTACATGCCTCTTCGTCTCTACTCCGCACGAAATAAAAGCTGGCTGCTCCCCAGATGATAGAGAACACGCAATAGATCGGAACCACGATCCTAAACGTGTCCTGCGTCGACGCGTCGGCGTTGCGCAAGACCGCCAGGTACTCCAATGCGATCAAGACCAACAGCGCCCATCTAACCACAAAAGACAGGACAGCCATCAGCAAGCCGACGAAAGCCCCCTTCCTTGCTGCCATAGCGCGCACGACGCGGGTCTTGGAGTCGATCGACATGCTGACGAGGACTATGCCGACAGCAGTGGCGCGTGCGAAAACGACACCGGCGCTTGCAGTGCTGCCGTGTGCTAGGAACCAGGTCCATTGGGAGAGTGGGACGTAGAGGTGCCACGTCCACCAAACGACGTGGCTTGCGGTGTGGGCTTCGTCGTCGCTGAAATAGTCGCGCGGCTGGGAGACGCGTTGTGGTTTTGAGCCGCCCGCGGCTTCCAACTCGATATCGTCATCTGCATGAGGTTCTTGAAGCACTTCGTAACCAGAGCGTTTTCGAATGTATTCTTGGACATGGCCGAGGATATAACGCACGTGAATGACCGCGCCAGCGGCCGCGCGGACGAAAGGAAGCCACGACATCCAGGCTACGACGAAAGAGTCGATAAAGGGGTTCGCGATGGTCGACACGATGGTGAGGAATGCGATTATGTACAGGGTAACGGCTGCCTGCGCTTCGCTGCTCATCTTGCACTGCCCGAACTCGAGTTCGAGAATGGTAGGGCTGGAGGACTGGGCTAGTGCAAGAGTTGTATTTGCGATGGCAAAGTAGATGAGTGTCCGAGTCAGGGCCGTCGAGACTTGCCGCAATCTAGGGTAACGCATTTTCCTGCTTGTCGGATTTGAGATGAGCAGCATGCACACGCGGAGCATTCTACACCTCACCAGTTTATGATGGCTTGCGCTGTAAGGAGAAAGAGAAGTAACGAATGCACTATCTCCATGGCAGGCACTTATGAAATCGTTATAAAGTTGACTCACAAATAGTATCCAAAGCCTCCTACCCGATCGTCGTTGCGCAGCGCTCGCGGGTGCTGGTCAAGGGCACTCAGTCACGTCACTGTCACCCGTGCAGTGCACCCATCCATTCAAAAGTCCACAGCACCTCCCTGAAAGGATACCGCATCGCAGGTCGCCACGCCAGCAGAACAGCTTACGATCACGTACGTACTGCATACCATCCGACTTCTGGAGGTGAGCCGCCTTTCGGCATGACATTCCTGTCCAGTTCCTGGATGACCCCATAAGCGCGCCAGACACGCGAGCTTTCATTTCCAGGTCCGCAGGACAGCTCTCCTTGGGACGGTAGGAACTGTCTTGATATCATGGCTTTGGCTGCAACCACCCCATGGCCAACTTGCGTTGGGACAAGCGACGGGAGAGGTGCACCACGTGATCGCGGGCCATCTTATCATTCCACATTAGGCATCTGCACTCCACCAAAAAGCTGTTGCAACCCCCTCATATACCATAACCCACAGCCAACACCACCCCCATAACCTCGCTGACAAATACCCAAATACCCCAATCACTCACACTCACAGACAAACTCACGCTGTAGCCGTAGCTGTGCTGTAGTTGTTGTTCCCACAAAGCGGCACCGATCTCATTGGCCTGATGGTCTAGTAGTAAGATACCTCGTTCGGGTTGTCCGTCAGCTCTGGATAATATCGAGGTGATCCCGGGTTCAATTCCCGGTCAGGCCCTTTTTTCTCTGTGGTCCCATGTTCCCTGCTCCTACCCGGCGGTGGATTATGATACTAAATGACTCGGATGAATGTGATGGGGGTATCGACAAGGCGGTACTGTACATGTATGTTCCATAGTATACACATGCCAACGGACTCGCAAACGCTCGACCGGCAACTCGTGACTGACATCATAACCCTAGACTCTCCATCCTATAGCTGATCGTCAAGTTCTCCTGCGCGCTATCGACCAGCTCGATGGCCATTTCCAAATTCGAGATTCGGGCTTTGAGGACGGGAAGACTGGCCTTGACTATCCCGAGGATTTGCAGTTCTGGGGTCGTTTGGTCTTCATCTGAAGTTGTGGTCGTGTTGGTGGTGGTAGCGGTGGAAGTGGAAGTGGATGCGGAGGGAGGAGGGCTGTGGTTAGCAGGGATAGGAGCTGGTTCTCCTTGGTCATGGCCAGAGGTAAGGCTCTCTCGTTCCATTTGTGGATCACCTCTCTCTCCGGGCGCCTCAATCAGCTCTAGTATCGAGCTTTGCAATTGCACCGCTTCGTCATGCAATTTCTCTATACACGCGTTAACCCCGAACTGGAGCCAGCACAAGAAGACTCGAGAGCTCACCAAGGCGATCGAGCATGTTCCGGTACGCTTGCAGCTTGTCTTCTAGCTCGTCTTCGAGGTCTGGTTCCTCGGTTTGCACGAATTCATCTGCGGTTGTTGCGGTAGTATCTTCGACTTGCTCGTCGTCATCGTAGACATCGTTCCGCCGTTTGAATATGCCATCGTCCTCCGAGTCCGAGTCCGAGTCGAGTGGCACACTATTTACCATCGCGTTCTGGGTCTTGGTCCGAGCTTTCTCCGGTTTGGATTGGGAGTCTCGAGCCTCTTCTGAGCTTCCGCTGTCTTGTCTGTTCGACGGACTGCTGAACGAAATGGGTGTAGTAGCCAGTTTGAGCGCTTCCGATTCTGCTACCGAACAAGCTTCTCCGTGGGATAGGAAGGTTCGTATGATAGCTGATGCTTTTTGTGCTATGGCCTATGGAAAATTAGATTAGCAAGAAAAGAGGTAGATTAGACGTACAGAATCTGTGGAGTCTGCGGTAGAGCCAGTTGCGGGATGGATACCCCCCTGCTGCACTTGAGCCGAAGAAGGTTGCACAGTGTCCGTCTCGTCCTCTGCACCACCTGCATCGTACAGCGGACCAAGCTCTGTGTGCTTTGCGTCTTTAAAATGATAGGTATACTTTGTCTGAGTCTGGGATGAAACAGTGGGCCCAGAGGTGGTTTGGGTCTGCTCTGGGCTCGGGTTTTCGTTGAACGCAGCTTCGAGCGTGGATGTCATGTATGTCCATGGGTATGGGTGTGAGGTCGATGCAGCATGACCTGCAGGAGGTTGAGTGGCGTTTGTCGAGTCTGGGTCTGACCCCGGCGCGGTGGGAGCGGCCTCGTTCGGTTTCTCGAGCTACGGAACGCGTGTGGTCGTTGCATGCACAGTCGAGAGGGATGGCATACCTGTGTGCCCTCCTCGACTGCAGTTCCGGAACTTGGGGTCGAAGTGGGAGCCTCTTTTGCAGACGACTCGAGACGCTTCGTCGCCGTCGTTCTTCCTGCGAAAGCAATGCAAGACGTCACTTAACTCCATGCAGCGGATGTGCATAATTGGGGATGCAGTACCACGGACTATTTCTTTTTTGGGGTCAGACGACATGGCCTCGGCGACACTGACAGCAGGTGGAGGTGATTTTTCTGATATCGGTTGTAGGAGTCCGAGTCGGACGCGATATCGATGAAAGGCCAGGCGAGAGCGGGCTGTATGTAATGAGGTGCAGGCAATGACGCCGGAGTGCAGGGTTGGTGAAATCACAAGACAAGGCCGTTGCAGCTGAGGTTTCCATAAACAAAACTTGTTTTTCCTCTGCCCGTTCGGCGGTGGTGCGTGTCCCGAGGCTGCTTAATCGACGACGCCATCCTTATCCCACATCAATCAACGCTCCTCCACGCGCAGCACACGCAAGCCTCCCAGCACCGAGAAAAGTCACACCACCACCGACCACAATGTCGTTCCTCATCTGCCTCGTCAAGCCAATAGCCTACATCTCCCTCCCCGTCATCCTCCTCCGCTCCTCCCCCGTCGGGCAGTACTACACCCGCGCAGGTCTCTACCTCTCGACCCTCACAATGGTCGCCACCTGCGGGGTGGCCCTCGCAGCGGGCATGGCAAGCATCGGCCGGCGGTTCGACGTCAACTACGTGATAGCACGCACTTTTTACGCTCTCGCTAGCCGAGTGCTCGATCTCACCGTCCAAGTCGAGGGCGTGGAGAACCTGGAGAACAACCAGCCGGCCGTGCTGATGGCCAACCACCAGAGCATGCTCGACATCCTCGTCGTCGGAAAGTGAGCAAACGAGCAATTCCCCGTCTGAAATACCAACTAACGTCCCCCCCTCGCAGACTGATGCCAAAACGAACATCCATCATGGCCAAACAGTCTCTCCAATTCTCCCCCCTCGGGCCCTTCATGACCCTTTCCGGCGCCATCTTCGTCAACCGGGCCAACAACTCCTCCGCCATGCGCTCGCTCGCCGCCGCCGCGCAAAAGATGAAGTCGCTCAGGCTCTCGCTGTGGATGTTCCCCGAGGGCACGCGGCGACTGAGCCCCCAGCCGGACGTGCTCCCGCTCAAGAAGGGCGGCTTCCATCTCGCGGTGCAGGCGGGGATCCCGATTGTACCGATCGTGACGGAGAACTATTGGAGGATTTATAGGCCAGGGTGGTTTGATAAGGGGACTTTGAGAGTCAGAGGTGGGTGTGGGCTTTTGATTTGTGGGCTGGATGGCCCAAACTACGCTTTCTCGTTTTTATACGATCTAATACCATTCAGCTAACTAACTTTTCTTCACAGTCCTCCCACCAATCCCAACAGCAGGCCTAACAGCCGCCGACATCCCAGACCTCGCCAACCGCGTCCGAGACGCCATGCTCGCCGCCCACCTCGACCTCTCCAACTCTTCCTCTCTTTCCTCATCCACCGCTACAATCAAAAAAGTCAACGAAGAAGATGAATCGAAAACTAGACTATCAGCGCCAACCACGACCGAACGACAGCTCTCGACCGACAGCATCGCTCCTTTCCCCGGCGCTTACACCTCTCGTGCACATGCATCTCGTACGACTCCTACGCCGTCGTCTGTGGCTTCTGCTTCTGCTTCTGGCTCGCCTGCGGTGCAGATAGACAGGACCGCGTCCCTGTCGAGCGTATCGTCGATGACAAACTCGGACACGGGCAATTTGGGAGGGTCGTTCTCGAATATCGATACGGAGGATGATGAGGGGATGGTGCTGGTCGGACGGCCTTGAGCCTTAGCCTGGGAGCGGGCTTTTTGGTCTTGTCTAGAGGATGGACGGTGAGGAGGGTGGGAGGTGGATGATGATTGTCCTAGGGATCGGGTGTTGGACATTGGGTTTTTTGCTCGCACCTAGGGCGGTCGAATACCCTGTGTGTATGTGGGGAAGGGGCTAAAAGTTGTGTATAATGGACATGTATACACTTAATAGGGTTTGTCTTTTGCGCATCTCAAGTCTTACATCGTGAATCGCACATCGTAAATCGTAAGGTCATTTCGTGCTGGGTGATACAAAACGAGGTTGATAAACTGTGCGATCGACCTCAACTGTATATGCGCGTAAGGTTGGATAGTTGAACCAGGATCAGGATTCGCTGTGCCAGGGGCTATCCACTGACTTGCATCTCGAGAGTGGTGGCCGGTGAGGGGGATTGAATTGGTGAGTGAAGCAGACACTGCGAACGACTTGGGCGCTGGCGTTGATTCTGCAAGGGGACCAGTGCGGTTGAATCAACTTGAATGATGGGATATGTGATATGTGGTCAATACGGATGTCCATCTACATGCCGCTAATGCCAAGGCACATCAACCTGGCGCCAGCCTGAAGCAAGGTCTGACTCGCCGAGTACGCACTGGCAGCCCTAATACCCAAAGCCCTGTCTTTTGATCGATGGCGATGAATCGCGTGGCTTGTCTAAGGGGAGTAGTGCTTAACCGCTGTCAATGGTCCAACAGGGAGTGAGGAACATGGGCGACATCGTAGCCAGTGTTGGAGTTTCTTAAAAAAAGGAAATGAGATGCGAGAAGTCTTGTGAAATTAATCTGCTGTACAGCTTGTCAGTTCAAACACGACGAGACTCACCTGTCCCACACTCACCCTTTTACTTCCAGCTTCGCCTCAACCTTTTGCTTGTTGGATTCCGCTGTGCTATCCAATGGAGCACATTCTATTCGACCTGATTCTTGTTCGCCGCATAGGACACACTTGCGAGTAATCAACAAGGGAGCAATTCCCACATTGCACGCTGAGAATGTGTCCTCAAGTTGGATTCGCTCGCGACAAATCGCAGAAAGCTTGACCCCGCCGAATGCCGCTTCAATATGGGGTTGTGGGGTGCTGTTGATCAGAAAGGCGAGTGGAAAGTTGAGACCACAGGAAGAGATGAGTTGTCGTGGGTTCATGTGGTTCTCGCACTGACACAGGCTATCAATGATGATTACCACTGCATCTAGCACTTGGGGATCAACTGCCTTGAGCGGCTCAACGACGAGCACCCGCCATTGCCACTCCGATTTGGCTGTTAGAATTGCAGGATCGGACTCCAAGACCTGCTTTATCTTCTCCCCTACAACCGGATTCCATGTTGCCAGTTGATATGCAATTGTAGGAATGAGCGTTCGCAAAGAATTCCGTGTGTTGTCATCATTGCAAAAAAAGAATGCCGCAGCGATATGGCGCTTAAGACATGACGCTGAATGCAAGACGTCAACGATTTTCCTCGCCATAGCCATTTTTCCTGAGTAGGGCGGACCATCTAACCGTATGACGTTCTGGGTGCGCTCGATCCGTTTGTCCATGCCTTGAGTTTGTCGAGGATGGTCGACAGGGCACTCAATGGCTCTATAGGTGATTCCTGTTGCAAATCTGCACTATGCATTGCGCTGCACGAACTCCTCGATAGGAGAGCGTCCATACGACTGCCTAATTTACCGGTGTCAGCGGTATTCTATTCAACACCCCCTTGGATTCTCAACGAGCGCTTGCTTGAATTGTGTCCTGGGTCACTGTTACTCATTGGCGACCACCACGCCACCTTGGATTCTGACACCTCGGCTATCCTCGAAAACTCTCTGCGATGTTGGTGATGGAGAATCGTCGTTCAAGCTCCAGAGGATGTGCCGGCAAGTGTTGGCGTACGTCGTAGGGGGCAAGGACCGTTCACCAATAACCCGTCGACAACTCGTGATCAACAGCAGTCAGTATATGCGCTATCCAAAAGCCTGTGCTAGAGTGACCCCATCTCATGGTACCCGAGAGACCTTATTCCACCGGAATTTCGAGCTGCTAAAAACTCCTGTTCTGTGTTCGTTATACACCATCTCTTGTGAAAGCAGCACTCGAGTGTTTAAACTGTGGTACGAACCTTCTATTCACAGTAGCTTTAGTATAGTGAAATGCCCTTGCCCCGAATATACCATTCGTGCGTCAATTCAATGCTTTCCGCTGCAACAACAATCCCGTAGTACAGTTGGGACTCGGATCGTCTGTGGGTAGGTATACAAGCATAACGCTGCAGTTATATAACATTCAGTGATGCGAGGCAAGGAGGAGTATCGTTGTCGAAACTATCAATGGCAACCAGGTTTCAGCACGAATATTCAATTCACAGAATGTCGACCCTATTCTTAAATTCATGCTTCAAACTACTCCATGAACGTACAAGACCAATTATCCCCATCCGGGTCCTCACAAATATCCACCAATGACTCTGGACACAGCTCCAGTGTGATACACGTGAAATTCGAGTGCATTCCCCGTCAGCACATACTGAATGATATTGAGATGATCATCAGATTTCATGGGGGGCGAGGGTGCCAAAAGCTCGACGCGCCACAGTTATGGCGTCCTCTGCGCAGTCAAGCCTGAGCGCCAGCCTCTTCCAGTGTTCATGCAGTCGGTACTCTTTTCTGCGCAGTTCAACTCGTCCGATAAAAGCAAATGAAGGTCACGCACCACCCAGTGGCACCCACAGAATGAAATGCAGCCGCTGATACGCTCAAAGTTGTCCACGTGCATCTCACGTGGACTCCAACGCGAACCTCGACGCGCCGGGACCATTACGTCCTTTCCCCGGGCCGGACACTAGCCTTTATCGGCGCTTAGTCAAAAACGCCTTGACTTCTCCACTCCACGGCATTTTCCTTGTACCGCGCAAGAACTCGAGCTCAAACTAGAGCGCTTAATCAACGCATGAGACGGTTGTTAAGCGCCTCACACGGGATCAGGAAGAGACGTATGCTGCTACAGTCTACCATAGGGGCATTGTGCACCGGCGGAGATCCAGGTATACGTACAAGAAGGCAAGTGTTAATGGGGATGTGGAGTTTCATCGTCGATGTGCTTGAGCGTGCACCAGTTGACCACTGTATTGTCAAAATCAGCTGCAACAGAGCTTGTAGTTACAATCGCGATTGCGCTTCCCAAATGTGAACGAGAGTGTGATAACATTCAAGCTGACTGCCATCCGAGCGCAGACAATTCTCCGAAGAACCCTAGCTGCCAGCAGTCACAGTGAAGGTGATTGAATGCGTCCAAGGGGGGCCAAGGCTCCGGTGCTTACTGTACATGTGCAGCCATGACCATTCTGGCGACAGCCCGCAAACAGAACTATAGCAGTAGAGGAGATAGAGCGATGAATGGTTTTGACTTTAGAATAATTGAGGTGTGGAAAGAGGGGTCGAGATATGCCTTTTCGAGGTTGACGTGCTTACGCGTACGCGTAATGTGCCGGAGGGAGTGCGGTAGCTGGCTCGTCCTAAGTCCACCACCGTTGATGATAGATTTAGCAGCTTGCAGGTCAGTCGAGTAACGGCAGACCGAGGGCCGAAGAGGAAGCGATGATGTATGTGGTGTGTATGTGTTTGGGGGTGATACCGGCACTGTAACGCAGGCGTTATGCACGTTTGCGAGACGGGGGGCAGGAAGTGAGGAACGATGGCGTCAGCGGGTCAGATTCTAGGAACATCACACGACCGTGCGTTGAGCTGGTGATAGTGGTGGCGGTAGAAGCGGGATCACGTTCGATGTCAAAACTGGAGTGCATACACAGCGCCAATCTCCTCGGTGGGAGGGGAATTTAGGACCGTGAGCAGAGATAAGGATAGTCCCGGAATCAGTACTGGCAGAAATATCGTGGGCGGTCAAGGTACAGACTCGGCAACCCCGAGCGATGTTGCGCGCATCGCGCGTGCCTATTCCAAGGGCAGGCATGGGAGAAAGTCAAGCTCCGAGCCTTGCGAGCCTTTACAGCCAGATCCGTGTTGACAGAGATAAGTATATGCGCGGTTTTCTCAAGGATCTCGCGCCAGAGTTCGTGGTCAGACGACACATCCCTGGTCCTAAGTCCCACTTCATCGCAAGGCTAATGGGGATGCATCAAGGTTTGGAGTTGAGGGTTTCAAGGGGCATATGCGCGTGGTGCAGTCACAACTTGCCAGCTGGTCAGGTCTCTCTGATCGTAAGGACTGCTGATGGGCTGAAGCTCCGTGCTTTCTCTTCGCGTGCTCGAATGCCCTGTCCCATGATGGCAATCATGAACCATCAGCCTGGTGGATGAGTAAAAATTGATGTCGATCGAGGGACTTTCGAACGCCTGAATGGTTAATACTGACATGCTGGCTGGTGATGAGGTCACATTGGAGGTGGTCGTGTGAGCAGTTTTCTGGCCTGGCAGCGTCCCAGGGCGGACATGAAAAACGTAAGAGGCACGGCAGAGACGCTCAGATTGAACGTGCCTCCGGACTGGGGTGCAGCGGCAAAGGTTGAACGTGCGGGGGCGGCAGAGAGGACAGAGCAGTGATTATATATACATTCGGCAGGGGTGGGTTGCCCGATGAGGACAAAAGTTGGAAATTCGCAACAACTCGACCACGTTCCTCATCCAGCTCCATCCACTGGCCACCCAGCCCCATCCCCGGCATCTCCAGCCACCCTCCATTCCCCAGCCCCGCTCTATTCTAGCGTCACGCTTTTGTTTTCTAACATTCACGCAGCCAGCTGGGCTATAAAACGGTGCATCGCGAATGCTGTCCATTCTCCCCCGCTCTCTGCTGAGAAAGAACACCCTCGCTCGCTTGTTCCTGTCCACCCCAACCCTTGTCACACCTACGTCTCCTCATTACATCCACATCAGGACCGGACCTTTAAATTCAACACGCTTTTCCAGACCCCCTTCCTTCCTTTCCCATCCTCGCCCATACACCACCATGTCCCACAAGCCCACTAGAATACTGCCAGGTTCGTCTATCTCGCTCTTACGTCCTCACCTTGGCTTACATACGTGTCGCTAGAGTGTTGGGGCCATCGCGGTGTAAGTGACTCTTTTCAGTGCATTATCTGCAGTGTCCGCGGTCAAAATCGTCCGAGTGCCTCAGGGCACAGACGATGACCAGCCCGATCACCGCCAGACCCTTATCGGTCACCCCACCCAACGTGGCTCACTGCTGACTCTCCACCGTGTTGTCTGCCCCACAGGCCT
Source organism: Volvariella volvacea V23 (assembly GCA_000349905.1). Classification (NCBI taxonomy): domain Eukaryota; kingdom Fungi; phylum Basidiomycota; class Agaricomycetes; order Agaricales; family Pluteaceae; genus Volvariella; species Volvariella volvacea. The sequence goes on along the minus strand of KB722744.1, from coordinate 117,278 downwards.
CCTCCCGGTTTCCCGAAAATACCCTTGCTAGCTTTGAAGCTGCTATCCGGGACGGCGCAGAGGGCATCGAGAGCGGTATTTGTGGCGTTCTAGATCCGTGAAGTACCGTAACCATCGTCAGCAGACGTCCACGTATCTTTAGACGATGTTGTTATTATGTTTCATGATCCGGGTGAGTGTCTCTTGTCGCACTCCCCACACTCTGGGTTACCCTGCCACACCCTGTCCTGTCGCGGTGCATACTAATGACGATGCTTTTGTGTCGCAGCTCTTGGACGGACAACAGATGGAACAGGCAAGCACCAGTTTTTGCAAGGTATAGACACCCCACTCATGTCGCAACAGGTTTGATCAGAGAAAAGAACTGGAACGGTGAGAGCGGAATGCAACACGTTAGAACTAAGAAGGAACCCAAGCAAGCGATACCCACATTCGAGCAAACCGTTGCCCTCCTGATGCGCGTAGGTGTTTCCATTCTCCTCCCTCCACTCCGACATACCAACGGCGCACCTCCATTCTTCCCAATCCCCCCCTTAGCCCGAAAACCGCCACGCCTACTTCAACGTCGACGTCAAACCCCAAAACGACCCGGACCGCCTGTTTACGTTGATGCACAAGATAATATCCGCACAGCCAAACTGGGAAACCGACCTCGCACCCCGAATCCTCCTCGGATTATGGCATCCTCGCTTCTTATCAGCCGCCAAAAGGATCTTGCCGTACTGCAAGAGGTCGTATCTAGGCACCAGCCTCGAGATGGCGAGAAAGTATTTCTGGAACGATTGCCAGGCGTTTTCGATTGGATTTGCAATGTTGACTTCGAGCGATGGACAAAAGTGAGTACCCTGAGTTTCGTTTCTAGGAGGGGGTGTTGGAGGTGATTTGAATTGTGCGATTGACGATTTGGGTGATAGATTCAGACAGGAATGTAAAGCATCGGGGAAGAAGCTTGTAGTATGGACAGTTAACCGACCGGATCACATGATGGAGGTTAGTTCCAAGTCGGTTGTCTGCGTGTAGCGCCGCCGCCACACTGACATTTTTGATGGCGTTGGTACTTACTCGAGGTGCTTGTTCTAGGCTGTAAGATGGGAAGTCGCTGCTATTATTACCGATGTGACCAAGACATGGCTTGATCTGCGCTTAGCTCTTCAAAGTACGTTAGTCGCGCGCATATATCCGTATCTCACCCGTTGCTCACCACAATTCATCTATTTAATAGGTGACTACGACAAGATTGGATCCCAATACAGTCGCTTCTTCCTTTGGACAACGCCTACCTTCTATACCCCCTTCCTATTTGCCGCCAACCTGCTCTCCAACAAGCACTTAGAAAGCATCGCCGGACCGTTTGACGCTTTCCTCTCCGCGGCTGGGGCCGATGATACCCCCACGATTGCCCCAGCCGTTGCTGGTGTCAACGAGGTTCCGGCGGTGCCTATTGGCGCTGCTGCTGTTAAAGCCAGTGCTTAGATGTGGACTTGCTATTTTTTGCCTTGAGTAGACGTTTGGTCATGACAGTCGTACTTTTAGCCCCCACTCTCCTCCTTCGTGCGAGTCTTTTTGGTGCTTTGTTTAATGCTCTTTCTTGGTCCTTGCTGAGGTTGCTACACACATACTTACAGATACACATCCAGATACCTAGGCTGAAGAAAACTTTGCGCTTTGCTCTGTACATTTATTACCTGCATTCCCCCTTTCCTCCCTCTCTCCTCCTTGCTAGTTGTGTTGTTGAAGTCAAAGTCGAAGTCAAAGGTTAATAATCATAGAAGTCAAGATTTCTCTCTCCACTGTCCATTCACAGTTGGCCTTTTCTCCCCATTTGACTGATTTGGTGAGATGACGATGTGTGCACATCGCGGTGCTGCATCTATGGCTATAGATGGCATACCTCGTAGCTCGAAGGCTTCACAGTTTTGGTGTACACCCAAGCCCTGCCAGTCAGCTGGTCTCGATCGCGAACGCGTAAGCTGGACGGTATATCCCGGAGCCGGGCCGAATGACGAGAGCTATGATTGGATGGGCCGGGCTTGCATCCGGCACGTTGAAGGGCCGACACACGATACAGTAATGTGTCGCTAAGCGCAAAGATGTCACGACGTCGGGTTAAGAAACCATTTTGGGTTCGCCCTATCCGTCGCTTGGGATTGAGTTAATGATTGCGCTATGGCGCACAGCTTGTGGGCAGTGTTTGGGTGGTGCAATACACACACGTGCACGAGCACCGCGCGCTCCTGTGATAGGCCTGGAAGGCCAGCTCATGATGAGAGGTATACGTAGAGGTGATATCATCCTCTCCCTACCAGTCACGCCAAACCAGCACGCCACCGCCACAAGGCGCAATACAGTACACGAATCCAACGGCTTTCCAGCAACACGTACTTTCCGGGATGTACGGACTGCGGAGGCTGTAGTTCCGCGATTCCATTTTATCAAAACAGCGGATGTAACCAAGATCGAATATACTTGCATGACACCAAGTTCCAGAGATACAATAATGGAAGAACTGAATTGCCCCCCACCGGCTCTTGGCTGGAATCTCCATCCCCCATCTCTATATACTTTTCTATACACATCGTGGGATGCGATGCGATCTTGTCAAAGGTCGTGTTCCTAACAACACTACTCCTGGTCCTGGTCGCTATTTAATAAAGAAGCCACAAAGGAGGCACCACTGCTCCTATCCCAACAAATGACGCCAACTCATTTAGCACAATGCAGAGCAGCCCAAGCTCCCAGCCTCCAGCCTCCCAAATCCAACCGCAAATCCAACCGCACAAAGAAAGAAGCGTGGCTTGCGCGGCTACTTTACCCGAAATCCGCCCCATTGTTGGCCCAAACGAAGATTGAATTTTTTCTATGATAGCCTCGTGGCCAATCCATTAGACTTGTCGCGATCTTTACCCCTTTTAGGCTGTCCGAACTACCGCCTGGCCTAGCGCTAGTGCCCTATGTACGTTCCCCTTGCCCTTGCCCTAAGCGCAATAAAGGGTTATCAGATCTACACGTAGCGATTGGGCCGATGGGCGGCGGTGCGTAGTTGGCAGTTGGTAGCCCCTATATCGTCCTCCACCTATTCCTTTATCTTGGGAGACCAGATGTGGACAGATGCGGGCGAATCTGGAATGAACTCTAACTTTAATATATGGAAACCACGAGCTCGTTCCGCTGATCGCTCAGGTAAAATAGTATGATCAGTGATCAAAAATTATTGCTGGGCTGAGGTGGTGGCGTTGCATTGCGAAAGGCGATCAGGAAGGAAAGGAAGGGAAAAGGCTAATTTCATGTCATATCAAAATATGAGATGAGGGAACAAAACAGAGGACGTCATTTTTTAATTTTATTCCGAGGCTATTTTCCTACAAAAAAATTCTATCCAGTATCCGAAAATGGGAAACGAGAGCAGAAAGCGACGAGTAACAGAGACGTGGACAGCAGTAAGCAAAAGAAAGCAAGCTAGATCCAACAACAAAGCAGTGTGAAGGGGGTATTGTGATTGGGGACTGGGAACACACTTTTCGACGCTGGGAAGGACTAAAAATCGCATGCTAAATGACCGATTGTGTATACAAAAAAAAGAAGAAAATTTCAACATTTTCTTTATGCTCTGGATCTGATGTATGTGTGACGTAGCTTGAATGAAGAATTTGAAATTGAAACGATCGATTGAGTGGGAGTGGGAGAATGAAAGCATAGATGCAGATATGCAAAACGAGGAAAAAGGAAAGAAAAGAGGGAATATACCAAACCAATTTACGCTGAGTTGTATTGTACTTGTAGGGACGCGACTACGAGAAACGGGGAAGCAAGCAAGGACGAAAGCTTTTTCAGACAAAACGAGGTAGAGAAAACATTGCGAAAAAGACCTTGAAAATTCAAACGGAGCTGAAGGTTTGTACAGACATTCCACGTCCGCAGGACGGAAAGAGGCCATGGCTCATGGGGAGGTAGCCAACCGTTTACCAACGTCCATCGGGAGGACTGGGCAATGGGCACGTACGCTGGAGAAGCAGAGTCGCATGTGCCACCAAGAGGTACCAGGCACATCGTATCGGCGGCACCGGAATAGAGTGGAAAGGATGCGCGAGTGACTCGGGGGCGAGAGGGGCGGATACGATGCCTAAAGTGGCAAGTCCTCTTTGCCCATGGCTATGGACCCAGGAAATTCGTGATCCGTAGGTGCACGAAGGGAAAAAATGTGGTGCGGTGCGGTGCGGAATGGAATGGGAAAAAAAGGAAGAAGCAAGGAACGAAACAAATAAAAAAAGAAGACGAAAAAAGAGAAGAGAAAAGAAGAGAAAAGAGAAAAAAAAAACAAACAAACACGCAATTGCACGAGAGCGATAAGGCAGCGGAAGCAATTGGACAAACGCAAAGAACGAAAACGAAAGCCCGCAAGGAGACGAGAGAGAAAGAGAATATAATGACGAGCGATAATCTCCGCAAACGTCAGTGAATGTATGATGTTTGGCTTTATGAACAATCGAAAGGAGAGAACCCGTACTATGGCGTAGAAATAAGATATTAGTCTGTTCGAATGGCAAAATGGTTTCACAAAGGCTGGCGGGGAAAGGGGGGGAAATAGCCGAAGTCGTGTCTGAAAGATAGAGAGGCATATATATCTGAAGGGAACGAAGAGATATATGGCACCAAACTGGGGGGGAATAGGCATGGACAAAAACCAGGAAAAAATTGAATGTAGAAGTGGAAAAAAATCGCCCTATAGTAAATAAGATGCAGCGTAAAATGTAGGTGGAGGGTGGGTGGTGAATATATAAATCTGTTGACAACAAAACGATGGATCGGATTGGGAGGTGTTGGAAAGATTTATGATGCAGGAATGGCGGATTTGGGATACATGATGATTTGATTTGCACTTCAGAAGAGATTTATGACAAATTTCGATATTCACTTCCTCGTCTGCGACGCTCAAGGCGAAGTCTCAGTCGTAGTTCGGAACTGGGAGATAGCCGTCGTTCCCTCAGTAGGAGACCTCCAAGGTCGGTTATCTCTATCCAAATCCAAGCTGGCCAGAGTACCGTTCAGGTCTTGCAGAGTATCAAGGTCCTGGGTATTGTCGCGATCATTACGTCCAGTCGACCCGGAGGAAGGGCGAGAAATCGAAGATTCAGGCCTTCTGCCAACCTGGAATGAGGAGTTAGAAGGCTCCAAATATGATCCGTAACGAGTGGCGCTCGGAGGGCGGGTCGAGGTGGGTGAAACCCGATTCAAGTTACCGGAAGCATTCGCATTGTTCAGCTTCAAGTCGGTTGATTGATTGGGATAAAAAGTCGATGCGAACCCTTTCGAAAGCTGGGGCAAAGATTCCGATCGCGAAGCAGCTACAGGTTGACGGTGGTCGGCGTCGGACCCTTGGGTTGCGGGATCAGGCGAGAAGGGAGAGAAAACTGGCTGAGGACGCTGCGATTCTTGAGGGAATGGGTGGTTATCTTGCCGCACTATAAACGGGTTCGAGCTGAAATCATATGGAGTAGGTCCTTCATCACGGGGAGCAAGAAGAGAAGCCCGAAGTTTGTCATCGAGCAAGGGGGTAGGAGTCTGAGCAAACGTGATACCTGCATCCGTATTACGGCTAATGCCAGAGCTGAGACCAGCACTAGCACCAGCGTTCATCCCACTGGCACCAACATAACTCGACATTGCAAACTTCTGTAAAAGCTGAAGTGCTTGCTCTTGGGACATTGCTCCGAGGGGGGTCGGCCCGCTGTTATATTGGGCTTGAAGTGCGGCCGCTTGCGCTGCCTGTGCAGCGGCTTGAGCAGCTTTGTCTGCAAAAAGACTTAGCGTGTACGGGCGTCAAGATTCCGGGAACCATACATTGGCTGCGTCCCCAACTCAAGCGAATCCTGCTCCCGCCAATGGGGAAACCCTGCATCTTCTCGATAGCACGTTCGGCATCTGCCTTGCGCACGAACTGAACAAAACCGCAGTGCTTGCCGACAGGGACCTTGACCTAACGAGAGTAGGTTAGCACCATGGGCACGGCCAATGGAGAAAAAACGTGATTGGGCCTACATAGTGGATGTCACCAAAAGGAGCGAAGAAGGTTCTCAGAGTCTCTTCGGAAATTAAAGGGGACAACCCGCCAACAAACACAGTCGTGTTGTAAGGATCAGTTGAAGTTAATTGCTCTCCGTTAGGACCAATAAGGTTTCCAAGGATCGCTCGGGCTTGTGCATAATATGGCATTAGCCCATCCGTAATAATATAACGAAATGGAACATTCTCACCTAGGTTCGTCTGCTGCCTTACTTGTGCATCGGCATTCATAGCATTCCCATAATTTCCGGCACCAAGCCGCGAAGCTGAAATCTCGCCATTGGCTACTTGCTGGGCGATTTGAGCGAGAACGCTTTGAGGAAGGTTTACGATGTCCTCGGATGTGACTGAGCCCAACAAGGACGAGGGTGCACTTGAGCTCGAAGCGGTAGTGGAATTCACAGATCCGCTCGAATTGGAACCACCAATCGAGGATCCCGACCCTGAAGTTGGGACGCCTGCCGTCGCAAGGGAGGAACTAGAGTTGGTAGAAGCAATGGGAGTGGAAACGCTCTTGGTCTGATTGGTATTAGGTAAAGGAAGTGCGATTGTAACCGGTTGCTGTTGATCCAACGAGTTGTTTGGGAAGTGAAGCTGGGATGGGATGTCCAGTGGGGAAGGAAGTGGTGGGGGTTTATATTTGGCGGTAGCGGGCGAGATGCGCACTAAGACAAGGTGAGTATATGCACGCAGGAAGTTGTATACTTGTGCTCACTTGGGCGAGATAGGCAATATAACCCATGCATTTCGATCAAGGCACGTTGTTGATCCGCTTCGTCCGTGAATCTAAAGAAGCAGGATAAATGGATGAGCAACGTAATCTACTTGCCGGCGAGGAGATGCTTACCTGACGAATCCGTAACCCCGTGAAACTCCAGTGACTGGATCCAGCATGATTTTTGCGCTCTTGCAGCTCAAGAACGGACGTATAAATTTGGGTTCCCTATCGTTGCGAAGCCCCAGAACAGGGTTGCGGAACACGGCGACCAGATCGGAATTGGAGGTCTCTGGGGCGAGATCGCCAACGAAAATACTGTACTCCTTTTGGTATTGGTGGGGTGGTTGTTGCACAGAAACGAGAGGGTTGCTATTCGAAGGGAGCGTATTGGCCAACGGGTTTGGAGCTGGCACAGAAGTGGCCCAGTTGAGGACGAATGGTTTATTGGAATTTGGCATAGTGATAGGAGGGCCATTCCCGCCATTGTTAATCTGAGCGAGAACAGAAGCCGCGTGGGCAGGAGAAGGGAAGGTGAGGAAACAATACCCAGGATTGTTCGCCTGTTGACCTGTGGCGGGGTCGGGGGGAGGGTGCGGTACCTTTACATTGACTGGGTCCCAGCCCATAAGGGTGCAGACTTGGCGTGCATATTCTTCGTCCATCCAGGGTTCGATATTGCCCCACAACAGCGTAGAGCGGGCAGCGTTACTGTTGGCGGGGGCTGGGGTGGAGAGGGAGGGGTTGCTGGAGTGAATACTACGCACGGCGTGGTCGCGGTCGTTGAGATTCGAGTTGTACAAGGTGCTCTGGGTAGACTGGGGAAGGGGGGGAGAAGGGCGGACGTTGTTGTGGTTTAAGGAAGAGAAAGACTGAGCGGAGGATTGTAACTTGGAGGAGGGAGGATTGTGTCTGTTTGGTCCCAAAGGCAAGTCAGCAAGATTGACGTTGAGGGCAAAATCCCGGTCCTGGAGAGCGAACGATCGAGACGGGTTCGCTGCATAGAGGGATTGGCTGTTGATGAACTGCGATTGTCGTCGATCTTGGGACACATGATTACCGTTCGGCTGTCCTTCGACCAAAACAGCACTGCTGCGGTAAGACGATAGGCCAGGGGGCTGATCAAAATCGTGAATCTCCCCGGGACGCGACATCGGTGGCTTGGGAGTGGTCGGCGATGCTGAGAGGGGCAGAAAATGAAACAGGAAACTAAGCAAGGAGAAGGTAGATATTAAGGGATTTTAGAGTTTTCCGGTGCAATAGCAAAGACTGCGATGCTGGACGCGAAGCGAAATTTTGGAGAGAGCAGGGAAGATCAAGAAGTTTTTTAAAATAGCGAGAAACAAGCAAGTGCGAACGACTGGAGAGCAAGCGGAGAACGGATAACTCGGATGACGACAGCAGCGAAGAGCGATGGGGCGCGTGTGCTGGTTGGTGAGGGGTGCGGAAGGGGAGGATCTGGGTGGGAAGAGGTATCAAACGAACAGCCTGTGTCGTGTTGCTTTTTAGCTCGCCGAGGGTTTCAAATTCGAAATGCGGAGTAGGGAAAAACAATTGCGGAGTTCCCGCGCCCCCTGAGTGCACTTTGCGCACGAAAACGAACGGAAATCTGAGGCTGCATTAATACAGATCTTTGTACCCACATACTATTGCCGGTTGTCACTCACCTCGGACAATGGTGCTGGCATCCGCGCTCCTTTGTTCGTGGCGATCTGCCTCGCGCTGAGCCCTTCCCGAAGGGGCGAACAATGGTCTGATGTGACGACGTTTGCTGCATCTGGCAAAGAGGTAAGGTGGATCTACATCCTTAAGTCGTGCTTCGGCTTGTGTGGACCCTTGTGGGTCCAGGGTGGCTGTGCTGCTTCTCCAAGCTTCAGTGACAGTTTGTTTGTAGTTTGTCTGCTTCCCCACAGCGTCTAATGTCTGCAGCGTTCCCAAGCCCGTCGCGGTTGCCATGCGCGCAGCTGGGCACCGTCGCGCACTGGCGACCATACGTCGGCGAGGGAGATTAGAGGGCGTTGCATCTCAAATCGGACACGTGTCCAGCTTGCTCCTTCTAGACCAATGATGTAGCAAGTGGAAGCATGCCCCCTTCTGGCTAGCGCCTGCCATGCCAGGTTCGTACTGTCGGCAATATACGCTCTTCGCTAACCTGATCTTGTGGGGGCCTGGCAATATATGGGATCGATATCGGCTATTTCTCACTCTGCCCATCGATTGACCCTGCCAGTCATCTGCCTCATTGCCCAAAGAAAGCACACTGGGAATGAACCACAGTCGCGTTGCCACGCACTCACTGGCCAGCGAGAATAGACGCCCTGCGTTTACTCGGTTCATTCTCCCTGTAGTTCCCAGACTACAGGCAAATTGGTTAAATTCACTCCTGCCACTTGCACATCCACAACCTTGTCTCCTTATTGTGAACTGTAGATCAACACTCAGGGGCGGTGCATCATTTGCATTTGGCAACTATTGATTGCGTGTCGACAGGAACGCACTTCGAGGAAAGTCCATTCATGCTAGCGCTGGGGTAGTGGCTTGGGTGTTCAGTAGCTAGATGGATTTGAGTTGCACATGGACCCTTCGGCTGTAGGGTGACCCACTGAATTGATGACTAAGCATCAGGTCCAGCGTGCCTCCCCTGAAATCTTTGTGTAATAGCCCCTCCCACAATTCTGTGTTGCTTGTCGCCGTTTCCCCTGGTCAGTGCTGCGGGGCTTTGGTCTCTGGACCTCCTCTTGTCGTCTCGCAAACTCTTTGGGAACGTGTCTGTGTGTAGCTCACACAGCGCGTCTGCACTTTATTCATCATTAATCTTTCCAACATACCCATCATGCCTCTGAGGCGCCCATCTGCGTCTCTTGGTCCAATGACCAGTCCCATATATGCCAGTTCGACACGCGTGGTGCACAGGAGCAATGAGTCGCATCCCATCTATCACAACCCCCAACCACCCTCCTCGCTGGCTATTGGTGCGACGCCTACGCCGCAACAGAAGATTGTTCAAGTTCTTATTACTCGGTTAAAACACAAAGTGAGGGTCGCGTCGTTCGTGGTGCGACTGTTCTCACATCCATTGATATGCATCTTAGCTTCCGTGCAATTCCGGGCTTCCCCTTGACCGTTTGGAGGCCGATAGTGCTACACAACAAGCGATTGAATCACTGACGGATCTCGCGCACGACTCCTTGGACGTTATTGCTTGGGCTTTGAGCGAGTTGCTGGATCGGCTGGCCAAGGCAAGTTCTCCTATCTCATTTAAAAACAAAATGACGGAACCAACTCTGTTTCATAGCAAGTTGATCCCAACAATAGCTGGTCAATCGAAGTTCTTCAGTCCCAGCTCTTCGTTCTCAAGGTTCTCGCTGTCGTCCTCGCGTCCCGTTGGAGCCACGATTCTCGAAATGGCGTCGCCCCTCCTGCCAACACGCATCCGCGGAGTCCAACATCCCCACCACCCGATTCAGCCTCGTCTCGCACCACTCAACATTCCGTTTCGTCCGAAACGTCTGGAACCGTCGTAGCGATAGAACCTGCACCCCTAGACGACAACTGCGCGAAATACGTATTAAGCGTCATGGTTCTTTTCCTCCGACAAACTGCGTCGTCAGATAATCCTTTGATGCTTCCCAGCCAGTCATCGGACATCAGTTTTCGTGACTTTGAGTTGATGGAAACCATCCCGTCTGGTCCTACAGCTAATCAAATGAAAGTGCCAGCTCCACCCCCACCGACTGTGCTCATCGAACGTGGCCTCCGTTCTCAACCCTCTTCCAGCTCCGTTCGATCGGGCAAGCTCACGATCAACACAACGATACACCTTCCCGCCGCGAGTACTAAATACGAAAGAACACACATGTCGATGACTACCTCCGCGTTTCCCGTCAATAGCCTAATTGCCAAATACGCAGGCCGTATCATTTTCCAAATCTCTGCCTCTAATTGGGACGTCGTGTTCGACCGACTCCGCGCAAAGTTTGATCTTTTGGCTAGTAGTAATGAAGATGCTCCTGATACTGTCGACCTCAAGTTGATGGCGCATTGTGCTTTGGATAGGTCAAGGTTGATTCTTCTCCTGAACAGTACGTGATTCCCGTGTTCGCATTCTCAACTCTGGCTGTAACACGTCATCCCCTGTCTTCTTCCTCTTGCCGTACTATAGCCCTCTCTTCCTTATTGGTCAGCATGAGGCCAGAAGCGAGAATTGCCGTTGCGGCACCACTTCGAGCGGCTATATGGAGTTGGATAGAACTCTTCCCACACGAGTTTGATGAGTCGTTGAGAGTGAGGGGGAAGAATGAGGGAGCGCCGGAACGGCTTTTTGATCTCTTCTATGCGATCAGTGGGCCCGGAACCGAAAGGGACTTTTGGCCGACGCTGACGGTGCTGAATTGTATGTCCTCGGAGAGGCTTACGTCGGATTTCCAAATTTCGCGGTATGGGTCTGGTTCTAAGCCACACAGAAAGGTTAGCAGACGTGAATGGGGCTTCATTGGTTTGTTAATCTGAAGTGGTCTTTGTAGGAAGTCAAGTTTTGGGAGGATATCTTCAAGCACGCCACTACTGGATCACGACATGCGGAGGTTGCTTTAGTTTGTGCTTTGGATGTTTGTCGGGCAGCTACACACGTCAAGCCGGAAGGAGAGGTGCCGCTGAGAATGATTGCGTATGACATTGCTCACGAGATCAAGGCAAGTTGACTTTGCTTTATCCTTCGCATGCTCTGGGATTACAGTCGGTGACGTACTAATATTGCTTTTGTTCCCTTGTTAGAGCGCCCTCACCATCACGAGCAGTGGGAAGAAGCCCTTCTGGGAGTCGTACGAAGAAATCGATATCGCCATGTATGCAGAAGCGATGGTCGCATGCTATCGCTTCCTTCCCCTTGAGGATGTAATGCCACTATTCAGGATTTGCGTTGAACCTGAGCGGTCAGATGCTGTAAAGACTTGTGCAGCAAGAGCATGCTTGACGTTAGTGCAAGAGGTAGGTCCACGCTGATGTGCCCTCTTGCTTTATCCCCGGTCTGATGTGATTCCACGAAATGTTTTCTAGGCTCCTCGATTGACCTGGCAGAAGCCGCTGGATAAATTAGAAGAGCTGATGGCCCGAAGATGGAGGGATATCTTTAAGGTGAGGATAAACCAATTTATTATCATCAGCCTTCTATCTCTTCTTCTCAGCGTATATGCGCGTTTCTGATTCGAATATTGCGATCCTTGCTTTGTTCCATCTGTTTTCGATTGGATTAACCCTTTCTAATCCATATGCGTCTTAGACTGTAGGCGTCCGGCGCCAAGAAATTGATCAGTACGGTAATCCTAAGCGAATAGCGCCCAGACCTAAATCTAAGCGCAAACCGGGGATGATCATCTCTGACCGGGAGATATTGCTTTTGGGCATACTCTCGCTGTGGAGATCGAACCCGTTCTTTTATTTGAGCAATATCCAGGAATCGGATATTGACGAGTGGGTCAATACGGCGGTGAGGTTGTGGGAGGCTTCGATAGATGATTCGGTCAAGGTGTCGACGGCGAGCTGTTTCAAGATGGTGGCGGATATGGCGTTTTTGTTGAAACCGGGGGATTTCTTTTACAAGTTGATGATTAAGCTCATTAAGAGTTGTCTGTGAGTTGGCTGTCCTGTGTTGCTGTTGGCAGGGAGAGTGCGCTGACAGATTGGTTTCTCATTTGACGCTATGGTCTTGATCGAAAAGACCTGCCACGCTTTTGAGTATTTCGATGAATCTGGTCAACTCCACTATTGATTTGGAGGCCCAGAGGATGTGGATTGGTCTCGCCCATCAGACAGTAGAGCTGTTTGTGAGGCGATCCGATGTAAGTACCTCGAAAGCCTAGTTGCATGCCCACTCATACATAATTTTTTGCCCTTAGGCACCACATGTAAAGGATATACAATACGACATTGGCCGAATTCCTGCCTTTTTAATGGCGGAAATAGCTTTTCTAATATCACTTACGTCTGCGGATACCAATGTTTCCCAGTTGGCTGGGAAGGGTCTTAGGTTACTTTCACATGCTGAGCGACAGGAGGGTGCACCTGTCAATCCAATTGTTCGAGATGCAGATAGGTCCAAGCGGAATCCGTTTTATGAGCAGCTCGGCGACCCCCGCGTGCAAGTTATAGGCAAGTATTATGATTGCGTCTTCCTGGAGCTAGGGCTGAGCTTTTTGTCGACTTTTAGGTCGGGTGGGGCATCAGAAGCGCATTAGGAAGATTATAAGGTTGATGGCTTCGCCCACAGCCTTACATGCTGCTGTTTGGTCGGATTGTTATTGGAGATGGGTCGCGCTATCAGAAAAGTTTGGGTATATCTATAACGATGAGCTGGATATGCCGTTGGCACAACCACCGCAGGTATAGTGCACCCGAGTCACAGCATCATGGTGGTTAATGACACTTCTTTTGACCAGGACCAACGCTTCCAGTGGCAGAATATCACGCTGTTCCTGGCAGCTCTGAGTGCCGCATGCGTTTTGGATGATCCAGTTGAGCTGAACGCGCTCAGCACTTTGGTTCCTCAGCAATTTCTGCCTGATCGTATGCGGGCCATTCGTGCGCCTGGGGTATACATTACGCACTTTATCGAGTCTTTGGTTAAGCTGCTGGTTTGTGCGGATTTGCAGGTCAGAGATACTGCTAGGGAGGCCCTGGGGACGGAGCTTAGTCCTAGGCTGTACGGAAAGCTGTTGAAAATAGTCGACGAGTGAGCGATATATCTCCAGTGAAAAGTTCGGTGGCTTGTGAACTGATCCATACATAGTCATATGCACACTATAGCTCAGGATCCCGATACGGAGAAATGTTTAGTATTCCTCAGCGAGGTAAATCAATCATAGCGTTGATGCTTATGACCTAATTGATTTGACACTCTCCTAGTTCATTTCGGTCCTCAAAATGATTGTCGAGAATAGCCACGTCAATATGGAGGATGTCATGACCATCGATATCAGTTCGATCGTGTATCATGTCGTCGTATTCGTGAACCGGTTCAGTGGTCCCTCGTCATTGCGTATCAAGACCAGGTTCTGCGTTATGTGCGATTCGGTTTGTGATCGTACAGATACGTTGACTCTCCGGAAGGACAGCTCTTTGCGCAGGGCTATTCTTGATGTCGTCCTGGATTGGATGCAATTACCTAGTGTACGTGAGCCGTATTTTAGCAGGGTCAAAGACTGATTGGCTCTCAGGATCGGGAACCCGAGACGGTTCCCTTGCAGACTGACCTCAACCTAGCTTGCTTGCGCACTTCCGTCAAGTTATTGGATCGGTTACAGTTGAAGGCAATGGAAACGTCAAATACGGGGGATGATACAATGCACGTCGTGTCGAGGCACTTCAACAAGTATTCTACTGCTCTGCTGCGAGGGCTCGAGCTCTGTCAACTTGACATGCCCGTACGTAATCTCAGTTGACCGTCTTCTCAGCGCTTCTGAGCTCCCCATTTAGAGTTCAGACAGCTGCTCGGATATTGGGTCAATACACCAAAAGATGAAATTAGCCCAGCGAGAAGCAACTCTCCGGGAGTTGGTTATCACTGGGTTAGCACATCTCGTCAGCGCCAATACCGAGAGCGGGTTCAAGCAGTGTCTTCCATTGGCGTACGATCAGGATAACAGGAAGAGAACGATCTTTGCTCATGTGTTTGCGAGGGTGTTGGGTCAAGGAACTAAATTTGATCCCGAAGATCGTTCTACTACTGTTTCGCGTTCAGCACGCCTCTATGAGGTAGGTGGAGGTTACATTCATTGGACGGGTGCTAATTCCGAGGGAGTATAGCTCGTTAGGGGTTACAACGTAGGTATTTTATTCGTTTCTATCCCCAGTTCCTGATTGAGTATGCACAGATGACGGTGGCACTGGCCATTTGCGAGGTTTGCCCCCCAAGCGAAGTCGAAATGATGATTTCCGTGCTCCTCAATATCTTCGATACTCGCCAGTCTCTAATGTCACTCATCAAGTTGATGATTGAACGAGAAGTCGCTCAAACAGGTTGGCATGTTTAATCTTCATGCGCTTTACTTTCCTCACGAGCATGCTCAGACGGCGAAGCAAACTTGTTCAGAAGCAACTCGACGTGCACAAGAATGTTGTCTGCGTTCGCCAAGATTCATGGGTATAATTACCTCCGAAGTCTTATTCAACCCCTGGTTCACACTATGAGCTCAAAACCTCCTGGTCTTGGATACGACATCGACCCGCAGAAGGTCTCTGAACCTGAACTTTCGCAGAATGTGCAAAACGTGAAAGTAGTTGCGGCCAGCTTCCTCGAAATTATCTCTTCCTCCATTACTATTCTACCATCGTGAGTTATGCCCCGTTTCTCCTGGAAAACTCGTACTTACCATTCGGTGCAGCATGTTCCGAGAGATTTGTGCGCATATAGCGAAAGTGGTGTATGTAGCATTAGAGTTTAATTTGCTATTCGTAGTTCATAACTTTATGCCTTGCGCAGATCTCAGATTTGGCCTGACTCCAAGTTTGCTGCAATGGGTGCATTCATATTCCTACGGTGAGCCCTTCACTTCACGCCAAATCATGCACTCTAAAACAAATAAACAGCTTCATTTCTCCTGCCATTGTTGCCCCTGAGATTGTGGATATCGAGCTTCCAAAGAACGATGCTCCCTTGTTACGAAGAGGGTTAAAAGTCATTGCCAAAATTATTCAAAACCTCGCCAATAATATCTTCTTCGGAAAGGAAGCACACATGACGGTTCTCAATAAGTTCTTGCAGGAGAATATCACCAACGTCACAAGATTCCTCAGCGAGATCCATGTACGTATTGTGCCTCTACTTCATGTTACTGTCTCTCACTTGCATACAGAAATACACAGTCGTCGAGAATGACGACGAATGGCTCGGTACAACATCTGATGATACCGATTTTATTGTCCTACATCGATTCTTTGATAAACACGCGGACAAAGTTGGAAAGGAGCTCCTGAGCATGTCCCGTCCCAGCTCCGAGGGCGAGTCTCTGAACGGGAAGAAGGCATGGGATGCGCTATGTGCGCTTTTAGTGGACCTTGGCGCACCTCTGGAAGTTCCGCGCTGTTCTCCCTACCCGTGTTCTGAACATCAAGAGTACAAAGATCTCATGCAGAGATACGCCCACCGGGATACATCAAGCGTGGCTGAGATATTCCAAGAAACCAGTGTTCCATCCGTAAGTTGTCTATATCCGCGTCAATGTTGCATCACCTCATTTTGTTATTCAGGGGCAACCAGCTATTTTTATTTTGCGGCTCTCAAAAATAGATGTTGAAGCTTTAGACATTGAATTATTGCTATACCATATCTTCAAAGTGCGTTTAGCTTTCTTGATCCTTCGTGGAGCGGGCGGATGTCGATCTGAGATTTCAATTGCCAGATTATGTCAATGCCAACATATCGGGATCGCTATTTCGAGGTGATCCTCGATTGCACCTCATTTACCTCGATATCGGAAGTACCCTTGCAGTGGCTCAAGTACTGCGCGGAGTTAATACCGTCGGATATACGATCCCAGATCTTGGCTACACACATCCTGAACCCTAATGCTCTAACACAGCGGTACCTTAGACGGTTGTACAATGTCTCTGCTGGTGGGCGTCGCTTTCTCTCGTGATACTCGATAGGTATTTACTTTATTTACTTTATTCTCTTAAGGGACAAGATTCTGCGGAGAGATCCGTGCCTACACCTCCGTAACTGAGCTAAAGGATCACGTCCCACCACAAGTGTTGCCATCTCTGGCCTACGCCAGTGCGTACATAATTATTCACCGTCGCGTGAAAGATTCTCACTGGTATATCAGGCCGTTTGGAAGATGAAAGCAGCGAGACGTTCAAGGAAGTCACTATGAAGGTGCCCCAGCTGCGTATGCCAATTGTGCTAAACATTGGAACAACACATATTCGCATCACTTCTGTAAGTCCGGCATTGCTTTAACTAGGTAAACCCTCTTTAATGCTGCGTACAGGTCAAAGCCCAACCCATATCTCCGGGCTTGTCATGTCGATCTACCGAAATTATTCCACTCGCAGACGTTAGCGATATCTACAATGTGTCCACTGGGCATGAAGCTAATGAGTTCATCATTCGACGGAGCCGGCAAGGCGTCACAGTCTATTTCTCCTCGCAACATCGCGAACAGATTATCAAGGTAAGTCTTGATTATTGCAAATTGACCGTTATCTTACCTCCGAAATGTAGACGATTAGATCTGCAAAGGGGAAGCTAAAGGAGACTCACCTTCCCTTAACGGAGAGGTTCTCGCGGTTCTCAAATGTCCCTGCTACGCTATTGCATGTCGGTTTGTTGAGCGTGGATCCTATTGATGAAGAGCTGCGAGGCGCTGCTTACGACCTTCTTGGAGGCGTTTGCACCTACTTGAATTATGACAAGAGCCCTATCGTGGCTTGCAAAGGTGCGACTAGATTTGACACACAGAAAAGGGTTTTGGCGCTTATACGTCGCCCAGCTGGATTCATTCCAGGAGATCCAACCACCTTCGTTTCTTCGCTGAGCGAAGCAATCGCAGATTTCGCACCTCAATTAACTCTAGACTTCATCTCCGAAGTATCGGCTGCGCTAAATGGGATGAGCAAAGAAGCTGTCGGTTTAAGGATTCGATGCCTGCAGTATATGAGCCCTTGGGTTAAGAACCTAGCCTTCTTCGCAGATCCTACTCATAAATTATTCGAGAGATCTGGCGCTAGGTTAAGAGACTGCATCAGAGTTTTGGCAGATCTATCGATCTCGTTCCCAGAGGTAATTACCACACGTCCTTGTGCGGAGTCGGATGAATCTTAACAATCTTTGGATAGGTTGCGTCGACGATTCAGAAGTACGTTTGGGCGGAGGTTTCCAAGTTGGACACTGGCGTTGTGGATGTCATCTTGGATGAGCTAGTGCGGGCGGCAGCGGACGGTGGTATCGGCACCAAGAGGTGCGAGACGATAGCGCAAATCATAGCAAGTCTATCGTCCATCAGTGTTCGAGGACGGATTTATTCCAAGCTTCGAAAGGTTAGTTCTTTGCCAATGCCTTCTTCAAGGTTGCTTACGCTCGTATATCGCTTTTAGGCTTTGAGCAAAGCGTCAGCGAAGGTGGCAAATACTCTTCCGGATCACGCAAACTGGAACGAGATATCGACGCTGATTCGCCTGGCATTGGTAGCAGGCTCTCAAGCTAAGCATCCAAGCCATCATCAACTCTACGTCCCAGAGATCATCCACCTTGTCAACCTAGTCGCTGGAGTGGGTCCGACATTAGTTCGTAAATCGGTTTATGGTATCGTCATGAACCTACTTCAAGCTCTATACTTGGCACGAGCAGAAGATTCTCCCGGACCGGAGTTGCTACAGCTGATAAGTGACTGCGAGACTCCTGAGATCAGAAAGTTGTTCGGATTGGCGAGGGAGACACCGACTAGCGAGTATGGAACGTGGGATCCACCTTCAGACAAGGCGACGCTGGATAACCAGGAGAAGCTAGCAAAGTTGCTTGTTCGGATATTGGACACAACTGCCGGATCAAAGGGTTGGCACATTCAATCCTTTATAACTTCTTATGTTGACGCAAAGTGCTGCAGGATTACTCAACGTCTGGCGTGCAAGATGGATGAGTTTAGTGACAGCGACAGCATTCCAACTTTCACCCGCCATCCAGACGAGATCTTTCATCGCTCTGGGCACACTAACCACTGCTGAAGTTGATGACGATTTCTTGTATCAGATCCTCGTTGCATTAAGGATGGCGCTACTCAAGGCAAACGAATCACACACCATGTCAGTAGTTAGCATGCTCCGATGCATGTGCAAGATCATCCCTGCTCTACAGGAGAACTCGCGATATCTCTGTCCATTATTCTGGCTCGCTGTAGCACTCCTTCAATCAAGCCACATCGCTTTCTACCCAGAAGCCACGCGTCTCTTGCAGGTCATACTGGAGAGTATGGAAAGGCAGGGGATGTTTGAAAACGTGCCGATGGCTACCTTGTTATTGGACGCTCGACTGCCATTGGAAGAAGTTACGTCACAACTAGACGAGCTGCTCAAGATCTCGTTTAGCACAAGCTTCTCGTTTGCCTTGGCCGCCATCATCTTCAAGGGCGTCCGTCATTCGTCTCTTCGGGAATCGGCAGAATCGGCCCTTCGTTGTCTGTTAGGCGTAACTGTTCGATCACATGAACATGCACAGGCAACACCTGATGCGTGCAAGGACACCGTGTGCCCCGATGCATTAGGCTATTTCATTGCCCTGCTTTCGCTATCCACGACCAAGTCGCTTTATGAGAGGCTTCTGACGGAATCGGGGATTGATGAAGCTTGGCATGCGGACGCTGGGTTGCCGGAGGGGACTGATGAAGAGATGGGAGTTCCGAGAGTTTCGCCGAGCTTTTTGGGGGTTAATGATGCTGCTACGGCGTTGTTGGTTTGTTCGTTTGTGAACACGATGCTGTTGACGGCGCAGGGCGATGATACGGAGTCGGAGATATTGTATTCGGTATTGGCAGATATTGGGATGGAGTATCCCGAGATTGCTGCTATGATGTACGTTTTTTTCCTTCCCTTCCTCTGAAGGGGTCTAACTTTACATGTACGGTATAGATACGAGAGCATACAGAAGAGGGTGGAAGATACTATTGCACAATCGTCTAATGCGTCTGTCATCCATTCCGTGTCGAGGATATTCCAGATTGCCGTGGCAGAGAGTATGCCACGCTTCGGTACGACGCTCCGCGGATCATCTGCTTCCACACTGAACACGCTCGACGATACGAGTACGGTTACGGTCGGACCAGGTAGAGGGCACTTGAGTGCCCTAGAGGAGCTCGGCATGCAAGGATTGGGTAGTGGATTCCAATTCTTGCCAGCCAATCGCGGGCACGCTACGAAGATGATTAACTGGATTCCTGGGTTGGTCAATCTGATTATATCTTCATGAGGTACTCCTGCTCCATCGATATCTTCATTTCTGTCAGCTTTTCCCTGTTTTCTTATTTGCTTTGTCCTTTTTTACCTTCTGGTGTTGTTTTTGCTGCATGATTTGCTAATTGTTCACGTTCGTACGTAAAACAACTGGGATCCTTTTGAGGTTTTCCATTCCACACGTTTTGTTTCGATCTTCCATCAGCACTGGATTACGGCTCGTGTATCTAAAGTTTTGCTTTTTTTCAACGATGTATCATACAACTATCAACATGGGCTAATGTGACTGGGTGTATTCCTTTGGCTGGTGGTGCTGGGAGGATCTGCAGATGAGGATGCTACCCCGGAAAGGAACGAAAAATTAAATGGGTCACGTGTCATTACACCTGCCGAATCCTTGGAGGGAGTTAAGTTGCGCTGTTCTTGGTTAATGCTTCATTAAATTATACCACCACATTGCTGCCTCCTCGTTATAAGGGCGGAGCATACTCCTCCTCCCTCTCCCATCTTATACCCTTTGATACCCTTGCTCTCACACCGCTTTTTCGATTCAACCAACCGCAAACATGGACGCACTACAGACACCGATTTCAACACCAATTTCAAGACCCATGACTCCGCTCAGCCCAGAGACCCCTCTGACCCAAAGCCTGCATATCGCAACTAGTACGATGGACGAACTCACACTTGCTCTAACGAATTTCTCTCATGCGGATCCGCCATCTGCCTTCTCCATCACATGCTGCTGCAATAAGGAGGACTGTCCCAACTTGACTGCTTGGTTGGCGGTAAAATCTAGATTGGAGAGCAGACTCATACTCAGTGCTGGTACGTAGCGTTCATCTCGCGCTTTTCTCATGTTCCCCGGTAACATGGGTTACGCCCCCTCGCTTACATTGTTCTGACGACTCCTTTTATTTGGGTGGTTGGTTTTATGTCCGTTGTGGTGTAACGTTTTGCACGATGTGCATTGTGTATGTGTGTGATGTGATGTGGTGCAGAGGTCGGCCAGGCGTTGTTGCAACGACATGAGGCTTATGTACGACAACACGAGGTATGTGAATGATGTTTGCCTCCTTCCAGCCTCCCTGTGCGATTGGCGGCGGGCGCAGCTGTTTTTCCGACCGATTGGTGATTTGACTAATCTAATCGTCTTACGCGTCATATCATCTAGGCTCGTGCCAAACAGCGCCGCATGAGACGGGAACGTGAAGCGCAGCGCGGTGCGGAGCACCCGCTGCGGCACCAAATCCAGTATTCAGACGATCAACAGCAACAGGAAGAGGATGAAGAGGAGGAGAGGAGAAAACAGGATGACATTGACGCTGAGCTAGAGGAGCTACATCGGGAGAACCAGAACCTGAAGAAAGTAAGCGATAACTCGTCCTCCCCTCCCATGAAGAAATTGTAACCCGATGCGGCGCAGCAACTCAACCAAGCGTTGGTCAATAACGAAGTAACAGAGGTATCCAACAAGACTATACTGCAAGAACTCCAGGAGGCACGATCAACGATATCACGAATGTCAGCACAAAATGCGAGATCTATCGGATGGGATGCCCGCGTCGCCGCTGCTATCAAGGAGAAGGAGGATATGCAACAAGAAAGGGACAGTGAGTCCCAGAGGGCAAGATTGGCAGAGTCCAGATTTGCGGCCTTAAGGGACAAAACGGGTTAGTAGAGGTAAACTGAACTTTTTTGGTGACGTTGATGAACACTTTGTTTGACAGCCAAACTTCAAGTTGAGGTCCGTCGCCTACAAGAGGCCCTGGAAGAGAAGCGAACGCATCGCTTGGAGTCATCCGAGTCACTCTTGCAGGATGTCCGTTCCAAATTGGAGCAACAGATGGTAAGGTGGCTTACAGTGACGTCGAGGATATACTTGGCTTAGCGCCTGTTGAAGCTAGGGCGTCATATTGCATTGGAAGATGACTCAGAGATCATCAAAGTGCTTGAATCTCTGGTGAACGATAACGATGCCCTGAAGCGCGATACAGCAGAGTTGCAAAACCTGCTAACAGATGCCCGGGAAGAGATTCATGCATTACAGGAAGAAGTAGATGAGCAACGCGCTAACACATTCCAGTTCGGTGGTATGTAAAGTTTAGGTTTCGAGTGATGATGTACATTGATCTCTACCACCGCAGTTGGCATGGCCTCCCCCATAGCTCGCCACCTACACACAAACAGTGTTCCCTCAGTTTTGCTCAGGGAGCCGCCGGTGAGTTGTTATTCGGTTGGTATTTACTTCCAAGAAACTCACCTCATGTTCAACCCAGTTACGTGGTCCCGAGGGACGCAGCTCTAGCGCCGAGAGACCCCGTAAACGTGGCGTTGTATGATCTCATGCTTTTAATATATTAGGATATTGCTGATTGTGATGTATCGCAGGAACCGCTGACTCCAGAAACAACACTCCATACGATTGCGTCTTTGAGCCCATCCCATATCAAAGCGCAGAGCAGTCGCCCAGCTTCGCGCTATTCACCTTCACAGCGTAGTTTCGAAATCGATCCCGATTCCTCGCTGAATGATGATGCAACGCCTGCAGAGCCATCACGAGCACCGAAACCCCTACTCCTGCTCACTCGCTCACGATCTGTTCAAACAGATCCTATCCCTGCCTCCGCCCCAGCTCCAGCTCCCGCCCAACCGTCTCCCTCACCTTTACCTTCCCACCTATCCGCTCCCACACCACCCGACCCATATTCTGAAGTGTCCTCATTCTCTGATTTATCTTCATCAGATCTATCCTCACTTCTTGAACGTGCTTCTACCCTTCTTACGCGAATGATCCAATCTGACCCACTAACCCTAACCCACCGTCTCAAACGTCAAAACCTCAAAGGCGCAGACCTCAATCACCTTTCACGTGCAACCATCAGCTCGATAAGCAACGAGGTCAAAGGACTTCGTCTACAGTTCCGTTCTTTCCTGGAGGATGACAAATTAGTGACGCCGTGCACGAGGAAGGACGCAAGGGTGTTGTTCAAATTCCTGAGGGATGTGTTTGGGGAGTTGGGAAAGCTGAGGGTGACATTGAATGATGTCATAATCGATCCCTCGTGCGCGCAACGAGTTCGGATGATGGCTATGGATCCAGAGAAGGCGGATCAGCAAGAACGAGGGATGGGGCCAGGAACTGGGTTGATGGGTCCACCTGCGACGTTGCCTCCTTTCAAGGGTGCTGGGTCAGGCAGTTGGATGCTCCCTATATCGAAGCTATTCGGTGCTGTTCCGTCAATTGATAGGCCTCCAAGCAGAGGTGGAATGTCGTCGCAAGTTGGAGATATTGATTCTGCTAGCTTGAAACCCTCAACGCGAGTTGTACCAAAGATCCCTGCTGCTCTAGCGGCTACCACTACAACTGTTAATGTGGAGTTTTCTGGAGTCGGACGGTCAACTACAAGCATATCCTCATCCGATCCTATTCCCGTCAGCTCTTCGGCTTCTTCTGCGAAGAGTAAAGACGGAGACACGCTATTACCAACGCCACCGCCCACCGGTAGCATTCCCCCGAGTAGCTCAGTGATGGACATTTTCGCAGGAGCACCTCGGCTAGTCAATGCAAACGCTGACCCCTGGGTTGTCATTCCTCGTGACCCCCCTGTTTTACCCAGGTTCAACCATCTTCGTGCACCAACAGACCCTGGGTACAGCCTACATCCCAATACTCCAGCCTCACCAAATGCAACCGCTACGGTTGGACGGCGGGGGTTCGTGAGGATTGACACTAGTTTCCCTAGGTTGCCCAGGAATGTGGAGGCTGTGATTGATATTGCAGCAACGCCTGTTCTCGTTCAACAGCAGCAACAGCAACAGCTTACACCACGACAGCGGAAACAGAGTCTACTTGGACCACGAGGACAGACCACTGTAGGAAACGCTGAACCAGAGCCGATAATACGGGAGTATGATGTCGGGACGGAGCGGAAAGGTGACCAAGGACAAGAGCACGACGATGCGGACGAAGCTGCGGATGCCGTCACACCTCTGATTTCTGGAAGACCTCTGAGACGAAGAGGACTGTCGGATTCGTCTATACGTTCTACGTTCCTCAGCCAGGCTAATGCCGCCGGTGGTTCCCAAGATCAAGGCCCTCAATCTAGTGCTAGTGCTGAAGATGGAAAGGCACCTCCCACGATCGCGACAACAGCTGGGGGTGGCGATAGGAGGTTCTTTATGAATTGGCCGGATGGACAGTCTGTTTTTCAGGCCTTGACGAAGAGAATGCAGAATTTTAGGCTTACGGCATCGACAACGACAACGACATCAACATCAAACTCGTCTAAAGTTACTTCCCAGCCTGGACCTTCGAAGGTGCCGTCTCCCCCACCCCCACCTGCAGTGCTGTTAGCAACACCAGTACGGACCACCAGTCCAGTACCGATATCGATAGCAACCTCTTCGCTGAAGCCTGCTAGTAGCAACGCCACGAGCAACGCAGTCTCCCCATTGGCTGAGTCGACAAACGTCAACCATACACCTTCCACCTCCTTAGCTGTTCCCATCCCGATCAAGCGAAGAGGCTCGAGCAAGAGCAAAGGTCGTAGATCCCTAGCAGCTTCTCCATCTTCTCAGTTGCTTAGCAGCAGTGCGGGAACGACCAACAGGTTATTGAATCGGAATGCTGCTGGAAAGAACGGGGGTAATAGTCGCGATGGTGGGAATAGTGGAAGCGTTCCAAATAACGGAGCAGGAGGAGCAGCAGGCGGGGGGTTGATGAATGGGATATTGTCGAACTGGACTGCTGCTGGAGCGATGATTGACTCTGACTCGGCGGCGGCGGCTGATCCGTTTCTGGTTGGTAGCGTGAGAGATGAGCCGTTTATGCATTGGCAGAGAACTAGGAGACCGGAGGAGAGCTATCAGAGGGATTATTTGTAAGTGGAGAATGGTTTGTTTTCTATTGCTGGTTCTCTTTGGGTGATGGACGCTTGTGTGTACGATCTTATTATTGCTGCTCTTGCTCGCCGTTCTGTTTCTCTTGATTGCACTATCTAATCCATTTATTGTGGTCTAATCCCTATTTTCATCACACTACTTATCTGCATCTACCACATGTCCTCATTCCTAAATTACCATGCACGATAGATTCATGCCATTTTTATCCTCATGCACATCATCTACACACCCATATAAGTACATCTATCTACCCCTAACGCCCAAGCTACCATGGATTCCTAGATCGTACATTCCTAACGTGTTTTTTTTCCTGATAGGCTATATATATACGCCAATCATGTTATGAATGACTTGACTATACTAACATAGGGGTAGCTCGCCCTGAAGGCTCAACACCGACCTGTGCATCTGCTGGTACTCGTATGCAAATATCATCGCAATTTTGTTATGCACGTCTCATCCGACCCTTGATGAAATTTTGGGAACAGGTACCCAATGTAAAGTGCGATTTATTGCAACCGAGAGTCATGCGACGTTCACCACCACTTAGCTCCGGTTCCGACACATAGGATATCGGGCTTGCCCCACTCAAACAAGTCATGTTCAGGATGCCCAACGAACGGGGAGATGTGCTGTTCAGCCGTTTAGCCTTCATCAATGCGCATAGTAACCACACTCAGCCACACTCCCGTGTCAGAGGTATGCCGATTTTCCCATCCTCCTACCAAGCTTTCCCCATGGAGAGAGCCCCGTTGCGAGGAAGGGGAATAGAAAGGGTGGTGCCTTGCTAACTGATTTCACACCTCACTTCATAGCAGAGTTAATTGCCCTGCACTCTCGCGGTGCTCGAAATCGTGTATGCAGCATGAACGACCCGAAAAT
Source organism: Volvariella volvacea V23 (assembly GCA_000349905.1). Lineage (NCBI taxonomy): Eukaryota > Fungi > Basidiomycota > Agaricomycetes > Agaricales > Pluteaceae > Volvariella > Volvariella volvacea. Next base: position 91,777 of record KB722744.1, on the reverse strand, counting down.
CGATATTCTTTAGTGCCAAGGCGATGCTGGGCTAGAAGCCTTAGTTATGACAACAGCTCGCAGCTCGCATGGTCGATCCATAACAGTTTATGTGCGGCGCACTATTAGGTTATTGGGTCTTAACCAATCTAGACGACCCTTAAAGTGGGAGCGTGTTGGAAGTAAATCAAGGCATGATTGTATCAGCATCAACACCCTCCGATCCACATCTTTTATAGGGTTGGACGCTGTACCCCGAACGGGAGAAGCCTGAATTGTATAGAAGCCCGCCGCAGGGGCAATTGCGAGAGTACAGCTCTCCTATTCCACTCTTTCCGCCTTTCGTCTCATCTGCGTTCATTCCATTGGAGAAACCCCCCGCCCGTCGTCGTCTGTCCTCTCAACATTTACCGCCAAGGATCCTCGCGTCAATATCGGTCAACGTCGCCATCACGAAGCTGCATCGTTTGAGAGAGGTTAGAGGGAGGCAGTGAACATGCTGTTCAAGTGCAGGAAGCGGAAGGAGTCTAGCACGACGTTCATCGCAAAGTTGGGAACTTGGGCGGCAAGACTGAACACTGAACCCCATTTGTCGAAGATTACGCTTGGTGAGTGTCTGTGGGTGCTATGCGGGGAAGCCCGCCCTCATGTCGTCCGACCATAGCACACGTCATTGCTGGTGATACGTGCGCGCCCATAAGGTATGTCCTTGTTACTTCTGTTGTTGCGGAGACGGGTTCGAATTTCTTATCATTGCCAGTCTATCGGATTTCGAAGCCTTTCTAGCGTTCAAGGTTTGTGCCTTTCTTTTGGCGAATTATTCCTATCCTTATTGTAGCGTAGGCGCATTCCTTGGAGGCATTGCACTTCATTGTCTGGTTTCAAGTAAGTAGCCCAGCTAACTATCACGAGAATCATACCACTCACGATACCAGGACTATCGCAAGCGCTTTCTAAAGCTTCCTGCATCCGTACAAGCCCTCAATCAGGGCTCCTCCACGTTCAAATTTAATCATCCCAACGTTGTGCTTACAGAGCGTCGTGCCGAAGAAAGCATAGCGAAATTGGCCCAAATAGCCTCAGTTCAGAATGTACGCATGACCACCACAACGGATTCCTCCACAAACGACGAAGACCACCCCTCAGATTCATTATCGAAATCTCAATATTGCACTACCACAAACCATTCCATAGTTCATACCTCATTTCGGAAAGCTCCTCCAATCGCCCCAAGCCCCGCTCAGATCGCTTTAACTTCGATGATTGCTTTACCTGTCACGCACTCATATACCACATTGGCTCCTTCAGAGCTTGAACCTCATTCTGATGCGTCACTACCCATACCACCCTCACCCAACCGGGACAATTTTGCAGAAGCAGAACCCGTGCCAGTGGATGCCCTTGGCCCGATTAGAACAGAATGCATGAACGCATTGGCGACATTCCTCTGTCCTGGCTCTCCGAAGGAGCTTCTCTTAGATGCCATTGTCCGTGACACCACAATTCGAAATCTTTCATGCAACTATCATCCAGATGTGGTGAGTAATTGGCACCCTCATCTCAATCTGTTCAACATTTAAATTGTCCTAATTTCATTGACCAGTTTCAGCCAGTGTACGAAGAGATATACGATCTCCTAGAAAAGAATGTCCTTCCCAGATTTCTCGCCTCTGCGAGTACGATGATAAATCGTCCCAAACAACTGTTATGGTATGTATCGATCCGCGGCTGCGGGGTACCTCCACAAAGGCGCGTGTTATTTTACTGAGTTCCATCGAAAATTCAGGTATAGTCTCGGGATATTATATCTAATTCTCAGTGTGTTAAGTGCACTGTCTCTCATATTGATGGTCCCTATTCCCCCATACTACAACCGAGCATGGAGACTGTTCCCTGTCTTCTTTGCATTCTTGGGTTTTACCACTACCTGTGCGGCGTGGAGAGGGTAAGTTATCTGTTCGTTTTCAGTCAACCCTGCATTCATTTACCTCTTGATTTGCATATCTAATTCCTATCCACCCTAGATTTTGTAGTCAGCTTTGGTTTCGCGGGACCACTCAACTCCGAGTATGGGAAATGCAAGAGATGGATGAAGAGGCTAAGATATTCATGGAAAGTGTCCTGAAAACGCAAGGCCCATCTACTTGCATTCTGGCGTCGTCCGAGAAACCGAAACCGGCAGCAGAAGATCAACCAACTGAGACAGAAAATACAACGTCGAAGGAATTGAAACGCGAGGGTGGTGGCCTAAGCATACCTAAACCGCAGCCAACACTAGCATCCGTTCCTCCACGATCCACTTCATTGAAACATCTTGAAACGGATTTCATCGGGTGTTCTCTTGTGACTATGGATGTAGACCTTGCTTCGGTGCACCCAGACCGCCCATCAAGTAGTCCAACCAATCTGCCGTCGGCCAGGGAAGTTGCACTTGTAGCCCCATGGGCATCTCTAACTGGCCCGGACGATCTGCCCACCAAGGCGATGGAAAAAGTCCCTGCCTCATCTACCAACCAAAGTCCACCTAACCTCGCCGACGGTCAATCAAGTCAGGACGGATCGAGAAAACTTAGCTTTAAAGCTCTGCGAAATTTAATCAAGCCAACTCCTTCACAGTCGACCGTATCAACTGACGGTAGTGCGTGCTTGATGGAAGGCGTCGATAGCGAATCTAATATAAGTGTAGCGACAGATATTGCAATGGTACAGATGAATCGCAGTACGAATCCAAGGCCTACGTTCAAGAGGCCCCCATTCTTCGGACCAGAGCGTGCAGTATTGGACCCTCGTATCAAGGCAGTACACGATCAAGTTGGCAGAGACTTGATGAGGGTCGGACTTTGCTACACTTTGGTACGTTCCTCCACTTGCTTCTGGTTTTGGTCTCATGGCTAAAGGATTCCATCGTTATATCTGCAGATTTTTGCTGCGATTGTTTTTTCTGTGCCTGCACGTCGACATGGACCACCACCACAAGCCCCAGTCTGAGATAAGTGGCATTGACTCTGCTACTGGCCTCACCCCCCCCCGCTCTCCGTGTAAATTATTACTTAATGCTTCGAACTCTTGGAGTTCTCCGCTCTTTATTTTCCCAATGTAGCCCTAAAACAATACTTCTTTTATTAAGCACCACCCCTAGCTTATTCACCCTCGCTCAACGATACTTTCCCTCATTTCCAATCTTCCGACGCACTGGGTTGAAACACGTAATTCCTCAAAAGTAGTGTTTTATTTGTGGACTCCTTTGGTAGCTGTTGTAAATACAGTAGACCTAAATTGTACTTGTAGCCCTTTAAACTTGAAGCAATGCAACTTAAATCCGTACACCACTTTGTACTTTGATCGGCGCGGGATGATGGTTTTCCGAGCATGTAACATTTACAGCGATTACGTTAAACACGAAAGCGCACAATAATGTTTTGCTCCTGCCACACAACCTTCGTTCCCTTGAGCGCTTTCTTTGATAGGCCCTGCCGTCCTTTTGCCTAGAAAAATGCCAGCGCTGGCACGATCACGGAATAGTTGAGACTTTTCTCGTACTGCTGAAGCTCTGCTCCGGGTTGGAGTTGCCAAACAACACTAGGGCGAACTAATATGCAAGTCGACTCCGACAGGCTGGACGCTTTGAATATGGCATATACGGTACCCTATCGCGATCTACCCGCGTTTACCCAGCCCGGTTGATCATGACGGCATCGCCGTGGCGCTGGCACTTCAAAGTGCTGTGTCCGCCTAATCACAGCATGTCAAATGCGGTGGTGCTGAAGTGGGCCGGAAGCTTCTGAAGGGATGAAAACGTGCCACACCCGGATACCATATTCAGCTCTTGAATGCACTTTGAGGCACAGTCAGTGCAGGCAAATAGAAAAGCATGTCAAATTCTTGCTGCCATTTCGTAAAAGAAAAGGCCTTCGCATGTCAACACTGCTTGGTGGGTCCATGATGGCTGCTGTTCTATAATAAGAAATACTCAGCATCTTTACTTCCACTCATTCTTGTTACAGATAAACACCGCCCGGAGGTGCAAATTCTGTGACTCCGAGTACGCAACGCCCACTTCCACTTCTTGTCAACTACTGCAACAGTGAAATCCGCCCCTCAACGGAGTATGACACCCATGGCGTACCTACAACCTCAGGCTCATCGGTTCGGTAGTTCCTGGCTGGACATGAGCCCTGATTCGAACGATCCAGACTCTTCTTCGAGTACAAGACCACTAAGCCCTCCACCGTATTCAGAGATAAGTAGCTCTTCCAGCTCGCCCGATGCGGTGGATTCACCCCAATCCTCGCTTCTTCATCACCAAAGTACCGCGAATAGTGCAAGACGTCCTGTTCCCCATACTAGACATCAATCAACTTCAAAACACTCAACCTCCGGACATAGCTCAGGTCGGATGAGCAGAGTGCTGGATGGGCTTGAGCCATTTCCAATTGGCCTGCGGCCCAACCTGGCTTCAGATTCGAAGGAACCGCGTGCCCATTCACAAACCCAGCCTGTGCCCTTTACACTCTCCACACCATCGTCGTCAGTCAGACCAGATCTAAAAGGGAAGAGTGGGACACTAAACGACGTTCGAGAAGCACCCACATGCGGAAATTCACAAAGACGGGAACCTGAAGCAGATGTAGTATCATCTTCTATTCGGCCTGCTCTACATGTTCTTGGCAATTATCCAGAGCCCAGTGGTTCGGGTCCTCCCGCCCACGTCACTAAGCATGTCTTTCAGCTAAAAGACAGCAGGAACAACTCAGGGCTCACTCTGGTTCTGGAGAGTCGAGCTCGCACCCCTCAGGATACTCCAGTATTTTACAGCGGTGATAGCATCACGGGTTCGGTGTATTTTACAGTGGGCGCATCTAATTCCAGCGTACGCGGTGTAACTCTGACGGTACGTAAAAGTTCTCTTTTGGGGATGAAGATCAAGACAAACTGAGCGATTGCCAGCTTACTGGTCAGCTGGTTGCTAGCGCCTATGAGCGCGGCACATTCACGTTTTTAGAGCACACTACTACAATTTGGTCCAAAGCGTCCAAGTCGAGCGTCAAAGGGAGTGCCGTAAAGGGCTCCAAGGTGTCGGGTGGTTACTCTTGGCCCATTTGTATTCCATTTCCAGACGATACTACTGTTCCACATCCCGGTGGAACTGATGTGCCTGCGCATCTAGCTCACGCACCTCCCTCGTTCTCGAAGGGATCTATGGGTGTTACTGTTCAGTATGGACTGACATTGCGCGTTTGTCGGAGGTGGTTCAGGTCCGATTCCAGGTGAGAGGCGATGATCGTCGTATCAAAGGAGGAATTTATACCACAGTGCATCGTTTTTACAGGCTGCACACACCACTTGTTTATGTTCCCGAGATAACACCTTCGCCACCTTCGCCACTAATACAATTGGCGTACAACCAGGGCAGCCCATTGCCGAGCCCTAGGGCAGACCGAGAAGGGTGGCATACGCTTTCCCCTGTAACGCTTCATGGGTGCGTACGAAATTGCCGGATGGCCCAGATTCGGTACACAGTGCGTAATAACGCTCCGAGTCTGTCTATGAAACTCCAGCGCTGATTTCTTGTTAGTTATCTCTTGCTCAGCCAGTAAGTTATCAATGTGTGACTCTTTTGGCATGTACTGATTCTAGGTGATCACTAGCTCTGCTATGCACGAGGAAGTGTTATTCCGATCAGCCTGACCGTTGAAAGCCAAGACTCGGAAGCCCTCCAAATGGTTTCCTCGTCTAAAGTAATTGACGCTGTTATCAAATGTCGTGTTAGGTATTACCGAGATGTGTCGGTTTATTTCAACTCCTTACCCCGGAGAGCGGATCATCAAATCACAGAGATTGAAAAGGTTGCAAAGGCAGTATGGTGGACACCTTCACAAGATGGTTTGCAAGCTACGACAGAGAGAAGAGTGGAAGGAGAGATTCACTTGGAGGATGCTTTGGAACCATCTTCAAATTTTCCTTTGTGCCTAGTGGAGGTAAGTGTGCGCTAGACATCTTCTCCCGCTTCACTCACCCAGCGGATTTGACGAGGTGTAGTATTTTGTAGTGCTCTACCCGCCACAGTGCGCTTCCTTTCGTCATGGCATGAATCAGGCTCTAGCAACGCAAGCCGTCAGGATTGGCACATCCTATCCAACAGAATGTCCGCATCCTATATCGTTCGGCCAGCCCGTGCTCAGGGGACAGTCGAGGAAAAGTGCGCCAGATAGGGAGCCGAGGGCCCGAGACCTACCGCATATTCAAGAAGAGCCCTATTAGTCCACTTGCTCACCGTGCGCCCGGTTCTGGTGGAGCGCGACTGAAGAAGCTATAGTAGACATCCAGAAATGACGCTCAAGATGGTGTGTAGCATGATTCGGGTAGATCTAGCCATACCACGAGTAGCGTTGGGGCACACATTGAAGGCAGCTTGAAGGATCGCGCCTCAACAGCCCGCCATCGCCTCGTGCTCAACAGCATTTGCTGTACTGACTGCTAGGGTGCCATGAAAGGCCTGGGTCGGTGGATTTGGGGCCTAGTCCCTAACGTAACAATATCCAGCAGTGTACGATAGAAGAATCCCTAGCAAAGATGAATAACGTATATTTTGCTTCAGATGATTATCTGATTTTATGGCTTGATGGTGCATGGTGTACACTGCGCATAGAGCCGTGCAATCATACTTGGATTTGGGTAGATGGATGGAGTTTGTCAAAGATTATGACACGACAAGGATCTATGCTGGAATCGATCATAGTACAACTCTGATTTCAGATACCGTAGTACAAGCTATAAAAATGTTTCCGTCATGGTTTAACCAAACCGTCAACGTCACATAGTAACGGGTAAACACCATACGGCCGGTACAGGAATATGACGACTTCATCCCACTAGAAGCCACGCTGAATCAACACCCCGGAGGATGGACTCGAAGCGCTGCTAAAAGAGAATGAATCTGTCTGGTGAGCAAGGAGCCCAGAGGGCCCCTCGCCTCGCTCCGACAACCGTGAAAACATGAACGCCATAGAGCTAACGCTTCGATGGTTGTGCGGACACCGTTGGGAGAAATTTTCGTGAGGAGCAGCCCCGCTTTATAGGTCCGACTCGAGGAAATTCGAACTCCGATGCGCGTGCGGTCATGTGATACATCGCACATCCATCCACCTACCGGCAGGCATCCTCAATCTCCTCCTGTGAACGGACTAAACCCAAGGAGCCGACAAACATGTCAAGAGCACTAAAGCCTAGTCTCAAATCTCGGGAGTCTGTGTTCAACATGGGCCCTGATAGAGGTGAAGTCCAGGTTCAATGTCCTCCCCACCTCGAAGAATGCATTACGGCTATGGAGGATTGTTGCGAGGAGGTACGTTTTATTATCCATATGCTTTTAGTGTATCGTGGCTCTGGCTTAGTTAATCCTGGTCTAATCTTTGTGCACATCTATCCTACTCTCAGGTTTGGGCAGCACAGACGTTGCTGAGAAGGGGGACCAGGGACTTCCCTCGAATGGCCACGGTTCTACAAAGTCAACGTGTAAGTACACTCTACGCCATTTCGTATGAAACGCTCACAGGGCAGTAGGTATATCTACTGGTCAATGAAGCAACAGTCAAGCGCTACCAGGCTGACCTGGCTGAGGAAATTGAACCCTCAATCGAGGAGCTGATCGAACGGGCCGAAAGCGGATTGAAGGAGTTGAATAAGAAGGCGCATCAGCTGCAGAAGAAAGTACGCTTATTCTTACTACCTGGAGCAAGCAGGTTAATTTGTGCGACCTGTGATATCCTAATTTTAGGTCGAAGTTGCTGAGTTGCGTCCCGTGCCAGTGGGAACGTCTATGGCTTCGCAAAAGGCTGAAGCAAAGAGGCTGCAAATAATGAAGAAAACGAGGGAGAGGTTGGAAGCTGAAGTTAGATCACTTGAGGCCCATGTCGAAGAACTGGTTCGTCCGTATTTCATCCATCGCGCCGACCAAAAAATCTGATATTCAATGTTCACTTTGTACAAATGCTATTTTATACACAGGAGCGCGAAGTGCTAAACAGATAACGTTTTTGCTGCCAAACGAGTCACCATCGATGCACAATTTTGCTTCCGATCCCTATCGTACAATCCTGCATGAACTCATACCTTCACTGTACCATACCCAACCTCTCACTCAGTCTGTATCTCTCCAATGATCACTGCATCAAGCTTTGTACCCACTTCCAGTTTCGCTCGTCCATTTTCTGTTTTCATCGGCAACACCACAAGCCCATTTGCGCCGCTCAAGCTAGCAACTCTGCTCGATCGTTGTCCGCCTGTGCTGTATGCTTTCAGAACTGCGCTTGTCCTGCTATATCGTACGATCACACGATGGAACTCGATACGAGGATCAAGATACATCGGATTCTGAATCTAGAAGCGCGAGTGTCGGTCTCAAATCGCGCCAATATCTTCCTCGGAAGACTCGAGCACTCACCTCAACCTGTACCTTGGGCAAATCACACATCTCCTTCGGCCACCCACCCAACATCCTCAACGCAGGCAAGACAAATATATTGAACGTTACCAATGCCGAAGCTGGATTTCCAGGCAAGGCAAACACGGGTTTCTCGACACCAGAACCGAAGGGGATGGTGGCAAACGTAGTGGGCTTTCCGGGTTTGATGGATACACGCCCAAAGTGGACTGTACCTTGGAAGTGTCTCTCGATGGTGGGCTTGAGTAAATCGGATGGACCCATCGAAGTTCCTCCTGTCGTAAGGAGTAAATCGGCCTTTTCCAGACCCGTGCGGATTGCGTTGATGTGTGCATCGAGGCTATAATTGGGCGGTGGAGTGCGGAGTTAATACGATGATACAGGGAGAGAGCGGATGCGACAACCAACCTGTCTGGTACAATACCTAGATCGACAACTTCGTAGCCTGACCCCTCTAGTGAGGCTTGTAGCGAAGGTCGATTGGTATCGAATATTCCACCCCAACCTTCGTCGCCTCCCGCAAACGGTTGAGGATTTTGAAGATCAACAATCTCGTTTCCGGTGCTCAGGATTGCCACCACCGGTTTCTTGTAGACCTTTACCTAAGTTCAAATACGGTTAACCCGCCATGAAGACCAAGCAAGGCGCATCGTCACAAATAAAACGCTTACCTCTGTCCGACCGACGAAGGCCAAAGTTCCAATCTCACCGCCACCACTCAGAATTCTATCTCCCTGCTTCAGAACTAGATCGCCATTCTTGACATCCGACCCGGGTGCTCGAACATTTTCTCCAGCTGGTACCTGAATGAGTGTCTCGACTTCTTTCTCTTCGTCTTCTCTGCCAAACTGGGATTGCGCTTTCGGATATATAGATGTCAAGCGCGTATCTTCAACCATGATGACTGTATCTGCACCAGCGGGTAGCGGACCGCCTGTATTGATCCGGTAGATCGAACCGGGAGGAATGGGTGTGCTGAGGGAATGAGTTTGGGATGTGAGGACCCTGTAGATCCCTGGTTTGTCGGAGGCTGTATTCGAAGAGATCGGTTGGCAGAAACAACGTATTAAAAGATGAATACCGAGGTTTTCGACCGGCAATACTTACACCTGAGGGCGTAACCATCTACGCTGGTCGTGGAAGTAGATGGAACATCGCAAGTTGAGTATACGTCCTCCGCTAAGACATGGCCACGTAGGGATGGTGTAACCTTTCTTGAATGTGAGAAACATAACAATGGACGGGAGCATACCCAAACCTTCAAGGATTGAACACCGAGAGGTGCAATTACATCTTGAATTTTTTGTAACGCTTGCTCCAACGTGATTATCGGGTATGGCGATACCCTGTGTCGGGCGGTGACTTTTCGATATCAGAACTCTGGCCGACAGACAGATGGGGTTTCTTACCTGGGGCCAAGGGATTATGGGAAAGAATAGACCTGGGCTGAGGTGCATGATGGTCGCCGTGGTGGTGATGGTGATGACCGCCATGACCATGAGTATGTGAATGAGAGGAACCATGGTGGTGATGGTGATGGCCAGAGCTGGATTGGCCACCAGCGGAAGCCAGGGCAGCATGCACCTCTTTTCCACTCCCGCCTTTGATCAGGTCAATAGCATGATTGATGACACCTCCTGTAAAGAGCGCGTCCAAGCTCTCTTTGACGGCTTTAACGCTCCCTGGAAGGGTTACAACAAGAGTGTTTTTGATCGTACCCGCCACTGGACGTGAAAGTGCGGCTAGGGGTGTGTGTTTCAACGACGTAGATAAAAGGTGATGCACCAAGCCAGAAGCTTGTCTCTCAAGTATTGGGCCGATAGCCTAGACGAACGAGCTGTTAGAAATGCCCTCCACTCTCAGCGCTCAACTGTTCGCTGAGCCCGTTCCAAAATTACCGCCCAATTGCAAAGTTCTCACCTCCGGAGTAGAATCGCGTACACCAAATCCAGTTCCACCGCTTGTTACGATCCAATCAATTTCACCGCTGTCTGACCAAGCCTTCACGACATTGCGTATGGATTCGACGTCATCTGATACGATTTCGTACTGTGTGCAAGTAAATCCAGGTTTGGCGCGGATAATTTCTTGGATGGTTGGCCCAGATTTATCAGCAGCCGAATCTTTGGATGCAGTATCGCTGACTGCGCGTGGTCAGACTGATCAGCAGGTATGCGAGGATTGAGATTACTGGTTAGCACGGCTGTTCTTGTGGTGGCAGCCATGATAGGGGTCTATTGAGGTGCGATGGACTTTGAGATGCACGTTAATACCAAGCACCAAGTACAGATCCTCACAAGCGCTGACAGGGATTGGCTGACACAAATGGGCTTAGTCATACTGCTTGTCAGACATCTGTGGGGATCTGCTGGCGCCCTCATCCCAATTATGGAGTGAAAATCCCATCGCATGGTGCGCGGAAAATCAAATTCGACCAGGGTTGACCCTATAGCAGTGTGAAGGGCTTCCGCGAAATGCCCAAAAAATTGCCAGAAGGAACAGATATGGACTCGCCATCGATAGCGCGATTTTTCCCTTCACTAACTCGATTTTGAAGTATCACTGAAGCCAGCATCATGGTCCTCAAACTCTATGGAGCCCCTCTATCGTCCTGCTCATTGCGAGTAGCTAGCGTCTTGCACGAGAAGCAAGTTCCATTTGAGCTTGTACCGATCAATATTGCCGCTGCTGAGCACAAAACTCCCGAGTACCTCGAAAAGCAGCCATTCGGACAAGTCCCTTATATCGTTCGTATTCAGTATAGCCTCTCCCTGTCCACCATTGATTTGCTTGATATATATATAGGACGACGATGGCTTTATTCTTTACGAGAGCCGCGCCATCTGTCGCTACATCTGCGAGAAATACGCTGACCAGGGCACGCCATTGATCCCAAAGGATCTGAAAGCTCGTGCTCTATTCGAGCAAGCTGCCTCGATTGAGAGCTTCAACTTTGACCCCTACGCCTCCGGTATGGCCGTAGAGAGGATCTTCAAACCAAAGTAGGGCTTGGCTCCCGTTCATTTAAGCATCCGTATGGCGCTAATGAGGGGCTTGTTCGTGGCGCTGTGGTAGATTCCGGGGAGTCCCAGCCGACGATGCGGCTTGGGCCCAGCACAATGCGATGCTGAACGCTAAGCTTGATGCTTATGAAAGGATTCTCAGCAAACAGAAGTACCTCGCCGGCGATGTACGGCAGCATTTTTCTGCTCGTTTCGTCCCGTCTAACCCGAAGTGTCATTTCTTCGTCTTTCATCTGATAGGAAATTACCCTGGCTGACCTGTTCCATGTCCCATATGGTGTCTTGGCGACCACGAGTGGCTCTGATGCAATTACGAGTAGGCCGAATGTTAAGCGGTGAGCGTCATTGGTGCTATAGCGTCAAGGTGTTAAGCTAAACCCTTTGTGCCTGTGCACATTCAAGGTGGTTTGATAGCCTCCTCGAGCGCCCATCTTACCAAGAAAACAAGGACCGCATCAAGTCTACCGCGTAAGACTTTTGCGTGTCCTCGGTTGGTCCTCGGCTTGCAAACTAGGGAGTGGCCACGATTACACCAAAGTAATAAGTAGAAGCGTACATAAATACGTACATATGTGTATCTCATCGTTTTTTCGCAAAGTCTGCAAGCAATTCACGACGAATAAAGACAAGAGGTGGCCTTTGACTGAACCGTCTACTTACACTCAATTAAGAGCGGGTGAATAAGATCACCAGGGTCCGATTTCGATCGGTGGCCGCTCATATTTTCCTCTGTGCTTATGCAAATTAGATGACAACCACCCCAATGACCTTTTTTGGGAGCAGACCCACTTGAGATCGCCTCATTACCCAATCATACGCTTGATAGCACTCCCTCTGCCCGGTCAACAAAACTAGATCCCGGAGAACTCGGGATTTAAGGAGACGCCTCCACCCGACTTGTATTTGCACGTATATATTACGATATTTGATACGTGAAATTGAATACATAAAATGTGAATGCTTGGTCAGAAATTGGTGCCGTTGAATTAACCGTTTACGCATCAGCTCGAGTGTGAGTACGATAGGGTACTACTTGATTCGTTGGGGAGGAAATGGGGCAGTGGCCTTTCTTTTCTACGTTTATTCCCAAAGTTCTCAATTACTGTTAGTATCATGCATACTAGAATCTTAAATGCGAAACAGAGGTAACGCCTCTACTGCCACTTCAAGTTAGTCGACCTCGGTTGTACGTGAGTACAACACGTACAAGTTAAACGAAAAGCCACTATGCTGCTGACGAGAAGAGCTGATGATAAGCTTAGTCAGGTCCTCCACTTACTACATGCCCAGGAACACTCATGGTGGGTGCATCAACCTGCGAGGTGAATTTGCTATCGTACACAAAGAATTCAATTTCGATTTCGAAATTCCCTTGATATAAAAAGCCTTGACAGCGCTCCCCAAAAAACATCAAACATACTCCCCATCCTTAGCTAAATCCTACACCACCATGGTCCTCAAGCTCTATGGATTCTCCCAGTCCACCTGCACAACTCGTGTAGGCATCGTCTTGCATGAGAAGCAAGTCCCATTCGAGCTCATCTCTGTCGATGTCATGGGCGGCGAGCACAAGACCCCCGAGTACCTCGAGAAGCAGCCATTTGGACAAATCCCATACTTGGTCAGTGCACACGGTGTCTCCGTCTTTCCCATTTACTCATAACTTCTTTTGCTTACTTTACACAGGACGATGATGGCTTCATTTTGTATGAGAGCCGTGCCATCTGCCGTTACATCGCCGAGAAGTACGCCGACCAGGGTACATCCCTAATCCCAAAGGACCTCAAGGCTCGTGCATTGTTCGAGCAAGCCGCCTCCATCGAGGCATTCGACTTTGACCCCTACGCATCCAACATGGTAATGGAGAAGATTTTCAAGCCGTGAGTCGGCCCGTGATCATGATAGCTCGCATAATCTCTTACGCTCTCGCGAATTTCATGGCTTGTGGTTCTCGTTCATGTGATACAGATACAAAGGGCTTACGCCTGATGAGGAAGTCTGGTCCAAGCTCAACGAGTCGCTCAAGGTCAAGCTTGATGCCTATGAGAGGATTCTCAGCAAGCAGAAGTATCTCGCTGGCGATGTATGTGCCCCGTTGATCAGACGTCTCTACCTGTCTAATCAGCTTTGCGAATTAGGAAGTCACCCTTGCTGATCTGTTCCACATCCCATACGGTGTTCTCTCCACTGTCAGCGGATCTGACGCGATCAATGCCAGACCCAACGTCAAGCGGTATGTGTCCTCTTCTCGCGCTTCACCCCCATCACTTTTTCTCGCGTACTGCCGGAATAAATGAGGCTAATCGCGTCCTTATCTCTTGTACATTATAGATGGTTCGACAGCATTACCTCCCGTCCATCTTACCAAGCCGTTAAGGATAGTGTCAAGTCCACAGCCTAATCAACTCAGGTTACACATGGACTGTTCTGTTGATTGTTCGAACAAAAGCGATTGTTTGGATGTAATAAATAATATAACGTGCATGGACATTTCTATAAATTGCATCCCTTGATCCGGACGATAAACACACAAGCCGGCCGATGAAAAGACATAAATTCTGAGCCTCACAATACGTTCACTACGAAATGAGCAGTGACGTCAAACTATGGTAAACAGGATCGTCAGGGGCAAACTCGATCAAAGTCGTCGAATGTCAACTCAGCTGAGTAAGATTGAATCTTTGTTTAAGTGTTATGGTTGATGGGGATGGCTCTTGGTGTAAGGACGAGCAGGATCTGCCATCTGCACTGGGGATCAAGTCAAGCCAACAATACAGCGAAAGTGATCTGATCGGTCCATCGTCCAAATGTTGAAGGGAGCAAGAGCCATCCACGATGACTTGCCCTTTGCTTAACTATACCTTTGCTCAAGAACCAGGTATATACTATATTTTTCAAAGGACCCCGGCTACACTTGAGAAGAGTCCGCTGCTAATAGAGGAAGAACTGTCATTGTCAGTTCATCGTCGTTAGGTTGTAGGGCCTTGTCACCATCCTCAGTCGGCCCATTATAATGGAAGTTAATACACTCGTTTATGCTACCAGACCTGAAAACTCGATACAGGAAGAAACAACGGGTATAACACCGAGAAGATCGACTTCAAGAGCTCCGTCAGTCGATATTGTCCTCATATCAAAGCCCTACGTCTACCCAAAACACGTCGACGATTTTACGGGTATCCAAGAGAAGTGCCGCATAAAAGGGTGATTTCATAAGCGCATGCCTTATGGTTGCCGTTATTTTTCCACTGAACTCTTGGTCGAATTCCCTAGTCAATCGGGATGGTTCGAGTTGCCTTGGCCCGACTACTTCAACGTTGGCAGCGAATAGATACGACATTGGCACACACTCAACCGTACTCCAACAAATTTCGAGCGGCTACTGGCCATATCTCAAGATAAACATCGTAAATGAAGCATAGCCAATCCAAGTAGGCAGAGGCAAAAAATTCAAAAAACCCGATTGACTAGGAACTGTTCGATGATGACTTACTAAGCCCGAAACCCACCTACTCCCGAGGGATCACTGGTGGATAAAGTCCCTAGGCACGTCGTCCTGCACTCTTCATAAAAATCATAAAAATCACTCTCGACACAATAGTGCATATAAAAGCTCTAGGTAATGAGATCTAAAAACACCAAAGCGCTTGTCCCCGCTAATTACTCCCTCGTCAACCATCAACTTTTGCTACGTCAGTAGCCATGGTACTCAAGCTCTACGGATACCCCCAGTCCACCTGCACAATTCGTGTAGCGATTGTCCTGCACGAGAAGCGAGTTCCATTCGAACTAGTCACCGTCGACATCCTCGCAGGTGCCCAAAGAACCCCAGAGTACCTAGAAAAACAACCATTTGGAAAAATTCCGTACCTTGTTAGTGCACATAATGCCCTTACTTTTTTCTCTTACTGACATATTTTCCTTGCTGCTCCTGTGTACAGGACGACGACGGCTTTATTGTGTACGAAAGCCGTGCTATTTGTCGCTATATTGCCGAAAAGTACGCAGACCAGGGAACACCGCTTATCCCGAATGGTCTTAAAGCTCGTACTTTATTTGAGCAAGCTGCTTCTATTGAGAGTTTCTACTTTGACCCTTACGCGTCAAACATGGTAGAGGAGAAGCTTTTCAAGCCGTAAGTCGGCCATTAGTATCCATTTTGTACATTTTCGCTGACTTGTGGCCCGCTTGGTCCCTCTGTGATACAGCTATATAGGGCTTACACCTGACGAGGAAGTTTGGTCCAAATTAAATGAGGCTCTTAAAGCTAAACTTGACGGATACGAGAGGATTCTAGGCAGGCAGGAGTATCTCGCCGGCGATGTACGGGTTCCATCCTTCAAAGGTCTTGCTTCAACTAACCAACCAATTTGTCCCCCTACCCCACCAACGTCAGGCACTCACCCTTGCCGACCTCTTTCATATCCCATATGGTGTCCTGTCCACAGTTAGTGGATCGGACGCAATCAATAGCAGACCCAACGTTCAGCGGTATGCATCTCCTTGTGAACTCGGTGCACCTGATTTGAAGGGAGGATCTTAACGTCCATGCGTTAAATTATAGGTGGTTTGACAGCCTTGTCGCGCGTCCATCTTACCAAACGGTGAAGGACGGGGTCAAGTCCACAGCATAATAACTCTCGGTTCCTAACGTCATTTATGATTCGAAGAGTCGTGACAATCTGCACGAATTACATGGTTAATGAATGGGATATCTGAATATTTGCGGGATGCTGCATTATCTGGCGCCGAAACAAGCGCCCTGAAGTTATGCTCTAGTGAGCTCTGCGGTGAGAATTCTTGGGGGAGATCTATGGTATCTAACCACGAATCAGTGAATGAGATTGTCAGGGGAGACCCAAATTAATGTTGAATCGATTTCGACTCAACCAGATTGAAAGCTCATCCTTGCTGGCGCGTTTATGAAAAATATGGATGGTGTTTTGTCACCATAGCATTCACCATTTGGGATTCGGGATCAGACCAAGTCGACAAAACAGCATGACGCAAAAGCGATTTGAGCACCTCTCACATTAAGCCACCCCGAGAGAAGAATGTGTAATTGACAGCATAACCCCTGTCAAAATTTTTGGCTGGCTCCTGGATATGGATGGGTGGGTGTCAATGTTGTTGTAGCGCTCGTAGCTGATTGGCTTAAGAATGCCACATGCAGGTTCTATTTTCGGGTCCAACACAACTTAGCAAGGTTCAATGCCAACAACTTTAAATGGCTGATGGCGAGAAGCAGCTGACCCTATTGAAGCTTAGTCAACTGTCGATATCGCAGACCACACCTTTACCGACAGTCTACGTACTAGTAGTTGTTTCTAGCGGCATGCCGCAGACGAAAGTAGGCATTATTCCTCATGGGGTCGAGGAATGACAGCTCTTGATCCCGTGGAACTTCATGGAACTTCAACCTCCGAGTCGACGGTGATCCATGGTATATAAAGGCCTACCTTACATGCACAAGGAACCAACAGCTCAAACCACCCACTTTCCAAGTTTAGATCTCTCTTTGACCTCAACTGACATATTATCTCGATAACATGGTTCTCGTACTGCACGGTCACCCCAGGTCCTCTTGCACACTCCGCGTAGCCCTCGTTCTCCACGAGAAGAAAGTCCCATTCGAGTTCGTCCCCGTCGACCTGCCCAACGGCGAGCACAAGTCCGCCGCATACCTCGAAAAACAGCCGTTCGGCCAAATCCCTTACATCGTGAGTGAATACACACCCGCCTCCCTCGCATCGTGGTCTGAATTTGGTGGGTGCCTATAGGACGACGACGGATTCATCCTCTACGAAAGCCGTGCCATCGGCCGTTACATCGCCACCAAATACGCCGACCAAGGCACCCCACTGATCCCCAAGGATCCCAAGGCTCTCGCACTCTTCGAGCAAGCCGCCTCAACCGAGGCCTTCAACTTTGAGCCTTTCGCTGCCGGCATGGCTACAGAAAAGATCTACAAAGTGTCGGTATAGCCCTCGAGAAAATGCTGTGCACGACCGACCTAACACCGTTTGCGTTACGATGTATACAGTTACAAGGGACAAACAACCGACGAAGCAGCTTATGCCCAACACAACACCACACTCGCTGCCAAGCTCGATGCGTACGAAAGGATCCTGAGCAAGCAAAAATACCTCGCTGGTGATGTACGTATGGCGTTTGATCACCACACCACCATTTTCTAACCTAACGACCACCTTGTGTTTTAGGAAGTAACCCTCGCGGACCTCTTCCACGTCCCACATGGCATCCTAGTCCCCGCAACCGGTTCAGATGTACTCCTCAACGACGCCAGACCCAACGTTAAGCGGTACGTGTTCGATTCTAGTTATTTCTCCGAGGCTGAGCCGGGGCGCTAACGAATCGCTTTGCTTCACGTCAACTCGGACTCCACACATATGCTGTCCTCCGCACACCATACATATTGCTGTGTGTGTCGGTACTTGGATTTGGAACTGGCATGGGTGTACTGCAGATGGTTCGAGAGCCTTCTTGCTCGTCCATCTTGGCAAGCGATCAAGGATGGCGTTTCCTCCACTTCGTCCTATTAATGTATAGAGTATTGGAGCTAAAGGTGTATGTATTGTTAAGGTTATGATCCGCCTTCTTGCAGATATGCACAAATGCCATGCATATTATAGACGATACCGAGAAAAGAGACCAGCGTATATTTTTGATGCGAGCTTGCGAACAAGTCACAACATAAAGGCGTACAGTACGCCATGCACGACAGTTCGGACAACACTCCACATAAGCGAACTACAACACAAGCTCCTCCAACCTGTACAGCCCCACGCCCATAGACTGCTGCTCGTGCATCTGCTTCCTCCTCTGTTTCCAATCCTTCTCTTTCCCTGCTCCAGTTGCACCCGTACCCGCGCTCACGACCCCATCAACGCCCTTACCATCCGACTCCTTGCTCCACTTGCCTTCTACAGCTTCCTTCACCACTCGTTCTTGTTTGACTACAAAAGGTCTCAAGGGACCTCTCAGCACCTCTACTTGCTCAGAGTACTTGATTTCTGGTTGTATGAGCGTCGAGAGACGTTTGAGAAGACCATGAGAGGGTTTGTGTTGGATGAGGATGAGGAAAGAGGAGTCGAGGATGGTTTGGATAAACCCTACAACCTAAAACGACAAGAATGAGCAGTGAGAAGCACCAGATCCAAATCTACAAACCTTTTCTAGTGACGGCAAGGGCTCTTCATCCTTTTCTTCTCCTTCGTCCTCTCCTTCCTTATCTTGTCTCTTCTGGAGGGACCCTTGCCGCCTATCCACAACCCAAACCCCCAACTCACCATTCAACGCCACCTCCTTCCCAGCAGGGACCAGCTTCTCCGGTACATCTCTCCATCTCTCAAGCCACCCCTCCAAGACCTTCAGCAACACCACGATTTCATCCGGGTTCTGGATGTGGTGCTGAATCGCTTGGCGGAGGGGTTGTGTGGCTTTTGTTGAGGATATTGAGAAAGGAGAGGAAGAAGATGCGGGGAGGAGGGAAGATGACGACGAGAGGTATGATGTGACTTGGGCTTTTGTTGAGGGGGAAAGGGATGAGGGCAGGGACGCTGAGAGGGTGTTGGAAGACGGGGTGTTAGGAGGTGGATAAGAGATGCAAAGAGCCAGGAATGATGCAAGTGAAGAGATTGCGGTTGCCACTGGTTGGTCGACTTGCATCGCGTTTTGCTGTTCTTGCTGGTGGAGTTGAAGGTGATTTAGAATCACAATTTTCAGGGATTCGATTATCTCCAGCTCGGATAGATCATCGACGTATTGTAGTGCCAGCTCAATGGACGACTGGAAATTTCGGGTCAATCAGCACTTGATTTTATTTCAGGTTGAGAAGAATTACCCAATCGTCTTTATACCTCAAAACACTCAGTAACCCTCCGTCGAACATGCTGCTGCTCACTTTCCTTCTCCGGATCAGCGACCGAACTAGTTCCGAAGAATAAGGCGCATTCGCTGGTTTATGAGGTTGCAACACCGTATGCAACACATCCTTCACAAACGAATAATCTAGTTGCGGCTCGCTACTTTCCAGACTGAGTTCACCCGCATTCTTGTCCACGGTCTAACGGGAAACATGAGCCTACGTCAGCAATTCGAAAAGAATTGGACAGACCTCCTTCGAGTCCTGTTTTTCCTTCGCCAACTTCTTCCTCTCCTTCTCCTCCCACTCCAAAAACGCTGAATTAGCTGCCTGAGGCCTATTCTTCTCCATAGCACTCCTCATGCTCTGCAGTACCTCCTTCCTTCCCTCGTCATATCCAGGACTTGGAGAGGCATATATGCTACCACCAGTAACATCTGGTTCTGGACTTTTAATCCACTTGGCTGTAGCACTTGCCCTCCCTAATGCGGCTGCAATGGTCGAAACAACAGGTACGACAAACGGTACGACCAATACGCTAGAACGAAGATTCCCGGCGCTTGGACTTGAACTGGTCGATAGTGGAACAGTGGAAAGCAGCAGCAACGCCTGAGAGCTTTGCAGACCTCCAACAGACTCCTTCTCCTTGACACGACCTTTGTCGTCTCCGGCACTGTCTCTTCGGGAAGCGGGATTGGTTGTTGGAGCTAACCTAATCTCGATGCCCATTTCTTTTGATTGGGTTAACGCAGAAGGGATAGGGAGCGAATATGAAGCGAGGACGATAGAGAACTGAGAATCCCAGACGAGGAGGATGATCTCTTGATTTTCGGAGGTATTGGATATGGATGCTAGGAGGACGAGGGAGGAGTGAAGCGGAAGGAGGGAGATGGTGTTTGGCGTTTTGGCAGAAGGTGTGGAGGATGTGGCATTTTCGGATTTGGCTTTGGACTTTTTGCTGGGTTTGGTTGAAGGAACTGAATTGGTTGAGGAGATGAAGGACATTCCGGTGAGTTGGATTGGATCGGTGGAGGGTGATATCTCGATTGTGGTGTAATCTGAGGATGGCTCTACGCGGTATGCATACCAGGTACCATCTAGGGCTATATAAAAGCAAAAATTCAGTGGGATATTCATACTGATAGGCTAGTGCTCACCTAAGATAGTAATATCGCCTGAGTTGCTACATATTATATCTACAAGATCCTTTTCATAAAATTAGTCTGGACGTACAGAACGAAAGACGGTCAACAAACCTTGTTTTTTAATTCAACTTTACACGTCCCGACCAAGCTTACAATATCCTGCTCGTCAATCGCCAAAACTTGCAACTCGACTTCCGTCTGCTCTTTCCCCTTCCCAACTCTGGCAAACACGACGATAGCACCTCTAACAGGTACATTCTCCATTCTCGACGAAACGAAAGTACAACCATGTCTCGCAAACACAAAGCTCTTCCAAACATCCGATTCCCCTTCAGCCTGTCCACTACGGTGCGGATTGCTGTAAGCTTGTTTTAACTGTAGATCGGTGTCCCAAAGTGCAATTTGGCCTGATGGCGAGAGCCCAATGACACGATCTGGGAGTTCAGGAGAAGTAGAAAGCGAAGCAATCGTGTAAGGTGCCTAAGAAATCTTTAACGGTTAAACAATGAGCGTACGGGTGGAGAAGGGAGGGAATAAAGATAGGAAAGTGACAACTGGGAGGGAATTTCAGATAACACACCTGGATCTCTGTCTTCTTCTTCACCGCAGAAGTACCTGCAGCTCTATTGACGAGATTTTGCGAAAGGTTTTCTTTCCACACCCATATCGTTCTTCCCGGTGTGTGTGATTCAGCATCACCGCCCTCTTCAAGGCCACTTGAGGGTGACGATTGCATGACCGCATATGTCGTGAATATTTTATCTTTCTCGCCATTTGTTGATGGTATGACGGTGTGTGTTGTGAGCGTAGGGCATGAGAATGTCGTTGATGGCCCGAGCGTGTACGATATCACAGGTCGAAGTGTTCCCACCTAATCCATGAGATAAATGACTCTGGCACGCATAATTGCGCTAATTCCAGACTTACATCCAATACATGCACACCATCTCCCTGAGTAGTAACTGTAACATACCCATCCGCCCTACTCCCAGCCTTTGGTGTATGCGTCGCATAGATATTCGGCTGATCTGTCCTCCTCGCCGCTAATCGCTGTGAATGCCCATAGTTTGCAAGAAGAAAGGGCTCGTTGATCGTTGGCTCTGTTATGGACATGTCGCGTCGAGGTGGATGCAGTGTGCACAATCAAAAATTTGGATTGATATTACGCTTACACTCAGATTAGGGTTAAGGTTAGCCCGCCTCTGAGTGAATCTCGGTTGAAGGAGTTTGATGTCATGTTCTCCCGTTCACTAGTCTCTGCTGCTCGTCGTGCTCCTCGATGTGCTGCCACATTAATACGCAGCAGTCCTGCTATATCACGGCATTTGCCTCCCAGGAGCTTGCAGCAACACACCCTCAGGGGACTACATACTTCTCTGGCTTGTCGCGACAAGTCCTTCACTAATATCCTAGCGGATGATACTCCTCCGCCCGTACAGGTCAAATCAATAAGCGAAGAAGGGATTCAACTTTCAGATGGACTATTAATTCCCTCTGCGTGTGTGTTCTTGGAGGGGCAGGTTTTCCTCTGGGATGTTCCACAAACTTCGTGGCAGTCGTGGAGTAAAGAGTACTTCGAGCTATTCGAGGTGGTCGTACCCCGACCTGGTGCGTAACCGCCCCCTCTATGTCTGGAAGCATGTTCTGATGCGGCGGGACTAATGCAGAGATATTAATTCTCGGAACTGGAAAGACTCTATCCCAGCCGCCACCTTTTATTCGACAACATTTGGCGAGTCTTGGTATTCAATTGGAGGTTATGGATACTGTGCGTTCGCACCCTAGGCATTCAAAATGGTACTGACATTACATTTGGGCCAATAGCGTAATGCTTGTTCGACGTATAACCTACTCTCAGAAGAAGGCCGTCGGGTGGCTGCAGCCCTCCTCCCCTACACATCTCGCACCTGGCAGAAAACTCGTGTACCGCAATGAAAATTTCCGCGACGCAGACAATGACAACTATAGACGGCAGATATTACCACTTCTCGCCCCTACGATACAGACCTCCTGAACGCTTTGTGTACCCCAACCATCCTAATCACAACTCATCTTCATATTCGTCCTCCTCTCTAGCCTTCCTTTTGCCTTTACTTTTCGCTGAAACAGGCGCTTCAAGTGCTCCTGCTGACGATGGTGGCGGCATCAACGCAGGATCGTCATCGTTGATTGAAGGTGTGGTAAATGTCACCGGTAGCAGCTCCCCTAGATCCCAGCGCGTCTGCATCAAAACTACGTATTCGTGCCGTTAATGCACATAGACTCACCAGATTCATCTCTGAACTGGATATACAGTGTATCCCAGCTCGCCAAACCCAAGTCCTTAATCTGTCTTCCGACCTCCACTTTCTCGAACATCCCGGTAGGCTTACCTCTATCCTTTAGATCTTTACAAAGATCGAAATCGTCCACCTCTTTGAATGAGGGCAGGCTTTCTTCCTCCTCCACTTGTGCACCGACATCAGATGAAAGTGCAGAGTATACTTCGTCTTTTATCTCTGAGATTGTGGTGGTAGGTGAGACGGAGAGAAGAATACTAAGTTTGTGGGTCCGGATTGTGATATGGAAGACTTTGGGCGCTGTGCGGGGTGGCTACTGGGGTAATTAATTGATATGATTGATGGTGGTTGGAGTTGGCCGGAGGGATATACGGACATACCATTGCTCAGTGACACTTCGTAATATTGTGTCTATTTGCTTGTCTAATTTCCTGCTCTGCGGCAAGTGCTCAGCGTCGCCCTTACTGACTCGGGCGCGTACTAACGCGTCGAGATATCGGACGCGATGGAGGAGTGAACGCAAAATCCAAACTCCGCTGATCAAAATTCCCACCTGCCAAAACGCATTATTCCGATTACCTCCCCGCTCAAACAGCAACACTCCCATTGGGCCAAACGAGCAAACCCCTTGCTCAGCACTCAACCTCGTACTTTTCCCCCCTACACTTCGTCTAGGGCGACGTTTGAGTCGACTCACCCGGCTTTGCTGCCAGATTCTGGTCAACGACGAAACCCGCAAGTTCAAGAGAGGCCCGATTCGGATTCGCGCAATTGAAAAATGACAACATACCAGCCTGGTTCTTTGGGCTCGAAGGCATTTGTGGATCCTACCCCGCTTCCAGATCATGTACCCAAAGTTGATGAGCTGGGTGCTACAAGTGCTCCTTTGAAGAGTGCTGCGTTTTTCATTGGGGCTTATTGCAAGGAGTATAACGGTATGTCGTTGACCTGTTATTGCGCTTGTGATTCTATGCTAATATATATTCTATGGTTCTGTGATTGTGTTGCTTACTGTGCGATGATCGGTCAATTGGTCTCTGGCTTGGCTTTGATAATTAGAGGACTTTATGCTCTGCAAGGCGGAGAATAGGGATCCCGAGCATTGCTTGAAGGAAGGAAGGAGAGTGACGAGATGTGCAACTGACTTGTACGTGCTATCACTGTGTTCTTGTCCCTTTGCTAATCGACGCGTTAAACTGTCGCTATCTGTACTTAAATGCTGCCACGTACCACCCGAATTCCACAACGAAATACTATCTATGCCTGAACTGAATGCCTCGTAGGATCAACAAGATGCGAGAGAACTGTCTAGAACAATTCCAAGCCCACTGGCAATGTCTAGACAAGAACAACCACGAATACTACCACTGCCGCAAGCCCGAACGTACTTTGAACAAGTGCATGTTCGAGAAACTCGTATGTTGTTCTGGTATTTCTCTCTTCAGTCTGATTGACTCTGTGTTGTAGGGTCTCGTGAAGACCATCCCCGGAGCACCACCTGGTCAAACACCTATACATGAAGTCAAAAACCCCGTCTTCAAGTCTATTCAGAAGTAGACGCCTATTCCGATACCAGCCTATCCGACCTTTCGTCCCCAACCGTACTACCATGTTCATGGATATCACTCCGAGTTGCTTTACGTGACAGTCCGTTAATTTGGGTGGGGCGGATGTTAGCATTTGGTGGTTAGCTGCACGTGTGAAGGAAGGATGGGTTGTGGTGCTTTTATGGATTTGGTTGTTTTCTAGATGCTGGACTTGTTTCTCGTAGATCCCCATCATACCAAATGCTGCTAGTCCGATGAACAACGAAATTCGATACTCTATGAAATGCGTTGGTGCTTGGTGGGTTGGGCGGCTGTCCCTTAAATTTTGAGTCCGGCAATTCCGGCGTTCAAAGAGTTCTGACCCAAGTTGTTACGCTGCTCAACTCTAGCCCTCATCTCAGTACACGACGAGCTCGTGCAGAGCTTATAGAACAGAGGAGACGAAACTATGGCATCAATCTGCCGGATACGCGTGTTCCACTCTAAGCCCGGGGTTGCACAAAAACTATCGCGATTCTCCACATCCACATTTGCTCGCCGACAATACTCAAGTCATACCAACGGAACAGGCATCCCTAGCCTAGACTCTTCTATATTTATTTCGAAATCTCATAACCCTTATTTCAACCTAACTCTA
This sequence comes from Volvariella volvacea V23, assembly GCA_000349905.1. Classification (NCBI taxonomy): domain Eukaryota; kingdom Fungi; phylum Basidiomycota; class Agaricomycetes; order Agaricales; family Pluteaceae; genus Volvariella; species Volvariella volvacea. Next base: position 66,839 of record KB722744.1, on the reverse strand, counting down.
GAAGATTGGTGCGTTCACTCTCTTGGCTCACGTCCGAAGTTGAACGAAAATGATAATGTCATAGGAATCCTCGTCTGTCTCGTTTGGTCGTCACAATCAATACACCCTCTTGTTCTCCGCATTAAACTCGATACGTCCAAAACCCTCTGGTGAACTCTAAAAGGCTATTCCGACACAAAAATCCAGAGCACCCACTGTTGCTCATATACCGAGACGATCCCTGTGTCGTCATAGGCCGAAACCAAAATCCATGGAAGGAGGTCAACTTTGAAGCGTTGAGAGCGAGACCTAGCGTTCCGTGTATCAGACGGAGGAGTGGTGGTGGGACTGTGTATCATGTAAGGACCCGCTCCGCCGCTTTCTTGTTCACTATGCTGACATGTGTATCTCAGGACCTTGGAAACACCAACTTTTCGATACACCTCGCCAGAACCGAGTTTGACAGGCATGCAACTGCTCAGGTGATTCTGAGAGCTGTTAGGTCGTTGGGTGTGGATGCGAGAGTGAATGATAGGAATGATATTTGTATCGGGAGTGATAAGATATGTATCTCGTCCGTTTCTTCGCGCTGCTCGCCTCCTTCGAGTCGTTGTCGCGTGCTTTTTGGCGGTCCTGGGCTGACATCCTTTGGTATATCTACATTTCAGGTTCGGCATATAAGATTGTCAACAAACGAGCTTATCACCATGGTACTATGTTGATATCCACTCAACTCGACAATTTGGGTGATATACTACGCACCAATAAGGTATAGCGTGTACGCTCACCAACAAATATCTCGTCATGTTCACTACCCTGCAGGAAACGATGATAACGAGGGGCGTTGCTTCCGTCAAGTCTCCCGTATGCAACTTGCATCAATACGATACAAGCATAACACAAGAAACCTTCTCTCAAGCTGTCGTAGACGAGTTCAAAAAGGAGTATGGCATTCACGAAGAGCCCTGCTACGTCGAAGAAAACAATGCCATCAAGAACCTGGAATACATCCAAAAGGGCATGAAAGAACTTCCGGTACGTCATCCTTTTCTCTGCGACTTCATTCGGCTTACTCTACTATCACTTCTTTCGTATTCGTACGTGAATAGAGCTGGGATTGGCTGTACGGTCAAACCCCAGAATTCGATTATACGGTTAATCATTTGTTTCCGTGGGCAGATGCAGTAAGTTTCCTCTCTTCGATGACTCTATCTTCTTTCTTTTCTGTGGTGGACTATCGTTATCATTATGCAACATACCACGTTGCCTCTGTCGCACCTGCAGTGGGGTAGAACGTAAATTTCTCGCTTCCCTCGGTTTTGGGGAGTTCATGATCGAGGGTACACAAGAAGCTCTTTTTAATCCATCTTCTCGAATGCCTTTTAACATACTTCTGCCGTTGAGCATTGTATTCTCGGTTCATCACTTTTCAATTCCCGGGATATAGACGCGTATCCGTACTTTTACTAATATACGTGGTTTCTTGACTCTTTAGACTGTCAAAGTCAAATCAAAGCACGGCATCATCCTATCATGCTCGATCGAGTTAACGGATCTACGTCCAGGGGAGGAGTTCATCTCCTCAACGCCTTCGCGTCTATCAACACCCACAGCTGCAACTATATCGTCATCCTCGACCTCGGAATCAATGCCAACGACACAGCAGGCGCCCACATCGATTCCTGTGGTACGTACATCAGCATCTGAAATACTTGCCATGGTGAAAGAGGTTGGCGAGAGTTTGGAAGGAAAGAGATATGGATTTGTGGATTTCTGTAGTGGCGATGGTGGTTCTGAGGTGGTACCGGAATTAGATCAACAGAATGAAGATCAAGGGGTTTTGATCTCTCCGGTATCTCCACCACCACCACCGTCATCGCTGCCTTTGAGGGCATCTTCGCCCAGAAGCTCGGTGACTTCTACGCATCTCGGGAAGCTAAGACGGGATGTTGAGGATTTGTTGAGGAAAGTGATGGATATGAAGTCGTAGGAGTATATTGCGCTTCATACAGTGCGCTGTAATACTGCTTGGCTCGGAGAAATTATCGCATATTCTTATGTCCCTATTGGTATCATAGATGCCGATATCACTACCTTTACTCAAATACCGCATAATGCTAAATACCCCGGACACTTTTAAGCTGTCTATTCTTTTAGAATCTTATACGCAAGATATACATCCAATCTAGGACCTATTAGAATCCGACGTAGGGAACACTGCCACCTCGTGCTGATAACGCTGATGCTACTGCTGATCGGCCAAGTGCACAGAAGACGCATGCCAGAAAAGTCTTTATGAATCTTTAACTTCATCGTATGCGCTTGGATCTTATCGGTTTCGCCCTCTTGGTAGCCCTTTATAGGCGAACACGACCGCGGTGTAAGTGCCATTGCTTTCACACGCCAACATACCATACACGCATCGCATCATCAAACCCTACGTCGTCTGTCTCACACAAGAACAAAAAACATCCTGGGAGCGCAACTCGGCACTCTTACCGCCGCGACCCCCCTGCGCCATATCGCGCAATCCAAGACTCGGACTCGGACTCGGACTCGGACTTGGACGCGGCCACCATCGTTTATTCTACGAGAAAAGTCCAAATGGCTATTCCTATCAAGAACATATACTGAAGCTAATGGCTCATAATTAACCGCCGGTGCTTAAGCTTTCAGGTTGGGAAGCCTCGAGCTCCGATTCCTCGGGGAAATAATTGCTTACTTCTAGTCCGTGATGTCTGGTCTCCACGATGCCGACTAGCTCACAGCGGTTAAACGAACACACTGGTTTCGCTGCACAAAGCAAGGCTGCAATACGGAAAGGTGTACCGGTAGGCGCCTCTAAACGCCCAACAGTCACCCAGGAGACTCCCGAGATGTTGGGCGTTTGGTGACCACGGGACGCCACCAGGGTTCCAAAACTCAAGAGAGTCGCGGCGGATCAGCGTTCAATCAAACCTTTTGCGGCCGTACGATTGTAATTATGTTCGTCTTCGGGCCCTTCAGAGTTTGGTGTACGTCCATCATAGAAAAGGCTGAAACAGGTCAGGATCTGCGATCTCTCGTACAAGCACAAAAACAATGAAAGCAAAGTCATAAAAAGGTCATATTACCTACCACAATTACAAGCTTACTGACGCTGTCTTCACGATTATACGCGTTTGGTAGCGGATGCAGTTCGCCACAGGGCATGCGTCAACGACTGTGCCGTGGAGCCCGTGTAACGAGCATAGGCACATGAGTGGGAGAACGCTTTCGACTGCTTCAGGTCCTGTTGTGAATCGGGGGTAGTTGCAGCTCAGCTGACTAGTTGCTGTAATTCCGCTTGACGTCACGGCTCCATACCGTAGTGGGGGTTAGAGTTGAGAACATGTAGCATGCTGTTCCTAAGGATTGCCGGTTGATTAGATTGCAGGGTCCGGGTGGCGGTGGTAGTATGCTGAAAATGAACCGAACGCAACCCCTCCGGCTGATCTTACTGCAGAAGACGTTCCACCACCCATCGTTGCACACCATTTTAGTCGATAAGGCTTTGGTTCCATTAAGCACGGAAACGAGATTGCGTTACAAGGCCCTTGTAGTCCAGAACCAACTCTAGGATATCAAAAATGTGACCAATACCAGCAAACGGAACAAAGTCATTAGCATGTCGGTACCATGCATTCTACGTTGCCCGTTCCGTGTACCACACACTGTTCGTTGAGAATTCTGGGGGCGCGATAGGGTTATCCTACAAGCAGGTGTTTGAGGGGACCAATTGAGCGTGGATGTAGACGTTATAGCGTACCGTTTGCCCTCGTTTATGACCTGTCAATCTTTCATCCCGTCTCATCATCATTTCGTCCCATCTATCGATATGGTAACGAGGGGGCTTCCCGAGTTCAAATATTCGCCAAAGAGTTTGTATTCCGGTTTACATGCGGACGTATAAAAGGAATTGTGAAGAGATGGGTTATCGACGGTGGCAGTGTGTTTGGCGCATCCAATTCATATGAGCGTTTCACCAACAATTGAGCGTTGGGTTTCACATACCTTTCCTTGATTTTGCGCTCTTGTCGAGACATTCAGGAGTGTCCCGGCTGCTCCGAACATGGCGGTCAACAGACCTGCATCCCATCAAAAGCATTTGTCATTTTTAGGCTCCTACATCGCATAATGCAGCAGCCAAGACACACCAAAAGGAATGAGGGCTTCCCAGGGAACAGGCATGGTTTTCGACGAGTCTGCGTAAAGTGGTTGGCGATTTGGGACGGTGGGAGCTCGCGGGGACGGGTTTGCTGTTTGTGCATGTTTGTATCAAGGTCGGAATATACCGACTGCTTCGCTAGACGCTTGCAGGTTTCTCAAGTTCTTGCACATTCTGTACACTGCTAGATTGAGTCTCGCCGTAGAGGATACAACTTCGTGTAGTACATTTGTGTCAGACAGGACCTCTTTAATAAATTAGTACGAGCAAGAGAAAATTGTACCTTGGAGAGGATAAAGGTACAGAACGCATAAGAAACGTAGAAGGGACGAGCGTAGTTAGTTACAAGAGAGCAAAGAACACAGAGCAAAGTAAAAAGCATGAGACATGGACCATGAAAAAAATGAGGCGAAGTAAAGCGTGTGCCTAATGTCATAAACGAGGAATTCACGAAGCATGACGTATCGTACAGGGGCATTAGCAAAAGCATGAAGTACATAATCCCTCCACGTGCACAGAGGGTTAGCAACGACGGGGAATGCATTTAGGGAAGAAGTAAATGAGAAAAGGAAACAGGAAGTAAATTGTAGCGAGGAAGATGTCTGGCGAAATACTTCACCAAATTAGGAAGGACGCGATTTCCTAGGGTCATGCATCATGTTATGAGAAGGGGTGGGGCTGATAATAGTACGGATGCTGAGGGACTTCCATGACTTGGGACTCGCATTGGGCATAGGTGTCCTGACTGGAGGACGCGGTTGAGAAGTTGGAGGAGATGGATGAAGGGGTTGATGGGTTGGGCGATGAATACTGCGGGGGCAAGAACAAATTATGCTGATACAATTGCGCCGCACTTGAATCCGTGATGCTGTGTGCTGCGTAAGAGTCAAAGTCGTAAGAGGGGGCTTGCAATTGTTGAATATCGGGATCGCCGATGTAGGGCAAATATTCCGAAGGCTGATTTTGCACACCTTGAAGCAAGCCCTGATCACTGTACCCTTGGTAGGGGGAGAATAGAGAGAACTGCGAGGGTGGCGACTGGTAGCCGTTATTTTGGTATACTTGTTGCGGGTAGGGGTAGACTGGGTGAGGTCCCCCATCGGCGACAACAGCTTCCGGGCATGTAGAAGTAGTGCCGACGGAGTAAAATACCGCGTGAATATTTTCTGTAGTAGGGGGCTCCTCCTGGGGCTCGGAAATGCTTAAGGATATGAAGGGGAATTGCAATGGAGAAGGTGTGAGGGCTGGGGCCTCGGGACGGGTGTGCTGGGCAGTGCGGCGCAAGCCCGTCCCAGCGGTATGAAGGGGAGTTGGAGTGAGGGGATTCGGCGGGTCGTTGGCTTGCTCCCTACGGCGACGGTGTCTCCCTGTCTCCCTTCTGTTCCCTAATGAAGGGGATGACTGCTGGAAAGGGCTTCTTGACGCAGAGTATTGCCCATCGAGGGTGATGGTACCCATTTCGTGAGGTTGCTCCATTTTTGGAAAAACATTGGGGGCTGCGACTCTCCTTCCCCACGCCTTAATCTTGAGGGATCATTAAATACAAAACGATCAAGCAGAGGAAATATGGGGGGTACGTACATAGTTTTTTGCCCTCTCGAGCCTGTCGGGGATGGCCCTATCGACGGCTACCTTTCGACTTCGCGGCTCCTGACGCTTATTTTTCGTACTAGTGCGCACCATGTAGAGGAAAATGTTATAGCAAGCAGCGGAAGTGGAGGTGGAAGGTGGAAGGTGGATAGTGATGTCCTAGGGTGCGTGTGCCACCTTTTTAAGCTACGCGACAGGTACTAAGGGTGACATACCGTAATCCGGAACGGATGAACCTTCTCACATCGCCTTGCAGAACAAATATTGGAATCGGTAATCCGAAATTTGCTTGACATCTAAACTACACCCCATTCGTGACACACGATCCTGGGCTCCTCAGGTGCCCGTCGACCTCGGAGATCTGAGATGGTCCCGCAAACAAACCCACACTCACGTAATTTCAGGGTCAGATATAAAAGGAATGCGGCGCAACCTCACAATATCTATCTGCTACTCCAAGGTCAAGTATATGCAATCTCGTATCTACTTGTCCTTTGGCATAGAAAATGAGGTGAAATGAGATGCCATTATGTTTGGGATGGGGAGGTATCTTCCCGACTCAAGGGGTTAGGAAACCATGAGGATAGAGCACCCGTCTGATGTTCCATGAATTGGGAAGCCTTGTAACCTGTATTAAGTAGAGTTTTGATGAAAAACTCCGGGTTTAGAAAGGTCTGCAACACAGCACTTGAACACATGCGCGAACCCAATCAAATTGGAGATGCAGGGTGTTCGGATTCCAATGCCTGATTCCCGGCTCGCCAATTCTATGACCACGATTTGTCGAGTGGCAGTGAGGTGCGTTTGACTTGGGGGACCATGTGTACTCCCTCCCGGCTTGATGTTTCTTTACGCCTGCCTGCTTACCTAGGAATAGCGCGTCTTTCCTGTCAGGAAACCTGTGTACTTCTCCGTCAACACGAGGGGTGCACCTTAATCTATCCCCAACACAATCCCCTCCATCCGGTACACATGCGCATTTTCCAGACGTGTTGCGCTTATTGTTAGACGGTACACGTTCTTCCCTAACACATCGTACCCTATTCTTTACCTCCTAGTGGCCCTATAGCTTGACACTTACAGCGGCGCAACGGGAGTCGGTAGCACCTGCAACCATAACAATGGTGTTCATTTTGATTCGGCTCTACAGCTATTATGGTTATATTACCACGGTGCACAGGATCTATGCACTCCGTTCTGCTTTTCCCGTCGCGTCACGATCAAGTACAATGGAGATATTGAAGGGGGCGCAAGCCCTGGAGATGGAGAGCCCGGATGCACCGTGCCCTTAGGATCGAGGGCTGTATCCTGGGCGAGGCTTTGCACAATTCTCTGTGCAGCACAGCGAATCACAAGCTATACAGCATTTCATTTTTCAGAACGAAGTGCACGCACACCGGACGATGAGTAGTTGGCCTTTGCGCCGCGGGGGTTCAGCGCCGAGCTGAGCACGGATATCCGAACGTCCCATAAATTATTTTACCGCCGGATTACATACGTGTATTACAACATAGCTAACTACGATTGCTGTAAAGCATGCCGTGACCAATAATTATACTCTCATCCCGTCGTTTTTGTGACCCAAAGTTTTAGGAGATTTGAGTCCAAATAAGGAAACCATCCTCGATCGGCGATCGTCTTACATCATCACAAACCTCCTATTTCGGACTTGCACACAAAGCAGGAGTAGTTCAAGAACAAGTTTAGGTGCAATGATTGTTTGTGGCATAACAGTTTTATTATGTAATTTGTCGCGTACTGGTAGTTTCAATGCAATGCTAGATCATGATCAGTGAAAGGCTTCGTCCTGGATCTACGGTTAGCGTGGGTCATACTCGTCCTTGAGTTACTGCGGGGAGGTAGGGCTCGGAATTGATCATAGCATTGTTCATGTCCGCGTATGAAGTCGAAAAGCTCTACTACGAATCGCATAGCTGTTGGCGACTGCAAGAGTCACAACTGCACATCAGAGCCCACAATGCGTTGGAGATGATTCATAGCTTGTATTCGGCACAAATAAATAGACCAGGAAGTGCTCATGTGGGTTGAGCTCTTTCGTTTGCATGAGCTGTTTTCTCTACAGTAATAAGTCAAGTGCGGATAGGATTCTGTAGTCCAATGTTGATTAGAGGTTTTGAACACGATAACTTGAATCCACTGCCATCCTATCAGCATCGGTCACCTAATTATTCTTTGCATATAACAAAGCAACGTCGCTGCAGTGCGCATGTGTTAGCGACAAGGTCGGCTGGATGAGCAATTCACCGAGTGCCCAACAGCGTCGAAGCGCCCACGACTCATTAGCGTCTACAGCATAGAAAATCCCTAGACGAACTAACACAAAGCCAAGAAAGCAAGTGTAACACTACAGCAGCTTTATGTTTTGCCTTTCGTAATATTTGGAGAAGAAAAAAATCAGCAAGATGCACCAGCGCTTCTGACCACATACAGGAACCGTGGGTCCTCAACAAGAAAAATCAGGAGATTTATGAAATCTTTGTTACCTTTGTCTACGCTACGTTTGGTCAAATAAAGCTCGGTTTTACTAGTTCCGCATGGTCCCATTTGTAGAAAATCAACCCACATTAGGTACGTCCAGCAGTCATACGACCTGCGCCGAAGTCTATCTCCCCCGACGATCACGCACCTCAGGTATCTTAGCTTCCTAGCCTAGCACAAAGCAGTAGCAGCGGGGGTTTTGTCTTACGATCTAGATATCCTAGGCGAAATCCTAGCGCAAAGCCAAGGTTCAAGGGGTTGATATTACATCGGTCTTGTTTTCAGCACAGCTCTAGTTCGCTGGAGAGGAAATCAGAAGGCAATAACATAACTAGCTGCGTTGAGGGATGGCTGGGGTCTTACCGCGAGTAGTGGCCTTAACCAGCCATGCGCGCAAGGTCATGTGTCGGTGGGTGGGCCACATTTTTGCTGTTTAGGAGCAAGACCTCGGCCGCAGACACTCACTTGCCTATTACGAGCATGTCGTGTCGGAGAAATGGAAATGCACTAGCGTCGTCCAAGCCCTTCCAGGCGGGAAAGAACATGCGCCTATGGTGTTGTTGAAGTGTACAGCCCACACGAAAATTTTCCATCCAAGAGTACACGCGCCTGTAGGTTCCTTACCCCCCTCCACTGCCAGCTTCCCCTAGAACTTGTGTTTTGAAACACGAGGGAAACGCGTTCGCCATCATCGCGGACAGACCGAACGCCTCGGAGTGCGCACCGCCACCTTGTACCTCTCCAATACGCGACAGACGCGATCTAATTACAACTACAGCTCTAATTTAGATAACGATGACCTTATACACTTATTTAGGCACACTTTACCTATTCAGGTTTATCAAAAAATTGATAAACCAGTGCCAGCGCCATCTAACACGTTGCGGGAGCCTCAATTCCAAACATGTGCAAATATGATGCCATCTTTCGTCAGGGTTGATTGCCAGGAGTTTTTTTCGGTGCATCATGGAATGAGGAGCAGGGAACGCCCCTGCAGTGGGAACCGATGCAGATTTGAGGACTCGTTCTGTGACATACGCTATGCGGTACAGAGGCTTGTGTTCTGTTGGGACAGTGGCGATGCTGACGGCCATCACTGAGCCCAGTGCGTCGCATTTTGAAATGGACTGATTCCAGAAAGACAGGATCAGGTGGTGGAGGGCATGTGTAAGAAGGGTTGGGTGGAAGTAGGAGAGCGAGATGGTTTATCCTTCTCAGGATGGATTGGAATTGATCATGTTTGTCTATTTTCATGATATACCTACATAGTGAAGCAACGTCTATCCTACACGAATGTTATAACTACATAAGAGCAATGATCAACACTGCTAAGCGAACGTATGCACCAACGAATCTTGATGGCGAGCCCCTGATGCCCCAGATATCAGAATAACTATCGAATAAAAGTTATGTACATATTCTTTGAACTACCTAACCTCCACCCGTCGGAATTAACTTAGGATCACATCCATGATCACGGTCGTTTTCATTCAATAACTACAGGGGTACCCTAGAAGTCTCGAGGCGTACGTATGTAACGAGGGGCGGAAATCTCGCCCTGATTAAGAATGCGAAATGGGGCGCATGTCATATGCTGGTTAGATCCTTGAGGCCAGGCGCTTAGATCAACGTCGTGTGCAATTTGGTAAACTTGAACTACAGATGCAGGGAAAGCGAGGAGTGATGAGCACCAGATTTGTGAGTAAATGTGAGGTGATGGATAAAAAGACGATCACGATGTGTTTGATGCGAATTATAGTTGTTGAATGATGCCTTTTGACGATTTACGTAGCCAGTCGGGAGGGAGGGGATTGGTGCGAACACACCAAAGTCTATGTGCATAGATGAACGATAAAGCAAGTAGAAAGAACTGCCTGAAGCCCAAAGGAAAGAAATTCCAAATGAATTAATAACGGCGCGATGCAGGTCCCGACGAGGATGAAGATGCCGTAGCAGAGGAATCAACCCTCGTAAGTGTAGTTGGCTGACTGTGTAGCTGGGCTAGATTGCTCTTCATGCGCATCGTTGCTGCCCTCGTCATAGCAACCTGGGGGGCACGCTGGAGCATCCTAGCTCTGGAAGCCCTGGCAGAAAGAAGGGCTCGCGAGTTTGGAACAATTCTCCTTCGTTTCGTGCTAGATGGGCGTTTTCCTTCATCAGCGCTTTCATCTTCAATTTCCTCCTCATCGCTGTTTGCAAGCTTGATGACCTCGCCGTTGACTCGGGGCGGGGGAGGCTGCCTTGGGACCACTTTTTTGATTCGGGCGTCATGAGGAGGGACACCTTGCTGACGGGGTGCAGGCCTTGCTTTACTGGGTCGAGGGGGCGTCGTTCGGTTGGTTTGGCGTCTCCTTCCATTGGCAGGGTATTCTGAGGATGATGCAGATTCTGGTGAGGACGGGCGGGTGTAGAATGAAGAGGGTGTATAAATAGTGGATAGTCCAGTAGCGTGGCTCCGTGCGCTATTTAAGGCAGAGGAGATGACCGAAGAGTCATCATAGAACGAGCGTCCACGGGGGGCCATCGGGCTTTGCAGAGTGATATCGAGGTCTTCATCTACTTCTACGTCGCTGTCATCCTGGTCTTCATAATGATCGTATCTTCGCCTATTAGAGTAACCACCGTTACGTCGGGTATGCTTGGGGCTGGAGGAGGCACGGCGAGAGTGATGATGCGGTTGGTCGTCGTCATCGCCTTCCTCAGGTATCGTTGGGACGTATGGGGCCTTGACAGGTGGGGGAAGGAATTTAGGTTGCGTAACTGATGGTGTCGGGGGATATGCGGAGGGGAATGCGGGGTATTTCAAATCATCGACAGCACCATAATATGGATGGGTAACTGCATCCTGGGACTGTTCGCTTCCATGCTTGGGGAAATTGCCTGAAGGAATTGGTTGATGAGACGTTGATAGATTCACGTCAGATAAGGGGCAAACACGTCAGTAGTGCAAAATACGCACCAACACTGGTGTCGATTCGTATGATTTCCGGCTTGGCCTTGTCGACACCGGCATCGAAGACTTGACCATTCCACCATGCTTGTGCCCGACGATAGGGGTGCGTGACCAGAAGGTAGATGATGTCGCCGAACATACAGGCAAGGTCAAGGAACATGTCTAGGGTGGGCGCATGGGGCTTTAGGGCGGGTCGGATAACGTGTAGGAATATCGGTTCAGCGCTCTATGTTGTCCCCGTGAGCATTAATAATGTATTAGTAGTAAAATCACGAACCCTGGCACGTGTCAAGATGAGGAAGAGGATGGCCAGTGACTTGAACTCGTCGTAGAAAGGGATGAAGAGACTGACGATACGCTCGATGAGGCGTTCGTACGTTGTGAAACAGCACTGAGACACGATAAGACGGACTGTGTGGGCATGGATGATACAGATTCACGTACCCAGACGATCCAGATGGTCAAACAACCTTTCATATCTCGTTTTCGTTGGGAAAGCGCCCGAACGCTGGGCTGGCCACCATTCCGGGCCGAGGGGGGTGGCATCTTGAGCGTCTTGAACGTCTCATAGACGTTCAGAAAGACCATTCCCAAGCGCAAGAGTGGCACGACGAGACCCATGGCAGAGAGTTGAGTGCTGTGCCAGTTGTGAAGCTAGATGGTATATATGCTGGGTGTGGGGGCGACGTGAAGGGGCAGGGGGGCAGTTATATGTCTGGAGGGGATGGAGGGGGGTTAAGAAAGCCGGGAGACGCGTTGAGGAATATGAGGAAATGGGGTGGAAGGGGATAACTGCGTGGGCATGAGGCTGAGAACCTTTTCACTCAAACAAACTGGCCCTTCAGACTTATGTAAGCACCCTCTCTTGCCGCCGTCCCACACGCACACCCAGCTCCCTTCACACCCCACCCTCCCGCCAGAATGCCCAAGATTCGAACCAGCAGGACAAAAAAGCCGCCGGAGGGCTATGAAGAGATTGAATCGGTATGCTCATCGTCATTTGCGCCATGCAAAAGCCCTAAAACTCTATCCCATCCTCCGTTCATGTTTCCAGATTCTCGACGACTATGCCAAGCGGATGAGAGACGCGGAGAACGAGTCGCACGAGGGCAAACGCAAGGCCGAGTCCCTCTGGCCAATAATGCGAATATCCCATGCACGCTCTCGGTACATTTACGATCTTTATTACAAGCGCGAGGCCATATCAAGGGAGCTGTATGACTGGCTACTGAAGGAAGGCTATGCTGATGCGAAGTGAGTTGCCTTCCACAACCCCTTGCCCCTTCCGTCCACATTCTCAATCTCATCTTATTTTCCGATCCTGACCCTGTCGTTCTCATAGCCTCATTGCAAAATGGAAGAAGACTGGCTATGAGAAGCTCTGTTGTTTGCGGTGCATCCAGACAAAAGTATGACTTGTTGCTTCTACTCTGGCTGATAGACTCATTCCATACACCTGCTGTTTCTAGGATATGAACTACCAGGGGTCGACTTGCATCTGTCGGGTGCCCAAGGCACAGGTTAGAGCCGGAACAGTGGTGGAATGCGTCCACTGTGGTAAGTTGCATGCACTTTGACTGGACAGTTCATTTACCCTGTCTGCAATTCTAGGTTGTCGTGGTTGCAGCTCGGACTCGTAAAACCGTTGTTGGAGCAATCCATTCGTTGTCCTTGTAACACTCGGGCTGTTGCCCGTTCTTTGGTGGTCGTCTTGCTTAACTAGGCATCAACCCTTCTTGATCGACTGGGTATATACGCATGCATGCCACGTTGCGGCGGTCCCTCAGCGGCTTTTCGAGCCAAGTCATCGTTCCACAGGGTTTTCCTCAGTTTACCGTTAACTCTTTCTATCTAATCCCTTCAGTTACGCGTGTACCTGTCCCTGCTAGCTCTCACTTGTCTGAAAATTGAAATGCATGTTTTTACTAGGTGTTCATTTCACTATACCACGGGAACACGACCTTCGTTATTCTCTTCCGAAGTAATGAGTTCATCACCAAGGAACCTTCGTGATCACGAGCACAGAAGCAGCGGTGCAACTCCATTATTTGCTTCAAATACCTGGTCAGGTGGGGGCAAGGCTATGCTCCCTGTAGTGCGGTTCTCCACCGCAGGGTGGCTAAGTATATTTCTAGCAGTCTCATCATGGTCCTTTCCGCATCTGTCATCGCTTACTTGGGTCCGGCACGATAGGTCATACCTTGTCCAATTGTATAGGATCTCCGTCATCTCGAGTTCTATCCGCAGGCTTGCTCTTGCTGCGTGTTGATTGCTCTCATGGCCTTTCGATCATAATAACTGTCATCCTTCCGATGTTCTATCCTTTCTTCCTCTCCTTCGGTATCATCGGCAAGCTATGCTCAACCATCTATGCTCGACTTGCAAAGCTTCCGACATCAGAAATCACTTTCAGTGGTGTTTTCTTTCTTTCACAACATACCCCACGAATAGCCGGGGTTCCTGGATTTGCCCTGCCATTCATCGCTAACGCCACTAACTAGGAGTGCTAATTCCGTAATGCACAGATGGTAACCAATGGGGATAGCATCTGGTTGCGCCCATCTGTTGAATTGCTCAGACATCCACACTGTCACTGAACAAAGAATCGCTATTGAATGCTCTTTGTGTGTGATGCCTCACTGCGCCCTTACACGTTTGCAACAGGGCTGCAACACTCTAGCCATAATCCGCTGCATACATCCATCTCGGCCTTGGCCTTCTTCAATTGGCATCTCCCCGTCCTCTTCACAGCGGCTTTGGATTTGATCCGAGGGTCAAGTGAAGTGAAAAGTCCGTAACATGCACGGTGGCACCAGCCTGAGCGAGCAGGACCGTGACGCGCACATCCTGCCTACACCAAGCACTGTACATGTACGTTTACATTCAAATCCAAACACTCGCACACCAAACTCTTGCGTAAATCGCGTGTGTGTGCGTGTGCACGTTCGCTGCCAGGTGTACATGTACATGTAAGGCCGGACGATTCGGTGGACTAGTAATGCTATATCCGATTATGTTATGTGCAATAAAGTGGCCGATTGTGATTTTTCCACCAGGATTCCGTCCGAGTCCGCGTGGGTTCGACGTAATAACAGGTTCATTGCCCATGGTCAGCGGTGGTAAGGAGGGTGGGAGGGCAAGTATCGGTGGGAGGATGGGCGGTTTGAGCTTGGGTTTGGGTATTGCTCAGTCGTTTTTTTTCTGGCCTCTTCGTAGACTTATGGATGGATGCAATTGATGTGCTGCTGTGCAAACTAGAGCCAACCTCGTGTGCACTAGGCCGTGGGTTCGCGGGCGATGATGCAATACGTTTGGTCGATGTTCGCTGTGGCTTCGCAGTGAGAAGGTTCTGCTCATAGGAGCATCGACGTTGGTTGCTCCACCAGCATTTAATGACGTTGCTCAGCCTGGGCGATGGGGTTTAGAATTCTACGCTTGACTTGAAGCATACTGTACAGACTCCTAAGATCTCCCGTCGAAATTTCCCACTAGAAGCTGTAATCAGTCAGGTGGTTGGAATCATCATCGATAGGGGACCACATGCCCACGATTACAGCCTTGTAAAGCACTCGGATATGAAACCTAATGTCATTAATACTTACAGGCAGTTACAGCCACTCAGCTGATAATATAATGAACCCAAAATCACCACTGAATAATTGAAGAATGGAAAATGCACCCCCGAACTCGAGGCCTGAGACAAGGGGGTGCGTGATGGGAGGGTGACACTGACAGTGTTTTATTACACGCCCGCCGAATCTGAACCATGTAACTGCGGACCCGGATGTAATGCAGGTGATGCATGTAATGAACCACCAAGTTGGAGGCATCATGCGCATGCAATCCCACGCATGCGCGTACATGAGATATCGCTGCTCCTTGGGAGGCCTGAAGATTCCTATGAGGCTTATAACCATCAATGACGAGAGTTGAGCGGGTTCGGCTTAAGTGGAAAATATGGGACGACACTTAGGCCGAATTGAATGGGCAAGTAAAAATGAGTCAACGCAGCTCGGGCCAATGCAATGGCCAATTGCTTAGTTCCAAAAGTACGCAACCACTTACTCGGTGTGCGCACGACGACTCACCAATCACCTTCATTCGACCTCTCGGTGAGAGCAACCCCCTTTAGGAGGGAGTTGTGCAGCGTGCGCCTCACCTTCAAAATGCGTCAGACACACGCATAGCGTTTCACGTAAACGACACCTCCAAACAATGTTAGCCAGACACGCCCACTGACGGCCACGGCAAGCAATAAATGAATGAGAAGAGCGAAAACCTTGCCTTAAACTGCCTCAAACCTTGCCCTTCCGTCCATCAATTAATTGCGCAAACAAGTCAGATGCGAATATGAAAGGATGATTGGCAAGGGGCTAAGTGCCGTAGAAGGTTTCGAAAGACCACCTTGCCCCAAGCCCAAACACCGCATTGAGAGGGGCAGAATTGAAATTAATGAGGTGCGACCACCCGACCTACTCCACCAGTTTCCGCACGCCTACTGAAACTCAACCACACAACCGTAAATGCTCCCGTACATAGCCTCTCCGCAATTACGAGGTGCTAAAGTTGGACAAGCCACCGGCGCGGCAGTTGCCTTGTCCTTGTCGTCGCAGAGCCGTCAGGAATGCCTCAAGGCAACGTGCTGGATGTACTCGAGCAATCGTCCACTATTCATTACGACCTGAAACCCCATCCAATCTTATAATATGCGTATTCAACCTCTTCAACAGGTCGATGACCATTGCTCCCTTCTTCGGCGTCACAAACGAGGATATCCTTCTCGAGTATTACCAACTCCGGCTCCTGGCTAGCAGTCGGCTGGGCTTCAGCGATAGGAACCGAGATATTGGATAGGTTTTCATCTGAACGAGAGTGGAGCGAAGCATGAGAAAGGATAGCGCCCTGTGATAAGGTCTCCTGGCGTGGTGGTCGGTGAGAATGATGGAATGGAAAGACCTGTTCGACAGACGACGACTCGGCGCTGTGCGTTGAGCGTAATGGGATTACCAGGTGGAAGGCGACAGGATTGCCCTCCAGAAATCCGTCGTCGCCACCCGAAATAGACATCGAATCCACGGCTTTGGTTCGAGGACCTGGGTGTGCTTCATTGAACCTTTCTGTCCCGCACGGTAAAGTCAAATTTGGTTCTGTGCGAGGAGGAAGGGGCTTCCGCAGAAGGCTTTCTAGGCATCCTTTAATCCAGATAGCATGTTGTGCCTCGTAAATAATATCAGCTCCGAATACCAAGTCAAAAGGAGAGCCTAATGGTTCATCGGGTTTGTCCGTTTTCGATGTATTGGGGAATAAGGACCAGTCCAATGGGTGCGACATAATCTTGACACCAGGGAGATCCTGAAAGGCAAAATTCGCCTGGATATTCGACGTGAGATTTTCCAATACGGTGGGGTAATAATCCGTAGCTACGATGGTGAACCTGTCAGGGATCCCGCTTCTACGTGTTCCTCGCTCCTCTGCCTCCGTGGGTATCTGATGCGTTTGCTGAAATCGCTCTAGCAATCGTCCAATGGCAATGCTAACCAGCCCAGTCCCCGCTCCCAACTCGAGTATTCGAAAATCGCTCCGTCGAGCAGAGACGGGAAGTGCCGCCGCCACCGATGACGTCTGTCCTGTGTGCTTGGATGATTCCGAGCATAATGAAAACTGCGCACCCTCTGCACTCTGACCACGAAACCAAGATCCACCGAATCCAAACCTGATCGGATCCTCTACGATAAGCTCTGAAAGGACATAAGCCCCACCCCAGGTCTGCGCACCTACACTCCCGTAATCTGAGTTATCCAACGGTACATCTCGCAATCGAATTGTGATGGGATCGGGATCAGGAGTACCCTTTCTATGTTCATTATCCCTTGACTCATCTCCATAATCACTTCTATCGTGCCTACCACTCAGTAGTTCGTTATCTCTCGATATTGGGATATATAGCTCCCGAGTGAGAACACCAGCGCCAGCCGGTCCCGAGCAAACCGCAAGTAAGGAAGCGGCCTCCTCTACAAGGGCTGAGTTTTCTGCTGCAGCGTTGTGTTCGGTTTCGATGTCTTCTTGCTGGGTAGTCAAATGTGCGACTAGGGCTGTAAGCCATCGTATCGCGTAAGCGCGCTCGAAATCGTCTGAACGATAACTTGTGAGATCACTATTCGTCTCGGACTTTATCACATCCTTTGAGACACTCAGTTCCGTGCCTTTAATATCGTTTTTTGCGAGCTCCGGGTCACCAGTTTTTCCGACCAATTTCGATCTGCGACGACGAAGACGGTGTGTGCCACGTATCTCGGGATTGTAGATTTTTCGGAGGTATTTCACTGCACTCGTCAGTGTGTATAGTGATTGCGAGGATATTGTCCGTATTGGCGGAAGGTGGGAGGTTGGAAGAAGGGTTGGAGAAGGGGCAGGCATGAAGATCGAAGAAAGAAAGCCAAATTTGGATACACTTTGCAACTTTCTTGGCTTCGCCTGTTTTGTCCCCTCCCACTGGCACCAGTTCGGCTTTCCATGGTACTCCGATGCTTGAGATATAATTTCATTGGGCTGGCTGTAAGTCCTAGATGGAGAAGTGCCATGCCAGTGGTTGCATATGCCCGCTGAATATTTCGATATCCAAGGCCTCAGGTAATACATTAATATTTATTCGTCAACTTCGTAGGAAATACTGCGGATCCATCCACGACCACATGCTCCTTGACAATTCAGACTTGATCATTGCAGCAGGAATAGTCAAGTGTCGAACTTTTTTTGACAGATATGCAGTAGATACAGTATGATGTCTCCTTTCCAAGCATACATTAAACTCCTCAACCAGACCAAACAGCTCCACCTGGGGCAGTGTAACTTTGGAGGTTGTTGTAGATGTTGACCTGCACTCGCTTCAGTGGCTTAAAACTAAGCATCTTAAAATTGATCTCACCAAAATGCCTGGGTCGCTTGCAGAATAAGCACCAGGTAAGGCGATTTTCGGTGGGTTAGCACTTCCGCCGCTAGTAATCTTAACTTGTGCACAGCCTAAAAAAATCACGATCAGCCATCGTGCTAGCACGGTAATACAGTTAATCCGGGCATACCAATGTAGAATTGGGCACCTCCAGGAGAGCCAGCGACGTGAAGGGCAATCTAATGGTATCGGATCAGATTCCTGCAATTACTGAGTATAGGGCGACTTACAACTTCAGCACGAAGAAGGTATTCTCCTGCGGGCAGGGAAGCGGGAAGTCTCACAGAGTGCTTGCCTATTGACCGATACAGTCAGTCCAAAATTTCGAATCTTAATGGAGCTGAGGTAATGTACCGTTGTTAGCATTGACGACGTCCGTAGCCCATTGTTGGCTGCTAGGATTGAGCAATCCAGATGAATAGATCTTCGTCCAAACGGCTCCTTGGCCATTCCAGGAGGCGACAGACGAGGGTGCTTTGGCGATGTAAACTTGGACAGGCCCTTTGTGTCCACCAGAAATGGCATCCTCGCCGGTACGTTGGTCATGCTGGTGCCATTCAAACCTGATGTCCCTTAATTAGCATCCCACTAGCTGGCCAAAAAAACTGGGAGACATACGTGATTTCTGCACCTGCTGGGATGCTGGCGGTGGCAACACCTGATCCAGAAGCGCCATTCACATTGCATACAATATCACCACTAGTAACCGAGGTGACTGGATTATTGTTAGGCGGGACGCGAAGGAAGTTGTTTTTTCCTTGGTCAACCTGTATGTTGTAATGAGAAGGGTGTCCTATCTCAGGTCGTGTATTAAACACTTACGCCGTTGACCCAGATGTACTGGAGGGTGACTGAATAACAGAATAATATTAGTATTAAGCCAACGTATGCCCAAGAAAAAACGGACAGTGAGCATGAGCCACGGAGGCAGCAGCCAGAAGTGTCAGCGCGAGTCTCATTGTGGAACTAGAAGGGTTGAGATCTAGAGTAGCAGGAATACCACTCAATTTATACCACCTATGAGTTGTGGTGCAATACCACGAGGTGTATACGCGTTGCTTCTATTGAGACCGGGATCATGCACCACAGGAGTTTCGGGAAGCACTAGAGTGTGCAATTGGATGTCGAGTTAACGCAGCATAAATTCTCCGACCGAGATTAATGCGACAATTCAAGTGGTTTTTTTAGCTCTATCCTCAACTGTTTTAGGCAAAGAATCATTACTCAGATAGACGTTGATCGCGTGGTTGTGTATGCAAGGGATTCCATTATGGCTAGACCGAAGCATGAATTTACTACCACTACTAGGATGGTACTGAAATGGAAATGTATATTTAAGTGGCATATGACCTAGTAGTAAGGGTATGGCATTTGTGTTTAAGGGTAGAAGACATACCACGAAAGGTTTAGTGTAACGACCATCCGGAATATTAGCGAGGTAGATGAGGCAATTTCCATGAAAGCTGTTGCCATGCTGTGGTATTATACTGCATGAACGTATCGTGACCGAACGAAGTAGAGATAGCGGGGAAATTCCACCTCGTGGGTTCGAAGTAGTCGTCAACGCCGGCAGGGCAGGTACTGTTACACCTTTATGGATAAGGACCGTTGACACAATTAATAGTCCCTTACAATTAAGGCAGGATTTCGGGAATGCGACTGCTGTCATTATTAATTAGCTCACGCAAAATCTGATCCATCTTAAACTCCAGGCAACCATGAATGGAATTTGACTCGTCGGCAATCCGCGTACACAATCCCCGCGTACCCTACGTAGGCCACATCAAAGTCAGTCATGAAGCGCTGGGGCATAATCGTGATGGCATCGCTTATCATTCAAATTGTAACAGAATGGCAGTTATTGAGCCAATTATTAGTACTCGAGCTTAGGAAAATGGGTTCGCCGCCTTGGTGCGCTACTGTTCCCTTTACTGAGAGAAAGTCTCTCGATAGGCGAGCATAAGATAGAGCAGTATTGTAGCTACTCCATAAATTCGTTCATGTCAAACTTGCCGAAGTTGCTGCGAGAGGGAATTTCTCGGAAGGTCGAAACTAACGGAACATGATAGAATGCAGCAAGATGACACCGCCTTAACTTCATGATGTCAAATATGCGTCAATGTTGCTTCTTTCTCTGTATTACTCTCGGAATAGGAGTGGCAGGTGGTCAAGCAAGAATTTCGGAATAGTCGCATAGTAACGGACCACGATAAAGTTTGGATGATACACGAGGACGCTGCACTCAGTTCTGACTTGGTCTCATGAGTAATATTTGATGGTATAATCAGAGCAGGCCTACAGATCGAGAGTATGCTCTCGATGCGGTTGGTTGATCTTCATAGCAGTGCCCTGTTGTTCTCTTGAAACGCGATTTCCTCGTGAAAGCCCTCCCAAATCTTCGTCCTATTCTCCCCACCGCGCTCAGCGATCAACTGACACAAGCTATCTCAGTTCGAATGAGCGTGATACCGAGCAATTTGGAAGTGCTGTTGCCTTCAGCAATCCAAGATAACGATAGGAATGCTGGCGAGATCACTGGAGGATGAATCTCTGGATCATCCGCTTTTGCACTGAGGATTTTGACGATTGTAGCTGAACCCGAGAGAACGTATTTGCATGATGGGGAGGATTTGAGAAGTCCAATGTCCGCCGGAAGTTTCTGTTTTAGTGAGCCCACAAGGTCGCAACATGATCTTGAATTTAGATGCCCTAGTGCTACTGAGTATCCTGTTTTCGGACAGTAAGTATATCTAATTATTACGGAAGACGCAATATAGGCAGAGAGACCTTTACCCTTATACACGTCTGATGGACTTCCATATTCGATACTGTCGCGACCGCTCTCGAGACCAATCCTCCCCCAATATGTTGCATATCTTCCCGGGTTGAATCAGGTGCAATGCGGGCGAATCCTCCACCATGCGATCCAATTTGACATATTCCCAATATGCAGGCATCCACCCAGTCGCCTCCCAATCGACAATTCCGGATAGCCTTCCATTCAGCATGATCAAATTACCAGCGTGTAGATCGCCATGAGTATTGCAAATTAGTGACTCGTTGGGATTGTCGATTGTTCTGAGCCGCGAAATGACATTAGCAATGTCGTGGCGTAGAATCTCGATGTCCTCCATTGTTAATGTATCGAAGACTTCGTACAGAGGCTTTCCCGGAACTCTAGTGATAATCATGTAGCAATGCTTCTTATCCAGTACCAGGGTATCGATGTGACGGGGCGCCAGAATGTTAGTTCGCTGTTCGACGACTTTGAGCGCATTTTCTTCGTTTTGAAGTGCCGTAAAATTTCGCCCTTGCTTGAGATACAACCCAAATGGAAGCCGTTGAGCCAGTCCTGTTAATATGCGGTGAGGTTTACCATAGAGTCGTTCGCCCATACGGGCCAATAAAAAATAAAGGCGTAGGCGTAGTGAGCTAGGAAGAAGACGAAACAACCATCGATAGAGAGCCACTGGTATAGGAATTAACCCTGTTATGCACGGTTAATGCGCATCGATGGCAGGACAAAACTGGAGATTCTACCATCAGACCACGACTTAAATCCGCCTCCTCTCCTCTTTTCTTCGAGTCCAATCCAGTGCGCAAATGAGGAAACGCGATAGAAGAAGTCGATGAGCAAGTCATTGGGTGGTGGTATATGAATACGTTTAGGAAACTTGATCATATCTTTGTTCTCTAGGGTTGAGCCATCCGCATATCTGAAGGGACGAGAAGCCAGGAGTGTTTCTATGAGTTGGTATTGCTGATGTGTATATCGTTAACATGAACCCAATTTCACAATGCACAACGGAGTCTAGTACGTACTGTGGGAGTAGGGACCCGCGCTTTCTTTCGGCGGTGTCGTCCCAGCGGAATTAGCAGCAGCGCACTTTTTTTCAAGGCCATATTTGCATGGTCGCTTATGTACCATAAATTTTCTTCGCTACGGACCCCTGGTGCGCTGGCTTCAGTTATCGAGCGAATTTCAGTCATCCCAACTTTGGTAAACATGATGTCGAGCAAGTTAGCTATGTCACCCCCCTCGGCTATTCGAGGTAGTGATAGAAACGCTGGAGACACAACATGTCGAACAGAGACACGACTGCCCCCAAACCAGCGCTGCGAAGGCGTTTGTTGTGTAATACAACACCGGTTGTTGTCTCGTTCGATGACAGCATCCAATACAGCACGAGAAACAGACGGGTGAGTTGAGCTGCTGTAACGAACTAGGGTATATTAAGGCTGATACGTAAGAGAAAGAAGCCAGGATACATACACTTTAGGGCTAAGTCTTCTAGGATGAATGCCATCGCACGAAGACCACTTTCATCTTGCTGGAGAATGTACTGTGCAGCACTTTCGGTATCGACTGCGCACCGCACAAAGGACTTCAGTAACTGAAGGTGGGTTCTAGAAAAGGGACACGATTCAATAACTTCATAACTCTGTTGTGCGATGGGGGTTGGCTTCATGTTTGTCTGCGTTATTTCAATCATTGTCGTGATCTTCATGTACACTTACGTGACTCCGGGTTGCGCAACACTTGTGGGTCCACTTGTTCTGGGGTGGACAACCTAACTGATATTATACATTGGAAGCCAACTCACCTCGTTTACGGGGCTAAGTGCACTCTTTTGTCAACTTTTCTGCATTTTTTTTGTGGGAGTTTCTGTCTGACTATCGCAATCCATTTGACACAACATAGTAGATATGCGATTTAGCCCATCGATAGTGCTTGCCATGAGTTCTTGGTTTAGGGTCATCATTATCATTCCAGATCCGGTACCAATGGGGTACAAAGCCCATAGGGCACAAACCGGGCACAGCTGTCTGCTCACGCAACCCTCATGTCGCCCCCATCAGACAGCGCTGTTGGTCAAGAGTGCGGCGATTCACCGTCGATACTTCAGCTCACTGAGGCTTCTTTCCACCCCGTGCTCGGCGCTCTGCAGACACCTTCAACACCGCTATCAGCGGAGTATAACTTCTGGCTTCACATCATTATCCAACCGGGACCAAGGTGGTCCTTGTTCGCTCAGGAAGAGTATCCTGTCGGGCATTCGGTCTTCTATGGTTTCGACGACGGGAATCAATGCTGGGTGCAAGGGGCTGCAGTTAGAGGAGATCACTTCGCGAGTACGAGGTCGATCAAGCTGGCTGTTCCAGTTGCAAAGTTAGACGATACAGATGTCCGCGTACTTGTCCACCAGCATCGGGAACAGTCACTACTCGTTACATTTCTGGACACGATTGAGCGAGTTCGCCTAAATAATGAGCAGGACACACAGCAAGAGGATATGGACGCTCCTGACCTTCTCCACAAGGCGCTACTCGAGTTGGCCAGGGAGGATATTATAACCACAGGAGGTGGGACTATTGAGGAAAGGATTCAGGACCTGATGGACCTTGTTTACGAAGTGATAGATGAGATGCAAGAGTGGCCTGCGCATAAGAGTTTTGAGTGGGTCCAAGAATCTCAGGTGAAAGAACGCCTAGGCATTATTTAGATTCTTAATGGTATGTCACTTGCGCTCACCTTCGTTATGGTGGACATTCAGAGGGCTCACTCAATACCTTTTACTCCTCCCAGACCTAAAATAGATAATCGCAGAATATGCACACCTTGTTAGCATCTGCAATGAATTCTACTCAACCCATCAGTCATCGGCGAAGCCGTAATTCAAATGCGGCATCACTGATAATCAATAATAGGTCAGTGAAGTATATCTGCGTCAGGATGTATCGTACAAACTCACAAACGTGGTCCTTCATCCTTAAATGACATGACTGATCGACTTCCATATTCTATATTGACGCGACTGCTCCAGAGACCAATCCTCCCCCAATGCATCGCATGTCTTCTGAGGTTGGGGTAAATGCAATCCAGGCGAGTCCTCTATCATGCGATCCAATTTTACATATTCCAATATGCAGGCATCCACCCAGTCACCTCCCAATCCACAATTCAGGATAGTCCGCCGTTGAGCATGATCAGATTACCGTCGAGGTGTAGGTCGCTAGAAGTGGGGAAGATCTCATGAAGGTGTCCAACCCTTCCTCCACTTCTTTACTCATATTGAAGAGTAAAACTTGTCGAATTCCGTCTCGAAATTGAGTGGCTCGCAAGGGAAATCCCCAAGCCAATAGTCGCTGAGAGAGCCACCCCTTGTGTTACAGATGAGTGACTCTTTAGGATTATCAACCCTTCTGATTTTACCATACAGAAGACTTCGGTAACCGAAGGTGTGTTCGAGAAAATGAATGCGATTCAATAGCTTCAAAACTCTTCTGAACGGTGGGGGTTGGCTTCATATTTCGCCATCAACCAGCATCGGCAAAGTCCACACAACAAAGGATCTCCGCCTAAAAAGGGGTTGATCTCGTCAACCACCCTCAAAACTATTCTCGAAGCCACCAATGCTGACCTGCCTGCACTGTGCACGCAATACTGGGCTACGAAGCACGCGGCTAACTTGGTTCCAGTATCTCAGCTGTCCACTTGCTTTTAAGGCCAGATTTATCTCCATTTATCCTTTCTCCTCTATAGTATGCACAACCCATATACCAGCTCGATACTTGTTGGAAATGGATAAGGATTTATGGACTATCAATACCAGTGCTGCTCGAGGCTCAGGGTCGTCGTTATCACCCCAGATCCAGTGCCCGAGGCCTTTGGATGGTATAAAGCCCTTCAAGGCCCTGCCGTATGCTAACACCACACATCCTCATGTCTCCCTCACGCGAAGTCATTGACCGCGAGCAATGCAAATCTCCATCTATTTTTCAGGCAACCGAAGCTTCTCTTCCCCCGGTACTTGGTGCTCTACAGACCGAGAGAACGGTACTGTCCAAGGACTACAACTTCTGGCTTCATATCATTATACAGCCGGGGCCAAGGTGGTCTTTATTCGCACAGGAGGAATGCCCCGTTGGTTATACAGTCACTTACGAGTTTGACGGCCGTCGCCAACGCTGGGTGCAAAAGCCCGCAGTTAGGGGAGATCAATTTGCAACAACGAGGTCGATCAAGGTCGCCGTTCCGGTGGCGAAGCTGGACGAGGTGGACGACCGCATCCTTGCTCTCGAAGATCGCGAACAAACGCTGCTGGCCACATTTTTAGACACAATGGAGCAAGTGCGCTTAACAGTCGAACAGGATCAACAGTTGGAGGATATAGACCCTTCTGTCTTGGTCCACAAAGCGCTGCTCGAGTTAGCCGAGGGCGATGTGATTACTACGGCCAATGGAACATTCGAGAAGAGGATTGAGATCCTGATGGATTTTGTATGCCAAGAAGTCGGTGATGTTTTCAACTGGTCTGCGGCTAAGGGATTTGAATGGGTTCCGGAGTCTGAGGTGAAAAGGTGTTTGGGTCTAGCTTAGCCATGGCCAAACGGTGGGTTGTCTGCTTCTACCGTAATTATCGAGTAACTTAAACTCTTTGTTTGAATTAAAGGGTTTATTAGCGTATTTGGGCATTAAATAAGTTGTAGACGGATATTTTATGCGCACATGTATGACTGATTAGAAGGATATGGCTCGAGATTGGTGCTAAGTTAGCGCTATATTGTACAATATGCTATTGCTACAATAAATACAATCCTACGTATACACGTATCCACGAAATAGTACACTAGAAAGCAAATCAAAGGACCTGAATAACCCAAAAATCGAAAGGGGTAGCGTCCGACCATCAAAAACCAGGTCCCCTCAGTAAAGCAATGTCCATCCGGAACGCGTGGTACTTCAGTGACACGCCCATCTCCCTACAGACCTCTTCCAACTCTCGACAGCCTAATCCCTGCTGCCAAACATTCAACCTAACTGAACTCCCACTGGGAAGACTATAGCCCAATCGCGACCCATCGTGACAAAACCTCCTCATGATCGTTAGTTCCTCCAAACCCCCTTCACCCGTCCTATAAGGGCGATTGGCTCCAGTTTTGCTCCCCACCCCACGGTGTGGGCCCCCTACGCCCCTGTTCCTCACGAACGGCACAAATTCCTCGTATCTCAACACCGTCCCATCGAGAGGCGTCACAATCCGAGAATATGGAACCACGAATATGGCCAACTCCAACTTCCTAACGCTCTTCGGCAATACATCGAAGACCTTCACAGAGCACGGTGAGAGATACGCAAACTCTTCTAACCGGGGACAGAGTTCCAGTATTTTAAGAGGGAGGTCGTCCTTCGTTTCACGTTGAATATTGAAGGGTAGCGAAATCCGTAGAGTGGTTAGTTGAGTGCCGATATTTCGGAAGGACAAGACATGAAGGATGGAAGACCCATGTAAAGCTTTGATGTCCAAGAGGCTCAGTTCCCGCAGATTGCTTGTCGTGATTTCTTCGTCATCAGTATCACCTTCCTGATCCTGGCGCATATATCCTCCTTTGTTCTCCCTGCTGTGATAAGTGGTGTTCAACAAGTCCAGGACAACATATTCCGGAATCAAACCCTCCTTCAAGCATAGCGACCGTAGCTTCGGCAACTTCACTTTCATATGCACGTACGGTAAGATGTCCTGGCTTCCCCAACTCAAAATCGTCAACTCCCTCAAATGCCGCTGAACGTAGCGAAGTTCGAAGGAGATGTCCATCGGCAACCACGTCGGACACCCGATAACCATCGAGTGTATTGTCTTCGGGACTTGGTAATCTATTAGGACAGACGCCGCAGAATCTGGAGTGGACGAACGCGACGAAGATGCCGACGAAGTTGGTGAAGAGGGTTGTGGTATACGCGAAGAAGCGAAAAGTTGGTAATCCCCATAACACTCTACACTCACCAACCCATCGCAAGCCTTCAAACACCTCTCAATATAGATTATACAAGTTCGAATGTGGACATCCGGATACTTATCCCCGAGTGGAACATCATCGATAATGAACCGCTTCACGTAGCTTCCGTAGCTTCCCAGTGCTCGACACAGCTTCTCTAGCATGATGGGATCGGCAAAGAGGACGACGTGGTGATAGAGTATCGGGAGGATAACCTGAGCGAATCCCTTTGATACGGTGGCGAGTTTCGCTAGTTGGGCGCGTTGGTGGATGTAGTCGTGTACCGCGATCGCACTTCCGGGAATATACAGGGGCTCTAAAAAGTCCAGTATTCTACAACAAGTTTCGATCGGAAGATCGGCTAGCGTGACGGATGGTGCGCAGTGAGCTCCCTGATTTGCAGGGAGAAAAGACTCCTCCAATCGTGTTATGCGTCTGAGAGATGGGGTAATATACTCTTTCGCAGTATTGCGTACGGAAAGCAAAAGCATGGACGCATCTGCTTCGTCAGGAACAGGCGCTCTAAAGGCGCCTTGAGAGAACTTCAAAAGGGTAGACGGTGTGTGGTGGTGATTTGAAAGAATGCGGCCAATCGCCTCAATATCGTTTCGCGCCCTTTCCGCAGCAGACGCAGAAAAGAGGTGAGCGGATTCAGAAAATGGTGACGCAGAGCCCTGCAGACCGAATACGTTGCTAATGGCGGCATTGACGAGGCCGGATGCGATAATAGGTAGCTCTTCTTTCCTAATATCAAACTTGAGTGATTGGAGATCCATAGGTAGCGCCGCTTCTAGTCCTGTGGGCTTCGCTGAAGAGTGTGGAACAAGAAGTCGAAGCGCTGGAGAGAATTCTGGTTGATTCTCATATCCAATTGGCTATCAGTAATGTAAACATGAGAAACGAGAGCACGAATTGGATAGCGGGATAACCCCAGAGACGGAGAGCAAGTAAAGACTTACCATTTGGGCATAGTTCTGGTACATCCCTCCTCTTGATAAAGGCAACGAGACGAAATGCCGACCAGTGTTAGGATCAGGTTCATAAACGATCGGCTCTGAGTGCCATCCCCTGAAACTATTCCGTGCTACTGCCTTTCTACAGACTAGACACACGAGGAAGTAGGCCGGTGGATCTCCTTGTTGAACGATGACATCAGCCAGGAATTGGTATAGCTAGTGAGGCGTAGAGTAAGTGGAAACAGAGACGACATTGACGATGAGAAAGAGAGAAGTGTCGTGATGATCATGGGAGGAGGAAGCAAAAACGGAAGAAAATAAAAAAGACGACGTACAATTTCAAATCGAACACAACTTGAAGTTAAACCATTGACACGGATATTCAGACATCCGCAGGCTCGAATAAACGGGAGCCATTGTCTAGGCGGCATTTCCCTTTCTCCAACTATGCGACTTTCAACCAAGTTCACGTTCAGGATCTACCACGGTTGCTGGTCTGTACCAGGGCAAACGGGAGCGAATTACGGTACAGAAGTACGTGTACACGTCAATCTATCTTGTCCAATCCCTCCAGAAACTCCAAGAGGTACGTGGTGATTATCGTTGGAACAATCAACGTGATGATATCAGGCTTTAATGTTTCTGCCCCAGTCTGGATTCTGCAAGTCGACTAAAACCCGAAATTAAACGGGGCTCCAATAGTGATGATGACTCCAACGAGATCTGGGTTGCAACCTGCAAGCACAAGAAGCTCGAGGTGATGGGCAGAAAGAAGGGGGGAAAGAGAGAGAGAACACCCCAACACGCCACGGTACCGGATTTAAACTATCCTGCAACGCGCCTCGAGGCTGGCCTTCTTATAATGTCCGATATCATTTATGCCTCCACCGCGACAGCTCACGCGTTAATGTGGTGTTTGTTGCCTTGTGGTAGCCTCGTCCTTTGCTGTGTGCTGTGTTAGCGTCAAGTGACACGAAGTACCGCCCGGAGCGGGGTCACAGTATAGGTGAGGATCATTCATCCATCGAAGTCCCCATGTGTAGCTAAAGGAAGACCCGGGACGTGCGCGGCGCAACAGGGTCTGAGAGAGAGCTTTAAGGTTAGAGCCTGTAAGCCTTTGACGTTCCTCGTGGACGGTATCATCAGTCTACGTAGCCACATCTGTGGTGTTGACCTGCCCAACACGTTGACGCCACAACGCTGCTTAGTTCCGTACAATAGCCCACAACACGGAGCTTTCATAGGACTACAAGGAACCAAATCTATATAATGCATTAAAGAATAAAGCAAAAACACAAAGACCCAAAGCTTGAGCCAAGTTCCAAATGTACAACGAAAGAAACTATGCAACCACAAAGGGAACAAGTCACTACAAGTCCTACAGCCCCGGCAGCACTAACACCGTCACTATCTTCTGCCCTTCATAAATCCATCATTCTCACCCACCTCGTCCTCATCACTATCACCCACATCAAATATCGCCTGTCCACCTCCACCGCCTCGTTGCTGCTGTTCCAGTTCCAAATCACTCGCCCTCGCCCTCTCTTTCCCCTTCAGCGATCCTCTTCTGTACACATCCCCACCTCCGTTGTCGTGGCCGTTCCCGTGTTCGTCAAAGCCGCCGTTCCGGATGGATGCGTTCAATGGGATGACTTCATCTGCGGGACTCTGGTCGTTCAAGGGAAGTTTGAGACCCTTTCGCCTTGTGCGGTACCATATGTAGCCTCCGATACCAAGGAAAATGAGTAGGAGAACTAGAGCTGAAGAACCAGCATTGTAGTATGCTGCACATAACGCCCAACACGCATCAGTGCATCTCGCCAAAGGGAATCGAATCTCTATCACTCACCCTCCCACATGGCTTTATCTTGTTCCGGAGTTTTACCTGAAACAGGCGTAGTAGTTGGTACAGCGTCACCCTCTTGAATAAATATAGGCTTAGAGTCTGCCCCAATCGCACTTGGTATTCTCGCCGAGCCCTCCACGACTTCAGAAAAGTTGAATCCCATGAATCGTAGTATCATGTCGTGCGTCACGTGTGGGACGTCGTATGGTGCCATATGCGAGGCGTTGAAGATCTAGACGCGTCGAGTGAGTGATCAAGGGAATTAGGACTTGGAGAGTCGGGTCGTACCTTGGTGTAGGTCAGGTTTCGGGAAGACACCCAAGTACCAGCGGGAGACCCATCAACCGTCCAAGTTTGCGTTTGGACCGTCTACAAAAACCAAGTCAATACTTGCACCACACTTACAAAACCACCAAGAACACTTACACCAAACCCAGTCTCCCCATTCCAAGTCATAGCCTGAATCATAGCCTCCATCCCCACATAATTACATATCAAATCCTGATCACCAGCGAATATCAGCACCGGTATCTTCACCAGAACCTTGGGTAAAACCGAGATTGAGGATTCGATCGTGTCTTCGTGGTATTGTTGGTGAACTTGACCACGGCATTCGATCCAGTTGCCTGGGTGGGAGTCTGCGTGAAGCGCCCGAACAACGTCTTGCCGCTGATTGAGAATGATATTTATGAGGTTGGATAAGAGGACAAAGCAGTGAGGATACGTACACCGAGGTATCTAGTGACATTTGCCAGTGGCTGTGGCCAGTTCATGCCGCAAGCTGGATACGTATCGTCCAACCTCACATCATAGATATTGATGCACATCCTTGTGCCATTTTCCCTTCAGTGGTGTGCGCATCAGACCAGATAGACAGGAACCAGAGAAAAAACGGCATACTCTCTCTCCCTGACTTTCATCACGTCCATCAACAAACTCTCGCATTTTACCACTTTCACGGGTTCTCGATCTTGAACTTCGTTCAACGCAGCCACACACTCGTCCGTCTTCTTTTTCGCTTCCTTCCATGCCTATTCCCGATGAAGCAACCGCCGAGGATGAGCAACAACCCTGATGAGCGACTACGAGAGTGCTTACATCCGAATTTTTCTCCAGAATACCCATTTTGACTGCATAGTCGATGTATGAGGGGTATTGTCTCCTTGCGTCTATCCATCCATTTCCGATTGCAGCACCGCGTAGGGGTATCCCGAGGGTTGAGTCTAGAATGCCTTGCGCTGAATGCCATTACAGAGAGTATGAGGTGGATTGCACGTGAGTTAGTGAAGAGATAACGGACCAAAGTATGGTATATATTGCCCAGCAAAGCTTTCTCCACCGAGGTATGTCTACAGTTTGGCGAGTTAGAGACAAGGGACGACGAGGGGATGACCAAAGAAGGAAAGTGGCACGTACATCGACGTGTTCGTACTCTGGGAAGACCGCATAGAAATAACGCAGGAATTGTATAAACTGTTCAGTGGCCTGTCCAATGGAACGAACGCGTCAGAACCTATCAAGTAGGGATACAAAAACCCACCTGTTGAGTAGTATGCACGTACTTGTCCGTGCTGGTATATGAGTAGCCTGTTCCAGCAGGCTGGTCCACTGGATACGTGTTATAAGACCATAGATAGCAAAAAGGGTGGTAGGACACGTACCGTAGACGATTGTGGTATATTCTTCCCAACCCCCTTCAACAACATTGAATCCACCATTTCCGTCTGATCTCCAAGGTCCAATCTCCATCATTAATCCGTCGAACGAAGAGCACCCTGGTCCGCCCTGTGTAGTTAATGTAAAATGAGCGCTTTGTTACATGGCTGAGCCCGGCACTGATCCACCAACCAAGAGATTGATGCAGTGAAAGGGAATGCTTAATACAAGGAGACCCACTTACGTTGAACCAGAACATGATTCGCGGCCTATCCGCCAGCCGTCTGTTCTTCACCAACACAAAGAACAGGTGCGGAACTACTTCTGTGCTTGAGGCTTGCGATGCATGGGGGTCAGCTGGTAGGTGACCAGCAAAGATTGTTAGGGGGCGATCTGGGTTTTGGTGGATGTCTGGTAACGAAGGTACGTAGAACGATGCAGCCGACGGGACTATAGGTAGTCAGGAGGTGAGTTAGCATCACAAATGTAGGATAGGGCAAAGAAACAAGTTTCTGGAGCGGACCGGGAGGATACGTACTGTCGGTCGGGGCTGCGTGGACTGTAGCCCGGGGTAGGAGAAGTAGCAGAACGAGTGAAGCTAGAACGCTCCATGACTTGAGCACACTGCGGGAAGGCGTCTGTCTCATCGCACTTTAGTAAAGCCCGCCACGATCAAGGCTTGAGCGGCTCGGTGGGGATATTGTGAGACTCTTTGCTCTCGGGTATTGAAATAACGCGAAGGCGGATTGTGCGACGTGGCCGTGCGAGTGGCGGGAGTCTGAGTTTGGTTCAGACCTTTGCGGCGCCGCGAATGTTGGCCTTGGGGTGGTCTTTTGTGGTATGCGACGCACGCCGACGAGATGCTGGGTTTCTGCGATTGGAGCGTAGAGCGGGTGCAGGAGTGCCAGCAAATTGAGGGGCGGTTGAGATCAGCCCCGTTCCGACGCTATCAATCAATTTCAAAATAAAGACAATAATAACAATGCTGCCATCCCACACCCCCCTCGGTTCTCAACGACTACGCGTCTTTCCACCCAACCACCACCATAGTCTGCTGCCATGAGGCTTTCTTCGATATCCTTCGCTCTGTTGACGACCACTTTCACGACTCTTGCGAATGCACAATACTTCTCCGCAGGCTGGTCACCGGGCGAGCCTGTGCCTGCCGCAGACGACACCGTAGCTCCACAACCAACTGCCTACGATCCTAGCGCCAACAATGGCCACACTGACAAGCAAGGACCGCAGAGTCTAAGCAGTTTATTCGACATGAAGAATATCCTGGGCTCCAGACCATCAGTTGCGCTATTCGCGCGGTTCGGAATCAATATCACGGAGAGATTGGCCACGCAATTTGACAATATGTGGGATGAGAGAATACCACTTATCACGGACGACAACTATGAAGACGTAATTGCAAGGGAGCAGTTTGAGAGCGAGGAAGAGGAAAGGAATAGATTGTGGCTTCTAGTTGTGTACGTCGAGCAAGACGCCTATCGTACCTTCAAGCACTAACTAGTCAAATTCAACAGAACGGTCACTGCCTCCAAGCAAGAGGGCCTATCCAAAATAGTGGACTCGGTCTTTGATACCGCATACAACGACACCCTCATTGCGGGTGACCTACCCCACGTTCGTTGGGGCAGAATCGACTACCTCAACGTTACCTATCTCACCACCAAGTGGGGACTCTGGCAGTACGTCCTAGCCCAAACTTGCCATTGACTTAATGCTCACGCGACCTCTTGGCGGGTAGGGCGCCTTACCTCGTCATTCTGCACGATCGAGGCCAAACACTACGATTCTACCGAGCTCAGAACCTCCGGCTGAGGCCTGAGACGCTTCGTCAGTTCCTTCTCACAGATGGCTGGAAGGCTACCCCCCATTGGGCATCCTCCTTCGCTCCTGGTGGTGAACGGTTCGTAAACCATGCTCCTTATCTCTCTTGCTGTTTGATAGTGGGTCATGTCGTGTGACTTTTTGCTGCAACCGCGTGAATCATCACGGCTCGCGACATGACGCGGATAACGACATTTCCCCATCCGTAACGCACCCCAAGACCTCTTTTATTTCGTTCTACTCTGCTCCGCTTCTTTCTTCACTCAATTAACCATCCTATTTACAGAGAATACATCATGGACTTTTTGGCGACATGGCTCACCAAAATCTACAACATCACAATCCTAGTACCCCGCTGGGTGCTCTTCCTCGTCTCAGGGAGTATCGGTTCGCTCGTCATTGGACTCATGCATCGCGGTGGAGGCGATGACGCGAAAAAGACACAACAGAAGACGACGAAACAAGTCCAGAGTCAGAGCCAAGGACAAGGGCAGGAACAAGCAACATTGCCTTCAACGCCAAACTCAAAAGCCGCTAAGTCCAGTGCTACAACTACAGGGAGAGTGGACTCGCCCCATTCGGCCAAGAAGAGCCCAGCAAAGAGAAGAAAGTAGTTGCGCGTATGTACATGGAATTGTCGATACCCCTGGTGCTTTGAATGTGTGTGGTCTGTATGCCTATCTCTGGTGCTTATTTCGTCCCTTGGTTGACCGTTTTCTATACCATATTTGCTGTCGTTCTTGGGTTTCAATCTTTTGATTTGATCTGGTTATTTTTGTATATAGTATACTAGTTGTCGGATTGAATTTATTATAGCAATGTAAGGACAAGTGTTGCTTCAGTTTCGTGTTGATCATTCATACTGATTTTGTGTGCAGGACACCGCGGTGTCCAAATGCAAACGCGCCCAGATCACGCGCTCAATTTAGTATTCGCGTCAGGCTCGAGCTTAACTTCATGGCGCCATCTCACCAACACGCACCCCAAACTACAGATGCCAGCATCGAGATCAAAGCTCGACGACACCAAAATGCACTAGCACCAATCTCATCACTCCCACCGGAGCTAATCTGCAGAATCCTGATAGACATAGTCGACGACCACGTCGCCGCCGCGGAGCACTATCTCACCGAGTACTTCATCAACGCCGCACCCTTTCGGATCTTTGCTTGGATTCCCCTCACGCACATTTGCGCGCAATGGAGGGATACAGCGCTCAGTCATGTGTCTCTATGGACCCACCTATGGACTACGAATCTGCAATGGTTCAAGCTGTTCATCGAGCGCTCTAAAGACCAGCCGCTCTACCTCGACACCTGGTCCGGAATGGCAAGTAGAGCAGAGTACGACGAGATGTTCCAGCTCATCGCGCGCAACATGCACAGAATCCATTCACTGCACATCCGGCCGCGGTACAGCGGGAAGCGGGTCCTTTCGCTGCACAACATACCTGCTCCTCATCTAGAGGTCCTCAAGTTTTCCCGGTTCGACCTCGAAGAGTGCCCTGATCGACCTGCGCCAGTTGAGCCCGCTATCATGCCCAGGCTGCGCCAGTTGCACGTCATCTCGTCTTCAATGGACAAGTGGGACTGGATTCTGCCTTTGCAGCTTCCGTCTGTCGATACCCTCGTCCTTGAAGACATCGACCCCGACGAACAAATGCTCTTGATCAACCGCTGCCGCATTGGACTCCGTCATTTATCTATTTCTGGACCCTTTGATTTCGACTTGGTTCAACCCCAACATATCACATTGGCAAACCTTCAATCATTAAAGATCGCCTTCGTACCTTGGTCCGTCGTAGATTGCCTCGATTTCCCCTCGGTTTCTCACGTAGAAGTCGACATTCCTATTTCCCCTCACTCTCCGGAAGACACAGAGCTCGTCCTCTCAAAGTTGATACAACTCTCGAACCCATTCAAAACACCAGAACCAAGATATCCACTGTCACATATACAGCCCCAGCCCCGGGCCTACCTCCACCACTTTTCCCTCTCATGGGAAGCAGACTACTTCAGCATCACAGCACTCGGGCCCACCCCCGCCAACAACAACCTCGTCCTCTTCCACTTGCACGACACCAACCGCCCGACCCTCTTCAGCCCCTCCGAACACGCGCTGCTCTTGCGCAACCTCATCTACACCGCCGAGACCACAGGCGTGGGTGTCCACTCGATCAGTCTCACCGGCAGATCGAACAAACCAGTCCGGTGCACAGAAATCTTCCGCGCGTCGAGGAACCACGTCCATGTCTCCACGCTTTATCTTGGAGGCGTTAACCGTCTTATAGAGTTGCTTA
Organism: Volvariella volvacea V23; assembly: GCA_000349905.1. NCBI lineage: Eukaryota > Fungi > Basidiomycota > Agaricomycetes > Agaricales > Pluteaceae > Volvariella > Volvariella volvacea. The sequence goes on along the minus strand of KB722744.1, from coordinate 31,309 downwards.
CGCTGTGTAAGCCGTCCTGTTTCAGGGAGACGAAGAACCTGATTAAAATTCAACAAAAGATATCTTGCGGTTGTGAAGAGTGCTGCGAGATGCGCGCGAGTTGTTATCCCGGGCTTGAAACTCTGGTTTTAGACAACGCCGATGACCCAGAGGGGGATTTGTTTGGCGGCTCGGAGTGCTTGGATGCGTTTGTGAGTTGGTTGGGGGAGAGAAGGCGGAGGGGGTGGGGATTGAATAGGCTGGTGGTGAGGTTTTCGTGTGGTGAGGCTGCAGAAGGTGGGTTGAGTCGGTTGAGGGAGGTTGTGGGTAGCGTTGTCGAGGAGCTATCCAGGACTTGAATCTGAACCATAGGGGCGGGTGCCTTCAACTGAACAACATCAGCCGCCAAGAAAGCATCACGTCGCGGAGGAATTGGAATGTACGAGGCACTTGCCAGTGTCCATGTATTATTCTATCGAGCGCATGGTCCCAAACATCATCCCAAATACTTCTAACACAGATCTGTAATATAACCAACCCAGCATATCGTAAGAATCATCCCCTGTTCACATCATATACCCAACAATAAACAATCTGCATAGTAAATAAAGCTCCAATATCCACATTCATAATCGATGAACACCAAACGAAAGTTAGAGGACAGACAGCGTGCGATGACAGCGAGCGTTTCATGACATAGTCCGTAATAGACACATAGCAAGGAAAGCGGGTATTGTGATGGGTATTATTGAGGATAGTGTTACTATAAACAAGGATAACGAGCTTGCAACGGCCTGAGATTCGAGGAGCACACATGCGGAAGATTGATGTTGTGAACACGAACGCGAGAAAACGCGAAACAAAGAGCTGAACGTAGGCAACTGGACTCGCGAAGCGGATGAGGCTTGATCTGCGCCTGATTCGGGTTGGGGTTCCAAAGTGGTTTTGACGCCTGATGAGGACGTAGATGCAGTTATTACACTTGGAAGGAGATTTTCACCTACGTTGTCAATTTGGTTGAGATGAGGGATTGTACACCACGAGCGTGGTGCCAATTCCAACGTCATGTTGTCAAGCATAGAGGAAATGAGGTGCATATTGTAACGAGACGATAGAGGTGGGAGAATTAATAAAGTGCCCAGGTCAGTGTCATGGACACATTTACTTGGTTCAAGGTGTTACTAACCTGGTACATTGCTGGTGGGAACCGCACCTCCCGATACACCAGTTAGAATACCCGAACCCGAAGCGGGTGGACCGGAAGTCGAGCCCAACGCAGCAGAGCTACTTGTGCTAGCGCTAGTCGCAGTTGCAGAACCACTACCGGAAGCACCGCTTGATTCCGGAGGAAATCTACATCGTGGCTCTCCGGCGTCGTCTCTAAAACAGATCGTCCCGGACGCTGCGGCATGCATGATGTGAGATGCGTAGCAGAATGAGTATTGGTGTACTTACGGCAACAGAAAGCCTCATTTGTGCAGGGAACATAACCTGGTGTTGTGCATTGCCCTGCTGAGCCGGCACATACTTGGCCGTTTGGGCAGCAACCCACTTGACCGCTTGTACTTATGGAACAATATGCGCTGTCGGAGGTGCAATAAGGCAACAACGCGTGATAATACACGTGAATAACGATGAGAGCAGCGTAGAAATGGAAGCCTCTTACGTTGAAGGACAGCATCCGCCACCTCTGCAACACGATGAGCCATTTGGGCAACAACTGTTGCTTTCACAGCCAAACTCGTCATTCCTACAGCACCCTACAGGATAGAACAACCTGTCAAATCCAAATCCCGGGCTACGAAGGAATTACGGTCATACCTGATGCATAACACCACGACCCCGCGTCGCAGCAGCCTGGAGGAAATGAGTTCTAAAGTTGATGCAGAGACGAAAAGGAAGGACATTACTGAAATCACAGCACCTCCCGCCTATTGGGCAGCACTCCCCGTGATTTGTGCATAGTCCATAATTCAAAGGGCAGTATTGCCGTTTTGTCTTGTGTTTTTTGCTCAAATGGTTATTCCCACTCCACATCCCATCACCCTCTCCCCTCAGGTCTCCCTGTATCTGCTCAGATGGCGACAACAGACCCCTAATCACAGCAGACCCTACTCCAGCACCTGCAATACCTCGTCGGAACTCTGCATGGACGGTCGGAGAGATCGGTCGGTAAATCAACGGTTGTAGCAGAGTTTCAGGTACGTCTGCGCGCTGGGGCGAAGGTGCAAATGGCTCTCCAGGAACGACGTCAGGATGCTGGGCTCTGACAGTAGGGAGGCAGCCAAACGCCAAAAAATTCAGGATAGTGAAGAATGAGAACAGCCTGACGGAGCGTTTCAGGGTCGATATTCGGGAATGGTTAGCTGGACTCATGTTCGCGCTACACGAGTGACGAGGGGGATCGGTTGTGAATATGTCTGGCGGCATGGCGTTGCGAATAGAAGGTTCGGGCGTTCTGGCAATTTTCGATTCCAGACCACCGGTTGCCAGAGAGATTGACAAGGTTGTGTGAGGGTGAATAAAGGGATTACGAGATCTTCAACAATGTTTGTTATGTTATAGGCGCCCTCCGAAAGTGGATACAAGCGGCAAAGGCTATGGTTTGTGCCTTGAAAGCGAGTAGTAGCGCCAAATCTTGGTGCCTGACGTATGTCGGTCGTTGAGTAGGTCGTTGGGTGGGATAAGAGCGAAAGAGGCGACACGGAATGCGCGTGTAATTGAGGCGGCCCTGAGAACTTGCCATGAGGCAAAAAATACAAAAGAAAGGCATTAATCGGTGGATGCGCCGCGAGCTGTGGATTGACACCCAAGAGCGGGTGCTTGCGCATGAGTCGCGCTTTTCGACGACGATAAGCTGCGCATCGCGGGGATTAGACAAGCGCGATCCACAGTGCGGACGCCCATTTCTTCAGGGACCCTTTGCCGGTGTGCCTTGCCTGACAGGAACGCTCAATTACTTGATTTATTTGCATTTGTGTATTTCCCAGGCCATTGGCTTTGTTTGGTTTACCCCTGTTCTCTCCACCACTCTCCCAGCCTCTCTCCGGTCGATCGTAGCACCAGCAGTCACACACAATGTCCTATTTCCTCCCTCACTTGCCTTCTGGCTGGCACGTCGACGAAGCCATCAAATCCGAGGAAGATCGAGTCGTTGTCATCAGATTCGGTCACGATTGGGACCCTCAATGCATGACCATGGATGAGACGCTCTACTCAGTCGCAGAAAAGGTCCAGAATTTTGCTGTCATTTATCTGGTGGACATCACGGAAGTACCAGACTTCAACAAGGTACGGATGATGCTGTTCCCGTGCGCCGCATTACTAACTAACGAATGCGATTCGACAGATGTATGAGTTGTACGATCCTTGCACGGTAATGTTCTTTTATCGGTACGTACATCGCCCTTGAGTGAGCGGAACCGAGGGATCCTGATACTTGTGTATCACCCACGAAGCAATAAACATATTATGATCGATCTTGGGACGGGTAACAACAATAAAATGTAAGCTCTCCATGCTTCTGTTCGCTACCAGAAGCGCTAATTACCTGGCTCCGCCCAGCAACTGGGCAATGGATAATAAGCAAGAAGTACGGACTACTATCGTTATAACATTACATCCAGGGCTCATGCTGTTCCTTATAGCTGATCGATATCATTGAGACTGTGTACCGAGGTGCATCAAAGGGCCGTGGTTTGGTTGTCTCTCCCAAAGGTACGTCCTTTGCTACGTTGCTCAGTAATTTTCAGATACTCACCTCAACTATAGATTATTCTACCCGATACAGATACTAAGCCGCCGTGTTTGGGTTTGAAGTTGAGAGACCCATTGCGGATATTAACACTGATTATGCGTGCTAGCAGTCCGGGTTCTGGGCAGTGAGGAGACACCATGGTGTGAATTTAGCAGGATTTTTTGGTACGTTTCCTGCCTTCTGGACACTATGTACGGACTGTACTTGAATGATATATCTTTTATTGGAATTCTCGAGTACTGCCGTAGCCTCAGCGCCATGTAGTTAGTGTGAAACGGGGATATTATATCCGACAGTGGCACGCAAAATTACTGCATTTCCTACACGATCCACTCCCTACAAATGGGTTGTGTTACACTTATTTATTTTACAAGCAACGTAAACCAATCACTCCTTTTGCAGCTGGTCAACTAATGACTACCAAAGCAACAGCTGCAACGAACAGAGCCCATGCAATGTTCTGGCATCGGATACACTCTGCCCTACTTGCAAATGGAGATGTTGGCACCCCTGCCGCAGGTGAACTTCTTGTAGGGCCAGCCGTGGTTGAAACCGGTCCCATCGTTGCTTCTTGAACAGCTACTCTATGGGCAGCTCGTTAGCACACTTGGTCCCATATGGATGACACAATTCAGCTCACTGGAGGTTGTTGAACTCGAACATAAAATCGTCCACGCCAGATTGGATCTGTGGACCATACACCTCTATGGTTATCGTCGTCATGACGGTTGCATCTAATCCTTCTGCCGCCCAAGTGATTGTGCAGTTTTTCGCAACCCCAACGACAGACGCATTCGCGTCACCGAATGTCGTTCTCACCTCGCCGTAGAAGACACTCCAGTGGGCGTTGTAGCTGGACGCGTAAAGATATATTGCTCTCCCTACAAGCACGAGGGTGATCATGTAGAACGTCGCCTTGGACGTGCATGAACCTGCCTTTAAAGGAGTACCGGATAGCATGCCTCTCCACTTTGGTTTGCCTCCCGCCAGAGGACCCTCCGCAGCTGGAATAAACTGCCTGCCATGAGGAACCGGCGTAGAGGAGATCAGGGCTGTCCCCGTCGACGGATTTGTATGTGAATCCAGGGGGAGGTGTTGGGAGACTTTCGGCGAAGGTCGTCAGTCGGCTGCTTGTTGTAAAAGTTGGGGTTGGGGTTGGGACTCGCGATGTCGTAGTGCTGCGGCGAGTGGTAGTAAGAGGAATTCCGTCCTCTATATATAGTTCAAATGGTAAGGCAGGGAGGGGGTGGTAAGAGTGATTGACAATGGACGCACCACAGCAATAGTTCGGATTATCAGCACAAGGGAGTGTTCCTGGGACGCTGCATTCTCCTGTTAGTTCTCCAGTGCAGATTTGCCCCAGCGGGCAGCATCCGTATACACCAGGAATATTCGTGAGGTGACACCTGTACCTAGAGAATACTATGCATCACGAGACGCATACCCTTCTCAATGATCAGGGAGACTCACGAAATCCCGCAACAAGCGCCATCTGTCGTGGACTCCATGTGTTAGCGACTGCCATCAATCTCGCAGCGTAGGCGTGACCATACCTGGACAACAATCGTACGCCCTGTTGCAGCAGCCTTGGTGGCATTGGTATTGGAAGGACCCGCACGTGGGCTGCTGTCGGCCAGTGAGGAGTCCAGGTATCGAACGAGATTGGGGACTCCTCAGCCAGCCACCATGTTTAGCATGGTACAACCCAGTCCCTTCAGCTGGCTTACTCGCCTCGAAAGCGATGTTGGGCGCAGCACAGAGAACGGGGGTCGCAGTGGCTAATATAAGCGAGTAGAATAGCAATGAGGGCAGATATTTCGCTGCAGGATTGAACATGGCAGTTCGCCAATTATCCCAACGCTATCTGGGGAGCTGGTGAGGGCTCGACGTCCTACCTTTTATCCCGCTTTTGCCGCATACCTGTCATGGGTTGCCCATATTCTAGAATGTTGGTACAACTAGCTGTTGGGCTTTAATTTAACGGATTCTTGGCATTTCATCGTATGGCATGCAATGGTCTATTTTATGGTGATAAACCCCTGTTCTAGACCTATGCCACATACTTCTCTGGGGGTTGTTCTGACGATAAGGATCTTCAAGGTCACCAGCCTTTGCCCTGCAGTTGGGCCAATGACACCTTCTGTGCCACAGACTGATGGAGCGACGTTCTGTGTCCTAACGTAGATGCTCCAAATGTTGAAGGGCAGTCCCGATAAAGATACCTGTTTGTTGGCTGTGGGAGTTAATTCGTGCCTCAACAAGATTTGGTCAAAATACAACTATATTGCACCTAGTCATTTATCAAGAACAGACGACCAGTCGTTCCACTTGCGGTTAAAGGACAACTACTAAGACCATAGCCATGCTAAACAGAGCCCAAGAAAAACTTTGGCATCGGCTACACACTACCCCGCCTCCAAATGGGCGTGTTGGTGACGGACCCAGAGTAGAAGTCGTAGAACTGCGGCGAGTGGTGGTGACAATAGGGCTTCCGCTCTCTATATGCACTCCACATCGTAAGACGTGGGGTGATAAGAAGGAATAACAATAGACGTACCACAGCAATAGTTCGGATTGTCGACGCATGGCGCCGTCCCTGCAACGCTGCACCCTTCCAAGTCTCCGGTGCAAGTTTCCCCAAGTGGACAGCAACCGTAGACGCCGGGAATGTTTGAGAGTTGACACCTAGTCCTGTGATGCGTTATGCATTGTAGATGGTATCAGGCATGCCCCCTAGTGGCCTAAAGAGACTCACGAAGAATCACAACAAGCACTGTCTATCGTAGTAAGGTATATAAACAATATGAATTTCACAGTGTAGATTGGATCAAACCTGGACAACAGTCTTCCGTCCTATTGCAGCAGCCTCGATGGCATCGTTGCTGAAAGGACCCGCACTGGGACTGCTGTCGGCCAACGAGGAGTCCTGGGATCGACTGGGATCGATCTCTCTTCAACCAGCCACCATGTTTAGCGTGGTACAATCCATTTCCTTCAGCAGGTCTTCTTGCCTCAACAACAAAGCTAGGCGTAGCATAGAGGACGGACGCGGCTATAACCAATATAAGCGAGCAAGTTAGTGAGGAGCGGAGATATTTCGCTGTAGGATGAGGCATGGCGATGTACCAATAGAGTCCCCAAGAGATGAACTCATTACCTTGGGCTATTTGAGGAGTGGATGAGCGCTCCAACGTCCTTTTTTTATCTCCTTACCTTGATTCTAACCAACTCGTTATCGTATGCCTCATACGCCACAACGAGGTCATGGGTTCGCCACTTCTAGCACATTGGTACGATTGACTGTTATGTCTTAATTTAATGAACCCTCAGTATTTCATTTTATGAAACGTAAGGGATCCGCGAGTCTATTTTATGACGATGATCCCCCGTTCTGGAATATTGGATAAGTGATTCATTAGAAGTGATCTATGCCAAATACCTCATTGTGTGTTGTTCTGACGATAAGCATCTTCAACTTGACAGTCTTTTGTCCTTCACTGCAGTCCAAGGGATAATGCCTTCCACGCCGCAAACTGACAGTGCAGCCTTTCCAGTCCAGATATGCAGAGTTTGAAGGGGTTTCAGCCCTGATAACAATCTTTGCTTGATGGCCGTGGGAGTCAATTCGAGCGCAAAGATAAGATGCAAGACAGAGGGAATGATATTCATCTACAACTATACAGGAGACCGAATTTCAAATACATCATTCCTCCAATCCTACATGACCCATTACAATTCCTCATTAAATCTCGTTGACGCTCGTACATACAATGTTTAATGACCATACAACAACTCTCTTGGGACGTATCTCTTACCCCTCAATCTCTGGGCAGCAATGTCGTTGGGTTGAGCATCACCGAAACCGCATCCACCATCTCTCTCTTGTGCGACGATAGCACCAGCGCACTTGCCAGTGTTGAATCCACAGCAGCCAGAAGCGCAATCACGGTCGCTGTTGCAAGAACCAGTGATGAATTGAGTACCAGGAGCGACGGCTGGAGCAGCGTTGCGTGCGGGTGCAGGTGGAGCAGCGGCAGGTGGGGCAGAAGGTTGACCACCACGGAGGGCTTGAGCGGCGCGATCATTGGGGACTGGGTCGCCGAAGCCACATCCGCCA